>CAIGQZ010033024.1:29737-59951 GCA_903798205.1 Danio tinwini
TTTAAAACAAGTGAAAGTTGAGTAAATAGTGAGTGAATTTTCATTTTTGCGTGAACTGTCCCTTTAAGGCCTGTAACTGTGTGATCACAGTTTAAAGCATTCACCCACCAAACATTATAATGCTTGTAACTTTAATAAAGATTACATTATATACAATAAAGACCATGCAATGTTGATTATTCAATATCTCTACCTGAAAAGTCTCCAGAAACCTATATTTCACGTTTATTTTTGCTATATTGTATTTATCTATGCTTGTAAGTTATTTGTTATATATCATTTGAAATTCACTCTCATACAAAATCACCCTAATCCATCTAAAATTAAGAATTATTTTCAAATAAAGCTGTATTTACATTGCAATCTACACTCACCGGCCACTTTATTAAGTACATCTTACTAGTACCGGGTTGGACCCTCTTTGCCTTCAGAACTGCCTTAATCCTTCGTGGCATAGATTCAACAAGGTGCTGGAAATATTCCTCAGAGATTTTGGTCCATATTGACATGATAGCATAACGTAGTTGCTGCAGATTTGTCAGCTGCACATCTATGATGCGAATCTTACGTTCCACCACATCCCAAAGGTGCTCTATTGGATTTAGGTCTGGTGACTGTGGAGGCCATTTGAGTACAGTGAACTAATTGTCACGTTCAAGAAACCAGTCTGAGACAGGAGTGGCACCCGGTGTGGTCTTCTGCTGCTGTAGCCAATCCGCCTCAAGGTTGGACAAGATGCTCTTCTGCATACCTCAGTTGTAACGAGTGGTTGTTTGAGTTACTGTTGCCTTTCTAATAGCTGGAACCAGTCTGGCCATTCTCCTCTGACCTCCAACAAGGCATTTGCACCCACAGAACTGCCGCTCACTGGATATTTCCTCTTTTTCAGACCATTCTCTGTAAACCCTAGAGATGGTTGTGCGTGAAAATCCCAGTAGATCAGCAGTTTCTGAAATACTTAAACCAGCCCGTCTGGCACCAACAACATTGCCACGTTAAAAATCACTTAAATTACTTTTCTTCCACATTCAGACGCTCTGTTTAAACTGCAGCAGATCATCTTGACCATGTCTACATGGCTAAATGCATTGAGTTGCTGCCATGTGATTGGCTGATTAGAAATTTGCATTAACGAGCAGTTGGACAGGTGTACCTAATATAGTGGACGGTAAGTATATCGCAGCAATACAAAATATCACAACATCAGATTTTTCCAATATCATGCAGCTCTAATTTGGAGGTTAATGCATTTAAGTCAAATGCATTAATACTTTACATTTATACAGTGTAATTAAACAACACATTATAAAATGATATATAAAAACAGCAAAGCAGAATTACTCATAATTTGATGTTATTGTTTGCTATGTTACATGTTTAATGTTGTTGTCTGAGTAATATTGTTATTCTCTCCAGGTGGTTTCTCATGGTGGACAATATTGTGTCTAATCTCTGGATCAATAGTGGGAGTTAGTCTGGGCTTGCTGTGCTGCATCTACGTGGCCACACTACATGAAAATGACCTGTGGTTTTCCAATATCAAGGTAAAAATCCACAGCTTTTATGTCCAGTGTCCTGCAACAGTGAATACATGAGAAAACGCATCATTTACGATTCATTTTCTTTTAAATATTTCTAGTGCTCATTGGCTATGTGCCTAATATAAACAGCAGCTCGAGAGATCCAGATTCATAGTGTGTGGTTACATTTAGTCATTGATGTGTTCTCCTCTGCCACATTATTCATGCACTTCCTGTTGAAATAGAATTGTTTTCCATATGTGCTGAAAGACTATTTTTCTTTCCCGCTTTTTTTTTTTGGCGTACCAGTTTGGGCTGCAGATCATGTTATGACTTCCAGACCTTAAACAGATAAAAGCAGGATGCCAGAAAAGTTATGTCATGTTCAGTTGGATAAATCAACATGCCCCTTTATCCCAGGTTGCTCATTAAAATAAAGCAGATCAGGAGGAGTTTAACCGTCTCCCAATCAATGCAGGATTTATTTGCCACTGGTTTCGCAATAGATCACTGTTTTTGTTTTCTAGTTTTTTACGGAGCAGCTTTGTGACTTTTGTTGCCTCTATTGTTGGAACAAAGGCCTAGATTTCATTTACTGATGCTAGAACAGCAGTCAAACTCGTGCTTCTTAAATGTCAGCACTGAACATTCTGTGCTCATATCATTTTGTATCTTGAACATATTGCGTCTCATAAATACTTTGATTAATTTCTTAGAAACACATAATAGCACACTTCTTTTCTGAATGCTGTCAGGATATTTTAAGGTAGTACTTTTTTATTTTAAGAATATGTAATAGTATGAAAAGCATATTAATGGTGGCTTGAGAAAGCCAACATACTGTTAAACTACATAAATGTATTATTCTTCCTTCTGCTTCTTCCTTTTATACTATTTTTTTCTATATGCGTTTCCTACTAGACCGTTCATACTACAAAACTAACACCAAACCTTCAAACTGCTCTAACTCGGGTTGCTCTATCTTTTCCAACTGATCCAACTTTCCGTTTTCCAAAAACTGACCTGGAAAATTCAGAAAAGTCCCATTGACTTAACATTGGACCAAACTTTCTGACCTCATAACTTTCCACCAGACTGTCATACAGACTTAAGGTTACACTCATTTAACTCAGACTACCAATCTGCCAATCACTGATGACCTTTCAACTTAATAGCCACACCCTAGCAACCACTTACGGCACCTTAGCAACTGTCCCATAGACTTCCATTGTAAAAAAAAAAAAAAAAAAAAACTGCCATTGACTTTACATTGGACATACTGATAACATACTACTTCATACTAACAATATACTAATCCACACTGGAAACATACTAACGACATACTAATCATACTAGCACCATGCTAATTCATACTATTAACATACTAGCAACATGCTAATTCATACAAAATTCATGCTAACAACATGCTTATACTAGAAACATGTTAGTGACATGCTAATTCATACTAGAACCATGCTAATTTATGCTAGAAACATGTCAATTCATACTTGAACCATGGAAATTTATGTTAGCAACTGCCTAGCAACCTTAGCAATCTCCTAACAACACCTTAGCAACCACTCAGAAAACCTTAGCAACCACCTAGCAACACCTTAGTAACCACCTAGAACACCCTAGCAATGCCTTAACAACCACTCAGAGCAAACACCTAGCAACCACTCAAAGCACCCCAGCAACACCCTAGCAACCACCTAGCAACACCTTAACAACCACCTATCAACCAATCAGAACACCTTAGCAACCGCCTAGCAACGCCTTAGCAACCACTCAGAACACCCTAGCAACCACCTAGCAACACCTTAGCAACCACCTAGAACACACCAGCAACGCCTTAGCAACCACGCAGAACACCATAGCAACCACCTAGCAACACTTAGCAACCTCTCAAAATACCCTAGCAACACATTGACAACTACCTGGAACACTCTAGCAACGTCTTAGCAACTGCCTAGCAACCACTCAGAGCACCATAGCAACTGCCTAACAGCGCCTTAAACTGTCAAAAAACCCTAGCAATGTCCTAACAACCACTCAGAACACCCTACCAACCACCTAGCAACACCTTTGCAACAACTTAGAACACCTTAGCAGCAACTCAAAACACCATAGCAACCACCTAGCAAGAAACATGCCAATCTATACTAGAAACCTGCTAACCTACATCTACTTATCTATCTATGCCAACTGCTTCAAACTTGATAAAAACTACTTCAATTATTTAAACTTTAAAACTGCTTCAAACTTTCAGACGAGGCTTTCTCAAGCCACCATAAAGTTTATCTACAAACTTTACTTTTCTTGTTAATACTAATTATCCTGGAACACATTGGCAAATGTGTAATGTTTTAAATCTAGGCTAATGCCAGCATAAACTAGACACCGCAGACTACTGTTTCATATTTCTGCAGGACCTGCAACTCCACATATTTGACTTGATTTAGACTTACTAACATAGTTTAGAGCAGTTAGTAATGGCTATATATACAGTTTTAGAGAAAACAGAGGTATTTGTGATTCGAAAAATCCTTTTGTTATGTCTGGTTTATATAGTACAGCATGTGGAATGCAAAGCACAAAAGGTCATCTCTGGTTTAAAATTAAGTCAGAGTGCGACAGCAGTGGAAAAAGAAAGCACATGCAACGCTGACTGGTATTTTATGGCTTGCTTATGAGTCATCCTACTTTTATCTGCACTCTTGCTTTTCTGAACGGGACTGGAAGCTTGTAAATGTTTTGCGCACTGGGACTGGAAGACCACAGTTTTGGTCCCCATGTGTTTCTTTCATTCTCCGGGTTGAAGAACTGAGTGGGATTTTAAATAACAGTGAGTTTTATTTGCAAGAAAACTAATCTATTATTCTTCAGGGGAAGAGTTGTGGGAATGTCCACTGCACTGTAAAAACATATCTGTTAATTATCAGGTTTCAAATGTCATGATTTACATTTTTTTGGGTTTATTTATAGTAGGGATGCAACGATTACGCGATTTCACTATTAACCATGATTTAATTTGTCAAGGTTAATTAATCGTAAAGGCTTCTCAACATCGCGACATGAAACAAAACTGCTGCAACTAAACAAAGTAATGCCAACTGTGTACTAGTTTAAAGTTCCAAGCTTATACACCGAGGTTAACACACACGCACACATGGTTTAACTATGGATGACGCTATTAACTAAGGGCCGTTCACATATTGCTTCTTTTGTACGTGCAAGTTTGTTTCCAATGGAGGCGCACGGCTTGCGCTGGCATATTGGTAGCGACGTGTGGGTGCTGCGACACACTTGCGCTTTCTAGGCGCACCTAGTTAAAAACATCTAAACTTTTCAGAATGCTGTGAGCGCACCGCAAGTCAGGTGAAAAGAACTGACCGGTCAGCTTCATACTTTGTATGAAATACTGTATACACATTTCTACTCGCATCCAAAAAGGAAAAATATACAAAATGAAAATACCAAACATTTTTGTAATATGGTTGATCAAAAGTGCCTTTCAGACAGCAGCCTTTGACTACATGTGTGCACGATTACCGTGAAACCGTGATTATTCCTATATATATATATAACTTATTATAACTATAATTGTTGCATCCCTAATTTACAGTGAATTGTATTAAGGGATGTTGATCTCTGCTCTGAAAATTCAACTGGGCATTTAATCAAAGTAACTATTACTTAAATGTAGTGGTTTTATACAATATAGTGTAAAATAAATAATATATAGAGTATTAAATCTGTAAAATAACAGAAAAAATACTGGTAGTTTATTACCAGGTTTTTGTATCATATTTACAACACATAACCAGATAATATATATCACATCAAACTATAAATAATGTCTAAAAAATGTCTATAAAAATCACTTTTTCAAGCTTTTCAACACCTAAAGTTGTTAAAGGAAAGAGCAAGGTCCCACAATGCAATTTAAAAGGATAATATTAATAATAATAATAATAATAATAATAATAATAATAATAATAATAATGATGATGATGGTGAATAATAATAATAATAATAATAATAATAATAATAATAATAATAAATAATAATGAATAATAATAACAACAACAACAATAATAATAATAATAATAATAATAATAATAATGACAACAACAATCATAATAATCATTAATAATAATAATAATAATAATAATAATAATAATAATAATAACAACAACAACAACAACAACAATAATAATAATAATAATAATAATAATAATAATAATAACTATAATAATAACAATTAATCATAATAATAATTCAATAACGAAGTGAAAAGTGCATCGACACATGCACCCCGGTGCTCGTGGTGACCCAAGTTCGATTCCTGCCTCGAGGTCTTATGCAAATCCTTTCTCTCTCTCTATTCCCCACACTTTCCTGTCAATTCTCTCGACTGTCTTATCTAATAAAGGTGAAAACCCATAATAATAATAGTAATAATATGAAGAAAAAGAAAACATAGATCAGAAAATATGGAAAATTGTTATATTTTTTAGTAGCTAATCAAATGTGACTGCAGAGATCCTGAGTAATTCTGCAGTGTTTTTATAATGGCTTTCAGTGTAAACCAGAAGTACATTTCACAGGCGCTTTGTAAATGTTCTCAGCAGGAGTCTTCCAGAATCGTAACATTTTAGTAAATGATGATTTTGCCATGATATCTGATCAAAGGCATTCGAAGTCCAATTTGTTCTTCCCCTGGGACTTCGCTCTACAGCAGAAGACAGCTGCTTTTAGGACTGTCTTTAATTCGTTGCATGCGTTGTCATGTCCATGTTTAGCACAGTACAGTGTTAATCTGTGATAGTTTTTACAAATGCTCTTTTTTTCTGAATCATGTTCCCAGCTGTTTCCTCCATCTTTATATATATATATATATATATATATATATATATATATATATTTTTTTTTTCCCTTGACTACCAAGAGGTCACCAGTTGTGCGGCCCACATGCCTTCCTTCCTGTCTCAGCCCCTTTCTCTGATCACATGTAAAATGTTCCTCCAGCAGTTTTGTGCAGACTGAAGCTTAGAATGATCTCATGAGGTTGTGTTTTATTGTTTTAATACGTGCACTATGAAGTTTTTGGGCACGTCGCTCTGGAAAGACCGATAAACAAAAGAGCTTACGGTCTCAAACTGGGAACGACAAAGAGAAAGACAGAGAAGACAGAGGATAATAATACTTAAAAATGAGGGCTTGTCGCAGCAGGAAGAGCAATTCGGATGATAGCACGGGGAGCGCCCTAGATAGACCACCTTTGGTAAATTTTGGGCCAAAAGACAATGTGAGGGATTACAAAACTGGGCAGAGGGGCATAGAAGAGTGTCTTAAGCTTTCATGGATTACCATTCTGGGACCAAACTGTTGGCCGACTGTTGTCATAGCAGCAGGATTACTGTTGGCAGGGGTTATCGGGCTGTTTCATGCATGGCATGTTTATTCTATACACGAAAACCTGCTGTGGTTTTCACACTTAAAGGTAAGCAGAAGCAAGATTTGTCTTTATTTTTGTTGCTTAACGCACTGTTAAATGAAGATGTGAAGGTTTGCTCTTTGTGCCAGGACAAGCAGTTTTGACCGTTAAGTGTTGGTCTTCATACTTTTTTCAGGCAGTAGTTATTTTGTAGTACCCAACTGAAGATATGAGATGTAATAGCCTCTAAGTGCCGTCTAAAAGGTTCCTCCTGTGTGTTGGTTCAGTAATTTCACTTTTATAGCAAAGAGGTTTCTTTTATTGTCTTTAAAGTGAAATAACTGAACATAAACATATGAGGAGGTGGCCAAAAATGCTCATTTTAGAAAATATTTTCATCTTAGATTTCATTTTCATATTTTAATTTAATTCATCAACCTTACACGTCTCCTACCTCGATAGCAGTGTAAATGTTTTGTTATACATTGTGAACTTACTAAGTACACTGCATTTATTTTTTGATGTAAGTACGTTGTAGTTAAGGCCACTTAATATAAAGTGTGACCTAAATTGTTGCTTGTAAATATACCCAGCAGGCACACAACATCATAAGATGTTAATATTAGGTTAGATTTAGGTTGTGATGTCAGGTGACCAAAATTCAATGTCTAGCCATCGTCTAAGGACAGCGTTTTTTTGAAGTCCAATAACGACGTCAAATTACGTTGATATTTGGTTGATTTCAGGTTGTGTTGGAAAGTGACCAAAATCCAACGTCTGACTGATGTCATAGTGGTAACGTCCACTTAATGTCAAGGTGTAACATGATTAGACATTGATATTTGGTTGATTTTAGGTTGAACGTTGGACATTGAAGACGGCTCGACATTGGGTTCTGACGTCAACCCAATGTTCATTGCCGAAAAAAATCCAACGTCCCTGCGATGTTGGGGTACATTGGCGTACAGCGTTAATATGACATCATGTTGACGTCTTGTGCCTGCAGGGTACTGTTTCAAAACATTGATCAGGCCCGTAGCCAGTTGGGTTTGAGGGCTTCAAAAGACTCACCCTCAATGACAACGGTCCAGAATTTTTCCCATTCATAAGCTTTAATTTGTCCTATTTTGACTGCTGTGCCATCACAAATTGTAAAAATGACCCATCGTATTCTCTGTTGGCTCTCGTGACTTCAGCTAATCAGTTTGATCAGTAAGTCCAACTTCCAGCTGTGCAAGAAAACACACAATCTGACGTAAGAGAAGTCATCTTTCACTATTGACCTACTGTATTGTTTTTAAAAAGAGAAAACATTTTACAAGTTACTTTTATTTTAAATCTTGGACCTTCTTGAAATAATAATAAAAAAATGACCAATAAAAAGCAGTGAAGCACCAAAAGTGGCCTGTTTTAAAATGAGTTTAAATACTAATTTGGCTAATATTGTCATTGATGAATATTCAAATGTACTTTTTTTGCTAGAAAAGAAAAACTGTTTTGCTAGAAAAACTGTTAAGCTCTACATTTTTATTATTATTGTTTTACATTTTTATATAAAAAAATTCTGACTGAAAATTCTGACTGAGGAAAGTTGACTGTGCTTGCCAGTTTGTTATTTGCCTAATACATGGCAATAGGCAACAGTTTTTTTAAAACCTTAACAGATTCCTATTTTTTTTTCTAATGAGGAGGTACTAAATTTGTATTTTAAAAATAAGTATTTATTCATATTTCTTTATTCTAATTCTTAGGAAATATTTTGGTACATCAAAAAGTGTGGTTATGATGACCACACGGCAAGTGAATCCAGTTAAAAGTTGTGCTTAAAATGTCACTAAAATGCAGTATTTAAATCTCATAATTAAATAGAAAATGAGGCAGGGCTGGGGGCCTGTTGATATTTATAATTGTGTGTTTTATGCAATCAGTATTAAAAAATATGTCATGTGTAACATTTGAAGTTTAATTTAGTGCAATATTCATTTCAGCTTTTGCACTGTATAAACCTAGCAGTCACTATTGTTCCCATCATTGTGTTTACTAACTCTATGACCACACTTAATAAAAAATATATATATATATATATTATTAATAAAAATATATTGATACTAGAAAATGTTTTTTTGATATTGCGAAATTTTGTTTTTCTGCGATTAAATATTGCGATATGAATACAGTTTCACAAGATGGTTTAAATAGCATTATTTGATGGTTTTCTGGGAAGTCTAACAGTATTCGGGAGAACAAAAATTGAATAATCACCTTTGTTTTGTCTTGTTTCTAGTCCAAATATCAAAAAAAAGTTTTTAAACCAAGTAAAAATATTGTTTTGTTTTCACCGTCAGAAGAAAAAAGTGAAAATTAAGAGATTTTAGGTGTAGCTTGTTTTAAGAATATTATCTGCTAGTGGGGTAAATGAAATAATGTTGTTTTCACTATGAAACATAGATGTTTGGACTAGAAACAAGACAAAAATTGTAAGTAAGATATGTTTTTACATAAATCATATAAAGTCCATATAAATACAGGGATTAAATACAGTTCTGCGGCTCCTGGTTAACTATAATTCAGACTGGACATTGCATATCTTTGCGATGTGACTATTGCGAGTGCGCACTTTGCAATATCAATGCTGAAACAATATATTGTGCAGGCCAACAACTAAAAGATCGTATATACAGTCAATCATTGTCATATATTTTTTGTAAACATATTTACTAACCTTTTGTTTTGGAGCTTTGATACAGCCATCATCTTCTCATAGTGCAAACAGATGCACTGCCCATGCAACACTGCACACATTTAATAAATGTTTCCATATTTGCTGAAAATACACAAAAACACCAGTCACTGAATTTTATTTTATGAAAAAAAAGCCCTTGCTATAAGTCTTGTTACAAATGGGATTTTAAAATCTTCTTTTTTTATATGAACAAAACTTATAAGTGAAACATGTCTCTTAAAACCACATTTTCTTGTTGCATATCAACCTTTTGGTCTGGATTGTGTTTAGTTCTGAAAACTGCTTTCACTATAAAACCCAGCATATTTACAACATCTGTATTTTTCTTTCTTTCTCAAGACTTTTATTGCGTATGAAATCTGTTTATTCTGTTCCAATATCTGCTCTGATTTCTTTCTCAGATGGGAAATGTATTTCATTTTAACACCATTTACCCATGTTGTGCTTCTTGTCATAGTTCATTTCTAACTGAATCTTATCCTCTCTTCCTGCATTGGTAGGAAGTGGAGCGTGAAATCTCTTTCCGGACAGAATGTGGCCTTTATTACTCCTACTACAAACAGATGCTGAAGGCCCCTACTATACAGCAAGGTACTGTGATTTACTCCCAAGACATATTGGCTAGTTATACCATCAATCCTGCGTCATGTCATCTTACTGATCACTGATGTTAAAGTCCTTGGCTTTTATTTTTATGTAGAATTTTTGCTTCTGTACTGTCAGGGGAGGAAAAAAAGCACCTTCCGGCGTATATCAGTTTATCACTGGGAAAGCATCCTAAAAAGTACAACTTGGTACTTTATCTACACCACAAAATGTGCAATTTTGTACATTAGTAGTAGTAAATGTACCCCTCAGGTGCTACTGTGAACTTCTCAGGGTAAATAATGTACAAATATAATGTTATTTTAATGGTACTTCCCCAGTTATAAGCTGTTACACCAATAAAAATGCAATTTGTGCATATATTTCTGAGAGTGTGGAGGGCGATTCTTATTTAATTGTAATTTATGCATTCAAAATGTTCATATATCTAAGATCCAATTTCTGTTTTTCCCTATTCATATATTTAGCTCAGTACATAATGGCAAATGTGTTGAACCACACTGTCTTTTTTCCTTTATCCTTACGTAATTCAAGAGCTATCGAAGGAATGTTTCATTATGTAACCATATCAGCGTGACTGGTCTTAGAAAATAGAGGAAATGCACAACTTTGCTCTAAGTGGTCTATGCTCAAGCTAATTGGCTTAACAGCCCCATTTGGAATGGATTTTCTTTGTGCTCCTGCACTAAAAAACATCACAATTAGGTCATTACCCATTAAGACTGAGATGGTAGGAACCGCCGCGGTGCCAAAAGCTGATCTCTAGACACCACTACAATTGGGCTTTTGTGCTTATAGTAGAGGAAAAGCATGTTCAAAGCATTGCTTTTCTATTAAGCAGGCCTGGAAATTGATTACTGTAAATGTCACAGCTGTAGTACTATGTGCAGGAGTATTAATACAATTGAGGTTGTAAAAAAATTTGAAATCCACTTCCATTATTCTGTTTACAGTAATGGAAGCCTTTAAACACCTTCCTGCTGTACAATGGCAAAATATAATAATAAGATTAGCTTTGTTGTGACAGATGGGTTTGGCTCAACTATGCTCAGTTTCAGATCAAAGTGACATTGACAGTTGATATCAATCTGGATAAATATGGTCTGTTTACCTTCTATGTAATCAATCTGTTTTGCTTTTGTTAACCATAGATATGATACATTTCTTAATATTTGTTCATTTATATCAAAGTTTTAGGAACAACCAATAATAACTTGACCTCTAGCTGATCATTTGGTATCAGAAGTGGCTTATATGAAAGGCAAAGACCTCTAGATTACGCTTATTTTACCCAAATAAAATATGATCATGCTTTGATTATTAATTATTTATTTAGGACAGTAAGGTCTGACTTTGCTTAGACAAGTCTTGTCACTTTAACAGTAATAATGTACAGTATAGAATATAAAGCTATGGTGTCTTGGAAAAAGAATGAATATTGTGTATGACTCCCATGAGCTTGGAGGACTGCATCCAGACATCTCTACAAAGACTCAAATAACGTATTAATTAAGTCATCTGGAATGGAAAAGAAAGCGTTCTTGCAGGACTCCCAGAGTTTATCAAGATTATTTGGATTCATCTTCAAAGCCTCCTTCTTCATCTTACCCCAGACATGCTCAATAATGTTCATGTCTGGTGACTGGGCTGGCCAATCCTGGAGCACCTTGAGCTTCTTTGCTTTCAGGAACTTTGATGTGGAGGCTGAAGTATGAGAAGGAGCGCTATCCTGCTGAAACATTTTCCCTCTCCTGTGGTTTGTTATGTAATGGACAGCCCAAATGTCTTGATACCTCAGGCTGTTGAGGCTGCCATCCACTCTGCAGATCTTTCGCGTGCCCCCATATTATGTCAAAATCTTCTGTTTATTAGTAATAATAAAAATACATATTCATCAATCTGTATTTTAGAGTTATTTGTGTGTCACTAAAACTGAATTAATGACCTTTAAAAACATTTTATAGAATCTTACCAACCCCAAAGCTTTGATTCAGCAGTTTAAGTTAATACTAATTTGTAAAAGTTTGACTCGCAAATGTCCAAAGTTTGACTTGTGTGTTCTTGTGTTCATAGGTCTCTATGAGCTTACTCATGACAACACTACTGAATCCAAGAGGACAATAAACATCCTACAGCGTATGAATATCTACCAGGAGGTGTTTCTTAGCATTTTGTACAGGATACTTCCAATCCAGGTGTCAAATCACTTGTGTTCTTTGTAAGATCTATAAACCATCTTGGATATTTACCAAAATTGCTTATTTTTTCTGCCCTGTGTGTGTTTTATTTTCAGACCTACTTGGAGCCAATTTATTTCTACATCTACACTGTGTTTGCTTTGCAGACAGTGTATGTCATTGCTCTCTTTATCACTGGCTGGTTACTCAGTGACTCGTGGCTGGCTGGAGCCCTCAGTGGAGTCTGGTATATTCTCAATAGGTATGTGTGTGTGTGTGTGTGTGTGTGTGTGTGTGTCTGTGTGTGCTCAACAAGATTATAATCAGTCTCTCGTATACACAGAATTTACCTTCGCAGTCCATCAGGCAGGAGTAAATGCTTATTGTGATGCAGTGAGCATCTGAATCCAGGTATAGGTTTCACTAAAATCTGAATTAAATCTTTCAAAGACGATTAAGGCTTTAGGCCATTTCGACATTTTAGGGCTCCTTTATTCAATGTCACAAGCAACCTGATAAGATTTTTTTCCTCCTGGGGCGGTCTCAATATTTTTGAAGCTCTCTTTGAATGCACAATACAAATAGTCTCCACTCCAATCTATTGGCTAAAATGGTTGGGATGCTTAATTAAGCAAAGCAATGTTTTGGTCACAGACTTTTATTTACACTTGGTTATTAAACCTATCACTCTCTGCAGAACACAGTGTAGCACTAAAAAAAGTACACCTTTACAAAAACTCTTTTCTTTAGCTTTTTCTCCTCACATTAAGCCTACTTTTCTGTGTTTTATTGACTTTTTTTTTTTTTGCAGAGTGGACACCACACGTGTGGAGTTTACCATTTCTCTAAGGGAGAACTGGTCGATACCGTTCTTTGCTCTTCAGGTGGCTGCCATAACCTGCTACTTAAGACCAAAGCTTAAACCTATTCACCAGGTAAACTTCTGTCCTGATAAAAGTATGTGTCGATACATGAAACCTAAGGCTCTGTATTGGCAAGGGCCTCACGATATGATACATATCACGATACATGGGTCACGGTACAATATATCACGATATATTGCGATATAATACATATTGTGATATATTGCAATAGTTTGTATTAGTATGTGTGTCACATTATATTGACAACTTGATAGTCAGCAGACAAATTAAAATTCCAATTCCAATTTGTTTTCCTTATATTCCAATTCAATAGAACTGCACATTGTGATTGAAAAGAGAACTATATATATTGGAAAGCCTACAAATGGCTTTTTTTTTGTCTAATTCAGTACTCCCTGGTATAGTGTTAAAACCAAAGTGCAGCCACACGTCAGGTCTAAAAGCTGGAGGCACCTTTATATTTTCTGCCATGCTCACTCTTGCTTATTTCTGATACCGTACTACTTGGCGTTTTGTTGATCGCGAGTTAGCGACATCTACAGGAGCAGAGGAGGAGGTCGTTTGGCACAACTTGAATCGATACTTGAGGTTGGACTATCGACACACTATTGTAAAAGAAATTATAGCGATAGTTAGATGTATCGATATTTTTGCACAGCCCTAATGAAACCGTTACCAAATGATTCAGATTATTTATGGGAAGTCAGATTCTTTATTGCAAAAACCTACTTAAAGATTGTTGTTGATCAAGTACCATAATTACAAATTACATTGCACAATTGTTTTACATTATAGGTATGTGATTTCATCTGTGTTTGTAATGTAATAGTTTTTTTAAACAACACATTCGCTAACATTATTGAGTTGGTCACTAGGTTTCTTTTTCTGTTAAACACAAAAGAAAATATTTTGAGAAATACCTTTATCCATTGACTTTCGTAGTATTTGTATTTTATACTATTTGTGTCAATCATTTACAGGTTTTCAGCTTTCTTCAAAATGTCATCTTTTGTGTTAAACAAAAAAGATAATACATTTTAAGGGTGAGTAATTAGTGAGTGAAATTTCATTTTTGGGTGAACTATTACTACTATAACTCTCCAAATGCATTCATTGTGTGACAATGCCTATATACCTGAATTTTCCCGTAAACATGCCTGATCATTGTATGGTCTTTTGATTATTATATTTGATAATTTAATATAGTTAGATAATGTTACGCCATCAAATGATATTGATTTTTTTTTACAAACACTAGGTTAATAATAAGTGACCTACATTTAAGCACAACATGGGCTTTCTCATTGGTGACGGTGCACATGTGGAGAAAATGTTCTCTGGGGACCAGCCTGCTGACTTCTTTCCATAACTTAGTTCCTATAACATTCCAGGGCAAAGACACATAGATATTATCTGTAGTCTGTTTATGTTATATTGTGCTATAGAAAATGGTTCAAAACACGTTCAGAGCTAAACATTTGTGCATCTTATTGCAACCCTGTGGTGTTTTCATCCTGAACAAATTGAATGAGCAAGTCATTTTGAACCAAACAATGTTGGTTTTAATCAATGATTCATTCATTAACATGGGCCACCTACTGGCAGTATGTGTGTTATATTTATATGGTAAATTACAGGTCTAAACCAACACAGAAAAAAATGAGCAAAATAACGTTTAATTATCGTTATTGAATAAGAAAAAAAATTACACACAATTTTGCAAAGTGTTTTTTTTTTTACATCATCATGTAATGATGTGAGTGATATGTATCAGTGTCATGCCAATGGGATACACAATTTTTTATTATTACATTAATTTCACTGAATTTTATTTACTTATTTTTATGCATTTTATAATACTTTTTTTTTTTTTAAAACAAAGCTTGTATTTTAGTATCTCATTCAGGTCACACATGCTCATAATATAAACAGCTCAGTCACCAATTAACTACAATCTAGACATGCCTGTGTCTGAGACTGTTTTCAGTTTTTGTATGAAGACCTATTGTCACAGGATCAACATACTGCTGACCCGAGAGCTGCTAAATTGTCAACTGGATCTAACAATGAAGTGTGCAATGTTTACCATTGCTAGCACTACTAGCAAACACAAAATCAAAAATAATGTTTTTGAAAGCATTCCATAGGTCATTTAATTAGATAAACAGAAAACCTTGACCCAAATTCATTCACTTGGTTAAGTTTATGTTTTTGGTTAGGATGCTTTATTATTGTCCTTGTTCCAAATAGAACTTGTCTTGTGCTCTTGCTGTCTTGCAGACTTACAATATTTTCCATTTAACCAAACACTCAAAGCAGCTTTACATCACAAAGGCGTGTACTCTGAGGAAGACCTTGATAGATTGTGAGGCCATTTGGGACAGTACCATTGTGATGGCTCCACTCAGCCAATGTTTACAGCTGTCAAGGAAATTAATCTACCCTACATTGAGTTTTTTTTTTCTCTATATATATATATATATATATATCACTGCAAAGGATTGGAAAAATTACAAACTTAATTCTAATCCAGTCTAATAGCTTGTCAGTTTATTTCACTAAATTAAAGCTATTAAGGGAATTAATAAAAAAGCTGATAGTATGATAGCATGGTCTCACTTTACAATAAAGTTTCATGGTAAAACTTCACAATTAATGCTAACTACTGGCTTATTATCTGCCTATTATTAAGCTATTAACTGTTCATTAGTCGTTATAAAGTATGATTCTACATCCCTAATCCTACCCAAACCCAACGTTTACCTTACTAACTATTAATAAGCAATATTTAGTAGTTTATTAAGCTAGCAGTGTTAACCCTTGTGTCGTGTTCACATCCCGCCCCTTACTTTTGTGTTCCCGGTCAAAATTGACCGGTCTGTTTTAACTGCTCTTATATAAGCACCCAAAAAAAAATTTCACCAACACATTTTATTCAACATTCTTAAACTCTGAACAATGACTTAAAGTAGTATTTAACATAAATTTATAGAATTAGACATAAAATAACTGCAGTGAAAATACAAATAGGCACTGAAAATGTATTACAAAATGAACAATAGATGACAGAAATCAAAATACTTAGTTTTGTTACTTATAGACAGCTAACTAAAACTAATTTGTTAGTTTTAAAATAACTAACTATCAGTTATAGGTCTTACTAAAGAAATTTAAATTTTAATCCATCTGAATGATTAATCAACCAGCAAAGCTGGTGCTTGAATTTTCATTCAGCCCTTCAATTGAACTATATTAGTGTACTAATTTAGTACAATTTGCTTATCTTCAATGACGGTTGGGTTTAGGGGTGGGGTTAGTGCCATGCCTCCTTTTAAAAATCATATGACTGAACTTGTACAAATTAGCCACTAAACGGACAAAATGTAAAATAGTTACGTTTCCTTGTAAGAAGAGCTAAAAAGAGATGTGTACCTGCAAAAGACATTGTTCAGTCTGTAATGTGTGAGTGTGTGAGTGAGTGAGGGAGTGAGTGAGTCGAGGGGGTGTGTATGGGGATGTTTTCTGTCTAATGGATGAATATAGTCTGGATACCCATTCATTTCCTATGGCGGTCACTTTTGACCGGGAACACCACAGGTGTAACAATGTTGATTAAAACACTCAAAGTTTTTCACTTTCACAATCACTTTTATATGTTCAAGTGCATAGCGTGGAGGATATCATAAGGCCTTGAGGCAATCAGATGTAAAACCATATTTATGAGTGTTTTAAGTTGTAAATCAGTCAGATTTGACCCGAACACGACAGGAAGGTTAATTAATGATTTCTCAACACCATGAATTGTGACTTAAAATTAAAGCATTACTAGTTTTATTAATGTATTTACTAACATGAACTAAAAATAAACAATAATTGTACAGCATTTATTGATCATAGATCAGCTTTAACCAATGCATTATTGAAGTTGAAATTTGTTCTTGCTAAAATTAATGTACTGTAAGTGAACATGAAATAACAATGTAAAGTTTATTGTGAAGGCGACGCAGTGGCGCAGTAGGTAGTGCTGTCGCCTCACAGCAAGAATGTCGCTGGGTCGCAGGTTCGAACCTCAGCTGGGCTGGGTCAGTTGGCGTTTGTGCTGGATATGTTGGCCGTTCATTCCGCTGTGGCAACCCCAGATTAATAAAGGGACTAAGCCGACAAGAAAATGAATGAATGAATGAGTTTATTTTGAAGTGTAACCGTGCTATTTGTAATTTTTCAATAATTTGCTCAACAGCTTTAATTCAGTAAACTAGACTGGGGTGCATTTTCGAAAACCATCGTTAGTCGACTAAAGTCGCAAGTTGCGTCGTTACAAACATAGTTCGTTGACTTGGCGTTATCCAAATTCATCGTTCCAACGAACATCCGCAAACTGTGTCGCAAACTTGTACGCTTGCAACCATATCTCTAGAGCTGTAGTTAGAAGCATAGTTCCTGGCTGTGTTCTATTCCCAGTTATCCCTAACATTCCAACATTTAAACTTGGAATGATAAAAAAAAGTCATCTCTCTTAGGTGTAATTTGCTTTTGAAGTATTTTTTACAGTTAAGTTTTAGCGATCTTCATGTTGACAATTGCATTTCCCTCGAGTTGCACTTTGAAAATATTAAATGCCATTTTGAACACAGATGTGGCTCATGATGAAAACTATAGGTGACCTATTATTTAAAAGTGGAATTTACGTTACGTCTCCAAAACTTGTGAAAACCAAAATATATCAGTGTTAATGCTTTTTAATTAATAGTATGTTATTTATTATTATTATTATTATTTTTATTATTATTATTATTATTATTATTATTATTATTATATATTTATTAGGTTATTTATTTATTGGATTATGTAGTCAAAAATGTGTGAAATAAATAGTAATAATAATAATAATAATAATAATAATAACAATAATTTAATAATAATAAACTATTATTATCATTATTATTATTATTATTAAGTAGGATTTCTTTAATTTCTTAATACATTTCTTAAATATTTTTAATAAATTACAACCATTTATGATTTATATGATTTAAATATGGAATTAAAATACGTGTTACCTAGTTTATGTTTTAGAATAGAATATGGCATATTCTCAATAATATTTGTAAAGTAAACAGGCTTTACATGTGCCGTTTACATATATTTCAATTAATATTGAAAACAAGTGCATGTTTTTACACAAACTATTATTGGGTCTTTTTTTTAAGTGTGTGTGTGTGTGTGTGTGTGTGTGTGTGTGTGTGTGTGTGTGTAAAACAATAAAATTCTCACAAAAAAATATGCGCTTTTTCTCTAAAGAAGCTGTTACTCCACCCTGTTTAGGGCATCATTATGGACGTTTTATATCGTTTAGAACTAACGTGGTTCAAGCGATCGATCTGCAACAAAGCAACTAAGGTTTCAGGAAACACTCCTCACTATATCGTTCTTTTCCCAAACGATTAATCAAACTATGATAGTTCAGCCACGTATTATGTCGTTGTTTGGGAATCGCACTCCTGACTAATTATTAGAGTTTGTACTTTTTCTAATCCGTTATTTTAACCTTATTGTCATTAACTAGCATTAAAAGATGAATAAATACAGTAAAACATGTTTTTTGTAGATTTTTTATGTTAGTAAATGCATTAACAAAATAAAGTGTTATTGTAACGTGTTACCAATAACATGATTGAAAAGACTGAGGAAATAAGAGACAGTAAGTAGTGATAAATGCTTCTGACTGCTCGCTGCTGTTGCAGAATAGTTTTGTGAAATATGAAACGGAGATTTGCAATTGCAAGTGTACATCCGAAATATTTACCCTGCTGAACACATATTTGTTCTCTCTCAGTATGTTCTCTCAGCTCAAACTCTTAATTGCTTTCCTGACATATGGTGTATATCACAGGAAAAAAAAGGGATCATTTTATGAGCTCTGAATAAATGTATGTATGTTTGGCTGTCTGAGTGGAACATCATTTCCCTTTCATGCGCTCTCAATCACAGAGGGTGGTGTTGTGGCTGGTGTTCGTCTCCACCTTCTGCTTCTGTTTGACATGGCAGTTCAATCAGTTTGTCCTACTGGTGCAGGCCCTTATAATCTACACTCTGGATTGCCTGGACTTCCTCACAGCAGAACAGGTAACTCTAAATGCACAGACTGGAGACTTTTTGTAGTTCATGCGAGGTTGGATATTCATTTCTTTCTCTCTGTAGGTGGTCTCTCTGTACCTGATGCAGGTGTCGAGTCTGTTATTGGTGTGGTTACTGCAGTTCTGCAACTCTATGATTTTGGGCTCTCTGGTGCTCAGCTTTATTGTGTCCGCGCTCTTCATCAAACACTTTCAGGTCAGTGTATGTCGCAGTGCATTAATCTACATGACTGAAATTGAGGGAATTTAAGGATAAGGCGTGTATTTGAAGAGTTCAATTAAAGGTTCCTTTTTTGGCTCAGAATGAGGCGCAATTTTCATCCCAATTTCCCAAATTTTTTGCTACTCGAAACAAACACATTTTGCATTATTCTTGTAAATTAACATTTAATGTAAATAAATACATGACCAGTGCTTAAACATCACTTGGGCTCTGTCCGTAGCCATGATTGCTTGACTGATTTTTTTTCTGGTACAAAATTTGATGGAGCTGGCCACCTTAAAACCTTTAAGTGGCATCTACAATTTTCTTTTCAAATGAGAATTTTGTAAGTGTCCTGTTCATGCTCAGTTATTCTACTTTGAAAGGTTTGAAAATAACCTGTTTTTGCCATGAAAGTAAAATTACAGAACCTGCACACAGGAGAACAATGCTCATTTTAGCAGAAAATATCAGATGGAACAAAAATCCAGACACGCTCAACAGTTAGCATTGCAATATACACTCACTGGCCACATTATTAGGTACACCTTACTAGTAACAGGTTGGACCCCCTTTTGCCTTCAGATCTGTCTTAACCCTTTGTGGCATAGATTTAACAAGGTACTGGAAATATTCCTCAGAGATGTTGGTCCATATTGACATGATAGCATCACGCAATTGCTGCAGATTTGTCGGCTGCACATACATAATGTGAATGCTCCACTACATCTTAAAGGTGCTCTATTAGATAGAGATCTGGTGACTGTGGAGGCCATCTGAGTACAGTGAACTCATTGTCATGTTCAAGAAACCAGTTTGAGATGATTTGCTCTTTATGACATGGTGCGTTATCCTGCTGGAAGTAGCCATCAGAAGATGGGTACACTGTGGTCATAAAGGGATGGACATGGTCAGCAGTAATACTCAAATAGGCTGTGGCGTTGACATGATGCTCAATTGGTACTAATGGGCCCAAAGTGTGCCAAGAAAATATCCCTCACACCATTACACTACCACCACCAGCCTGAACTGTTGATACAAGGCAGGATGGATCCATGCTTTCATGTTGTTGATGCCAATGCCTAACCCTACCATCCGAATGTCGCAGCAGAACTTGAGACTCATCAGACCAGGCAACGTTTTTCCAATCTTCTATTGTTCAATTTTGGCGAGCCTGTGCGACTTGTAGCCTTAGTTTCCTGGTCTTAGCTGACAGGAGTGGCACCCGGTGTGGTCTTCTGCTGCTGTAGCCCATCGATATGCCTCAGATTGTGCATTCAGAGAAGCTTTTCTGCATACTTTGGTTGCATACTTCGGTTGTAACAAGTGGTTATTTGAGTTACTGTTGCGCCCACAAAGCTCCACTCATTGGATATTTTCAGTTTTTTATAACTTTTTTTGTAAACCCTAGAGATGGTTGTGCGTGAAAATCCCAGTAACCAACAACCATGCCACGATCAAAGTCACTTAAATCACCCTTCTTCCCCATTCTGATGCTCGGTTTGAACTGCAGCAGATCGTCTTGACCATGTCTACATGCCTAAATGCATGGAGTTGCTGCCATGTGATTGGCTGATTGAAAATGTGAGTTAATTAGCAGTTGGACAGGTGTACCTAAAACACTGGCCGGTGAGTATATACTGTATAGTTTAGAATCAGGGAGCTTTAGTAATCCTCCTGGGAGATTACAAAATAACAAAACAAAACAAAAAAGTACTATATTGCCATATAATCCATATAATTTATAGATCTAATATCTAATTTATAAACACCACATTTCTTGTACATATTATGTAATTGTTTTGGAGGAGGCCTTTTCTCAATTATTATAATTATTTTAAATAAATAGTGTCTTAAAATCCCAAACCACTGCAAAAATGTACTGTATGATATTCAGCATCTCGAATGAAATAAAACAGTGTCACTTTTGAGAAATGAAAATTGTAGTAAAGGTATGGATGATTGCAGTGCTATGCAGGAGTTGTGCATTAGACATGCATGAGTCTGTTATTATTTATGTGCAAACATACTGGTAATATGTGTGCTCTCAGTGCACTGATTACTATAATACTGTATTCAAGCCTGAACACATTCCAATATGTATTCACATAGTTGTCAGAATTAATACACTTCACCTGTTTTATTAAGGGTGCTTACATTGAAGTGGTGTTTATGTGGGCATCAAACACTCTAAACATACAGTTTCTTTGTGCATCAGTAATGAGTCAATGACTGAATGAGTAATGTGTGCTCATGATGCAACCATGCATTACTGGTTGTTTACAGTAGATGCTCACCATAGAAGTGTGTTTTGAAGAAGAATCTGTATTGCAAATGGTTAATAATTTAACATTCTATAAAAGCATTCAGGGTTCAACGCTAAGGATTTTTTTTCTACTGGCCTGATTGGCCAGTGGTTCAGATTTTTGCTTGCCCTGCCAAAATTTAATTAGCCCCACCAAAAACAAAAAAAAGTTAATAGCTATTTTTTAGCCACATTTTAAATAATGTGTCAAAATAATGTCTGTGAAATTAGAATTTAAATATAAAACATATATATAAATGTATAATGAGAAAAATTCTAAGTGTTATGTAAACAAAAATAACCAAATGGATAATGTGCTGGTATTTTATTGCAAAGCAAAAGATGATTGACTTGCCAAACTGACGGCAAAATGCAATACATCTCTTTATTTTTTCGCCATGTTGTACCCACGTAAATGTTTCCAAGAAGTAAGAAACAGATGTTTTCTTTTTGCCTCATAATTGGATGTTGCCGTCATGTTGCCATCTCTTTGCTTTTCGCTAAAGGAAAAAATATTAAATATATAAGAGCAACCGAAATGCAATATGGGGTTTATGACTTCACAGAGAAAGTAGCATATAAAAGCTTTAAAGCACAAGCTATTTCTTGATTCTAAGACTGTATTTGCACTCAATTGATAAATATTTGCAGACAAATTAAACTTTAGTGATAAGGCAGCGCTGACCCGATAGGGCCAGTAGGGGTGTAACAGATCACAACAGTTCGGAACGCACGTGACCCGCGGATTAATAACTTTTTTTGAATTCGTAGGTTAATCCAACATTTATAACAATTGCAGAGAGCTCGCCTCCTGCTTCATTCAAATCATGTGTATGAAAACATTTTGGCTTTCCTTTAAAATATAATGATGACGAAAAAAAATGTGGTGGGACCTCAATGCTTTCTTAGGCTATTAATTAAAGGAGTTTTCTGTCACTATTTGTTTAGCCTGCATTAATGCGTTCAGTGCACAATTAAACATTAAAATATTGTGATCTCAGTTCAAACCCGCACATGATCCTGTCTACTGTCCCCAGCATCTCTCATGAATTTTATTCAATTTAATATTGTATATACAGTATATTAGAATAAGATACTAAAACTCGATTAAGATGGGTGATGCAGTGGCGCAGTGGGTAGTGCTGTTGCCTCACTGCAAGGTTGCTTGTTAGAGCCTCGGCTGAGTCAGTTGGCATTTCTGTATGGAGTTCGCATGTTTTTCCTGCGTTTGCGTGGGTTTCCTCCGGGTGCTCCGGTTTCCCCCACAAGTCCAAAGACATGCAGTACAGGTGAATTGGGTAGGCTAAATTGTTCGTAGTGTATGTGTGTGAATGAGAGTGTATGTGTGTTTCCCAGTGATGGGTTGCAGCTGGAAGGACATCCGCTACGTAAAACATATGCTGGGTAAGTTGGCGGTTCATTCTGCTGTGGCGACCCGAGATTAATAAAGGGACTAAGCCGAAAAGAAAATGAATGAATAAATAAATAAACTCGATTAAGATTTTGTAGGAAAAACCTAAATATTTAACATAAAGACATTAACAAAATCCAAATGTTCAAAACAATGAACAGAATAATCTGAAATGCCTGTACGAATTTAAATGTTGAACTTAGATGGTTCAAAAAACATGGAGAAAAAATTATAATAATACATTTTAACTGAATAAATAGAGTAAGGAAAAGGGGATGTCCTGTACTTTTGATTCAGAGAGGAGGTGGCTTTTGAGCATATCCTGCATGTTAATCTATTCCTTAAATTATCAGATGGCAAACATGATTGAATAATTTACTGGTGACCTTCTTGCTGGGATGTTACGAAACAGAACTGAAATACATTTTTTGTGCAGTTATTCTTATTCTGTTAATCCCATATGCTCATGCTTGATTTTCCTGGTTACTGAATTACCAGAGCTAAATATATGATATAACAGGTCACGTAACAGCAATGCATAAATACAGTATCTATGCTTATCTACAGACCCAAAAACAATTGCTTTTATGACATTTCTTGATAATACATCCCATCGGAATAGAGCTTTAGGCTACAAAATGTTTACATGAGGTACTTTATCACTTTTTGTT
Source organism: Danio tinwini (assembly GCA_903798205.1). Taxonomy (NCBI): domain Eukaryota; kingdom Metazoa; phylum Chordata; class Actinopteri; order Cypriniformes; family Danionidae; genus Danio; species Danio tinwini. Next base: position 53,834 of record CAIGQZ010033024.1, read on the forward strand.
TTGCTCTTCAAGCCTTATCTTTGTTTCTTAACACCCTGTTTTGTTTTGATTGAAACCAGCCGCTTGGATTATTGTTGTAGTTTTATATATTAATACCTGCTGTGTGTGTGTGTTTGTGTTTGTGTGTGTGTGTGTGTGTGTGTGTGTGTGTGTGTGTGTGTGTGTGGCTTTCAGACAGGGCTAAAGATGGGCGGCTTTGTTATACGAGTAGGAAAACTGGCTCTCCACACACTCCTAGTCCTCGCATTAACTTTCACTATCAATTATTCAGCCAAGGTGAGCTATGAATCGTGTTCTACAGCGTGCGCCTTGTCATTAATGATAAAATAGAGCTTCTCTACCTGCTCTTCCCAAGACACCAGCTTTACTTTCAGTCTCATTGTCTTCCTTCATATCTCACGCTCATAAAAACCCACATCGCCCATCTCATGAGACGCTCCCATGAGTGATTTCATCCTTCACTCTCTCTGTTTTAATTGACAGAAAGTACTCCAGCTCAAATCTGACGAGCACATCTTCAAGTTCATAAAGGCCAAGTTTGGCTTCGGGGCAACGAGGTAAGTCTTTGGTCATCTCTCAGGGCGCTACATCTAAGCCTTTTATCATCAGTCAAATGCCATATCGTGGTGTCTTATTCAGAAGTGAGATCTGCTCGGAGACTAGAGCGAGCCATTAATCCACTGTGATTAAATGCGTCCAGCTCTGGTGGAGAAATAACATCTGGCACGCAACGTAATCTGCTCATCCGCTAGATATTTATGGAGCCATTTGAGTTGATCAGATGAATTGCTGCTCCCGATAATCTGTATAATATATATCCAAGCGCACTCCCCCCCTGCCTCTCCTCTTTCTTTCAGAGACTTTGATGCCAGTCTCTATCTGTGCGAAGAGGCATTTGGCTTGTTGCCATTGGATACATTCGAGCGGTTGGCTGGCACAGTGCTGCTCTATCCGTATCTCTGCACCCTCAGTGTGCTCTTCATCTTACTGCTGCTGGTGGCACTCTCTAATCTCAGGTAAAAGTACTGCATCGCTTCCCTCTCTGCGAGAAACCGCTCAAGTGCAATGCCGCGCCGTATGCTGCGCATTAACCAGATGTGTTTCTGGGAATTTAAATATTCTCCTAATGTTCCGTTTTCTAATTAGAGCGCAGCAATAGGGTGAGAAATGACCAGAAGAGTCGCGATTATAGCTTCATAACCACCCCGTCCACCACAGGTCACGATGCTAATTTATAATTAGAGTTATTAGTCTTTATTAGATGCGCTACATAATAGATGTGTTTTTTTCCATTAGGGCTTTTGAATGTGTTATTATGTTCAGTTCAAAGCTGATTTGTTGCTTTAAGGGTTGCAGTGGCCCTCTTTTTGTTCTCTTTCCTTATCAGAATCAAATGAGCCCCCAAAAACCTAGAGGCGTGCTCACACACACATGCACACACACACAGAGACTATATATACCATCTTCATCTTGCAAAATCAATAAAAAACGGAACAGGTTTCTGGTTAAATAGGGTTTGTCACTGTATGTGGTTTATTTTTATTATTATTATTATTATTATTATTTTTTACAGACAAGAATACAGGAGAACATGCAAACTCCACTCAGAAATGTCAACTAACCCAGCCAGGACTTGAACCAGCGACCTTCTTGCTGTGAGGCGTCAGTACTAACCACTGAGCCCTTATGTGGTTTATTTTAATAGAGTATGTTCTCTAACAGGGTGTCTGCAGGGTCTTAAGCCTGGTTTATACTTCTGCGTCAAGTGATCGGCGTGACCCGCGGCGCAAGCCTTGCGCGTAGCCGTGCATTTTTTATACTTCTGCACGCTGTTTCTGTTGCTCTGCAATAACACTTCCGAAACGCTAGCTGGCAGTAGATGCTTATATTTCTGTGTCAAGTTTCTTCACTGGTGTTTTGTTTTTTTCTGAACGCTACCTTATTGTACAAGTGGCTCAAATTTGCTCATTTTGAGGGGGGAACCGGCGGACGTGCAACAACTTTAATCATAAGGTTAACAAAAAAAATCTTCATCTGGAGCTCCTTCACGGTTGTTGCTAGATCAGATATGGTTACGGCCGGAAGTGAACAAGAATTATTTATATTATTTATTAAATTTCCCATTTGTTGTATTTTATTAACTACCCCTACCCCAACCCTAAACCCAACCATCACAGTAATGTAAAACCAGTAGTTTTACCAAGTTATTATTTATGCTATCTATTATATAACCCAATAAATTGTATTTTTTAACGCCCAACCCTAAACCCAACCATCACAGTACTGTAAAAATATTAATTATTGTTATACAGTGTCATAAAACAAATACTGCTATATTAATGTGCATATCCCACTTCCGGCCAGCCGCGTATCCGATCTAGACTTTACCCTCCTTCATGGGACTCCACACTTGTAAACACTCGCTGCATCATGCTCGCGCGGCTCTCACCTTCGCTCACGCTCTTCAGCGCTACCAAGCCAACCAATCACAGAGCTTGCGCTACGCGTACACGTTACATTTTTTGAGAGGTGCACGTCAACGTCGCCGACGGCCACAGCGAGGGCTATGCGTCCACGCGTAGGCTGCGTCATAGCATACAGTACGCGTGCGATTGACGCAGAAGTATAAATCAGCCTTTAAAAGGTATTAAAAGCTGATAAATCAATTAAGAGAAAATGAAGGCCCTTAAAAATGTCATGAAAAGTCTTAAATGTGTTTTTATGAGGTCTTAAATTTTGTTCAAGCATTGTTCAAAGTATTTGACTCCAAAAAAGCATAAATACATTTATTTTCCTCCTAATATTAACAACAGCATGCTCGATCCACACAATTAGTTAGGGCCAGAGTGCGTCCGGCCAAGCTCCTCCGTCCTGGTGATGTCACAGAATTTGCGACAAACACGGGAAGGTGATGTGACGCTCTCCACTTTAAGCGAAACCATAGAGCGAAACAGACGGCAATATGGGAAAATGTAAGTTTGCGTACTCCTGGTTGGAGAGAGACGAGTTTAAACAGTGGCTGAAGCCTGTCGCTGAAAAACAACTACGTAATTTATTCTTTCAAGCTTTGTTTAATCTGAGATTATCTGAGTTCTGTTGCATGGTTGTGCTCCATTGATATATTAAACTACAGCTGTTTATTAACAACTGTTTATTAAGTTAAAGGTTTGATACTGATTAAAACTTGTAGTGGCCACAAGGTCTTAAAATTGTGAGAAGGTCTTTACTGGAATAAAGGAACACAACATAAGGAATACACACACATGCATAACCTTGTTGAACCACAGCACAGTTTTACATTAGGAATTGGTCACATGGTAAAATTTTTATGTATATATGTGTGTGTGTGTGTTTGTGACATATCAGTAAATATCACACATCTGTATAATGACATATGTATTTGAAGGAAATAGTGACTTATAGCAACACTACCTATGTCCCCATTTTTTTTCAAAAGGCTTACAAATGGTCTAGAATATTGTACTCCCCTTCACATGACCTCCGTTTCTCTGACTTTGGTCTTTTAGCAGTTTCCACCACTCGTCTGCGCTCTATGGGTGACCGGGCTTTCTCTTCCCTGGATCTGGAACTTTCTCCCTTATAACATTAGACACGCTGAATCTTTTAAATTGTTTAAATCAGCCTTGAAAACACACTACTTTACTCTCGCCTATTCGTGAGGTGTGCATTCTTGGTTTGTTTTATGTATCTAGATATTTGGATGTTTTATTTTAAATGATTCAGTTTTACTGTTATTCTAAACAGTTTTTATATCTGTATCTTCTTTGTGTAAAGTGCTTTGAGAATTAAGTTTTAAAGGTGCTATATCAAAATTTTATGTATTATTATCATATTAATATTAATATTTTTATTATGATTAGAATGTTTTCATTTAATTACAAAATAATAATATTCATTCATTTTCTTTTTCGGCACATACACTACAGACAGTTTAGCCTACCCAATTCCCCTATAGCGCATGTATTTGGACTTGTGGGGGAAACACAAAATAACATGTACAATACAATAATACAGATTGTATTGTTTATAAACAATGGAAACACATGGATTGTCCTTACAAGAGTGTAAATTGTGTGTGCGTTTGTGTGTGCTTTTGTGTGAATCAATTGGCTTGTTTGGTTTTGTCATTTTTTTGTTGTTTTCTGTTTGGTTCATTTGGAATTTGCATCATTTCTTATTTGTCCCCCGACTTATTAATTCCAGCATGAACGGGTTAGGCCAAGCAAGTCGAGAGAAAGAGGACAGGACCTTTAAGATGCGGCCAGATGTTGCTTACAACCTCATGCACACTGTGTTCTTCGGCCTGCTCGCCTTTTCTACTATGAGGTAATCAGCTTGTAAATTGGAAAGTTTTGTTGCTTTCATTCCATGTATACCCCCCCCCCCCCAATGCAAATATTTGACTTCTGTATTTTCCTCACTCTGCTGTCTGTAATTTCATTCCCTGCCGCTGCCGCTATGGTGCATCTCAATTTCAGTCTCTTCTCCATTTCCACTTTCATTTCCTGTCCTCCACATTGCTTTTGTGATCTTCTCTATCTTATTAGTCCATATCCCAACTTGCTGGTTCATTCAAGATTTTAATGATGAATGAATTATGGTGGAACATGGTAAGATCGCTCCATAAAGTTTAGGTCAGTGTTGGAATTGAAAATGAATTTCATTCAAGGCTTTGTGGTGTTTTATTTAGAAAATTGTGATAGAACAGAAAGCACTAAAAGATTTTATCTTTCCTGCTGGCAGGATGAAATATTTGTGGACTGGCCATATGTGTACAATCGCTGCCTTCGGGGTTTGTGGAAAGGAGGTGTGGGCACTGTATCTGAGAGTCCTTCACTGCAACACTAAAACTGCGGTGAGAGACAGATCACATAAAGACATACAGCACAAATGAAACACATTTAAAATGTGTTGTTTAAAAGGTATGGTTAGTATGATTTATCATTAAACAGTTGTACCAAACTCCTAAGGAATACAATTTTTATATTTTTTTTATTGTAATGATCAGATCACTTAATTGAAGATATATTCTAGACATAGTGTTGACATTTTTGCAGATTAATTCAGATTTATTGAAAAAGAAAAAACTGAAATATCACATGGTCGTAAGTATTTAGACCCTTTGCTCAGTATTTAGTAGCACCCTTATGATCTAATACAGCCATGAGTCTTTTTTGGAAAAGTTCACACCTGTATTTGGGGATCCTCTGCCATTCCTCCTTGCAGATCCTCTCCATTTCTGTCAGGTTGGATGGTAAACGTCGATGGACAGCCATTTTTAGGTCTCTCCAGAGATGCTCAATTGGGTTTAAGTCAGAGCTCTGGCTGAGCCATTCAAGAACAGTCATGGAGTTGTTGTGAAGCCACACAGTTATTTTAGCTGTGTGCTTGTTAAAAAGGTAAACCTTCGGCACAGTCCTAAGCACTCCAGAGGAGGTTTTCATCAAGGATTTCCCTGTAGATCTCACTTAAAAAAATACAATATATTGTTTAACTGTAGATTAACTGTGGTGTCCACCCTATACACAACACCTTAAGCCTTTCTGATTTTTAATTGAAATGTAATAAACATGCACCTTATATAAAGTTGTATACAATAATTACTGTAAAAAGTGCTATTAAAATAATCTTTGTATTATTGTGGTTCAATTTCTGTTTTAATACAGTAATGGTAATATTTTTAAAATATTAATATTACTATGATGGCCAAGCTTATTTTTTAGTAGCCATTACTCCAATCTTCAAAATAGCCATTTAATATTCAGATTTAATTGGTTCTAATACAAAAAATAAACAAAGCAAAAGTATCTTTTACTGGTGAATGCTTTGGTATGTTTACAGCACATACACAAGGTGGAAAACAAGTAAACTGTAACAATTTATAATAAACTGTCATTTACAAAAAGAAAAATGTCAAAGTATTATGCCTAAATATATTTCAGGATGCATAATTCATAGAAATGACCAGTGTGTGCAACGCTGTGCAGTAAAACAACTTTATGAATAATGTATGTCATGAACATAAGAAATATAGGAAAAATGTAATTACATATTGTAATAAGAAATATAAAGAAATACTTTGATTTCATATACACAC
>CAIGQZ010033024.1:60467-77683 GCA_903798205.1 Danio tinwini
TCTGTCTGTCTGTCTGTCTGTCTGTCTGTCTGTCTGTCTGTCTGTCTGTCTGTCTGTCTGTCTGTCTGTCTGTCTGTCTGTCTGTCTATCTATCTATCTATCTATCTATCTATCTATCTATATGCATGTATATCTATACATGCATGTATTCCTGTATTTTTTTTTCTGCGACATGCAAAAACAAAAAATGCTGATTGCTTTTTGTCCATGTGCATCATCTCTTAGTCATGGGCATCTGTATATAATGGGTCCATTTTAGACACACGGTCATGGTTTAGTAGATAATGGGGGCAGCAGTGTTTACCCAATTTCCCTCTCTCTCTCTCTCTCTCTCTCTCTCTCTCTCTCTTTCTCTCTCTCTCTCTCTCTCTTATATTCAGTACAAGCAGTAGCGAAAGACACACGTCTGAAATAGAATCCAATATATATTTGAAGAAGCCCACAAAAACAAAGATGCTTATCACATATCGCTGTATGCAAGTGTAATTTGGAAACTGTAATGCTTACTGATATTGAGCTTCGACGAAGCGTAGTGTTACTTTCTGATTTGTACTATTTTTCCAGCATGAATGTGCCTAGTGTACGCAGATGAAAGTGTTCATTTCCCCACTAGGGGGCAGTGTAGTTCCAGCCCTCAAGCCAAAACAATTACATCCTGTGTATTCCAATTCAGGTGGCTATTTATCCATTTATGTTATTAATCTGTTTCCACAGATGAGACTGATCAGGTACTCGGTGCCTATTGTAATCCTGGCGTTTCTTTATTACAAGGTAAGACATTTTCACTTAGGCTGTCATGTATCTATTTGCATATATTGTCGTTCTGCCTGGGTAACTGTACACCGTAAACAATCAAGCAAGAATCCAGGAGCACACAAATGTAATTCATATCCCACTGTGTGTGTTATTTAGGAGACTTCTGATTTCAGACGTTTTTTTCTCTCTTTCTTTCTGTGTTAACATAGCAGAGTATGCAATCAGATGTTGTGTATGTTTGTGTGTATAGATGTTTGTTGGGTTGCTTTGTTGATCATTGATTATCGTGAGTCATTCCCATTACAGCAGTCTTGCACGCTCGCTCCATCTCAATCGCTGTCTTTCTGTTGACAGTTCTGGCCCAGACTGATGGAGGAGATTTCGGAGCTGAGAGAGTTTTATGACCCAGACACCGTGGAGCTAATGGAGTGGATCAGGTAAAACAGCTGTAATCTTCCTCTTACACGCTAAAAGCAAACACTCACTGATTGCCTTCAGAGCAAGGGTCTGCAACCTTAGGCATGCAAGCACTGTTGGCATGTAGAGCTGTATTCGTTGGCACTGATGAGAGCGAGAGATTTGAGTTTTCATTTACTTAGTGGTTGATTTTTTTTAAAAGTGTTAAAAAAGTCTCTCGCATCTGCATGCCAAACTTGCTTTGCAGTAATTCCTCCTCACCATCCCGCAATCTGGTTTTATTTAGTTATGTGCTGTTTGGAGTTTAGTCTGATTTTCTTTTAGGGGGATAATATTTTGTAAAGGGTCAGCGATGAGGCATCATTATGTTTGGTCTGCTTCAAACTACATTTGACAGGAGTGTTGTTTTAATTAATAATAAGTAATTTCTGTGAACATAAATGTCAAAATATAGGTGAAATATAGAACCATTTAACAGGTAAATTTAGGTGGAAAAATAAACAATATACGTATATGTTCAACTGTACATTTTAAGATGTGTAAAAGATAAACTAATCATCATCATTCTTTAATAAACAGTTTTAAACATGGCAAAGTGTTTAATTTGTACTGCAATTCTAAACTGGCTATAGTTGCTGAAGTTCATAGCTGCCATTTTCCTTTCACAAGTAATTTTCTACAGTATCCATTTTTAATTTCTCAATGACATGCAACCAATTAAAAGATTTCAAGAAAGGAAAAAAAAGGAATTCTGTCAATACTTCCTGTCACATGAGGCCTTCAACTAAACTTTGTTCACAAATGTACATCAACATAATCATAAAGGTCTCTAGAGTCATCCAAATAAAACTAACCTTTCAAGAGATCTATAGTTTTTTGTACTTTGTCAAATGTTCAGTGGGCAAATACCTTGTAAGTACATAAATCATGGTGAATAATGTGTTAATAAGGTAATAAATCAAGGTTATTGGTCTTGTTCAATGATTTTTTATAATACCCCATCTAAAATATTGTAACCATTTAACTCTCTTTACTTTAACATAGACTTTTTTTAAACACAATTTGATATACAGTAAAATCCTCAGAGAAAAATTAACACCTCCCACTGGTCCCTCTCCTACAAAGAGTTAAAAAAACACTTAAGCAGGGTTAAAGTGCTGGGTGAACGGAGAATAATGAACTCCTGCTGTTAAATCACTGAAGAAAAATACAAAACTACAACCAAATTCTGTCACAACCTCAGGTCCTGCTGTCAGCACAAACATGGGTATTGTCTAAATTGCAGCTTTTTTATCTGTACAAAAACACAGTATCAGGTCACTGAAAATCTAATTTTTGGGTCAGGGTGAAGATTTTCAAAAGCACCAGGGTCTGTGTTTTTTAGAAAATTGAGAAAAAAAAACATTTTTGTTGACAAAAATACCTGAGTACTTGTGGACATTAAGAACTGAAAACTCAATAAATCCTTTAAAATCTCAGCTCATCAGGATCATTAAACAACTCCACAAACAGAATCAGCAGCTTTACTTATTACTAAGATGTTTGACTATTTCTGTCAGATGTCTACAAAAGTCTGTAGAGAGATTTACTGAAAATGTTTGTTTTGTTGGATAACACTACTGTGGTATATGCATTAACTTCTGTGTATTTACACCAGAATTTACTTAACTTTTTGACTCTTGATTTTTTATTCTTTTTTTTTACTTAGTCCCTTATATTAATCAGGGGTCACCACAGCGGTATGAACCGTCGACTCTTGATTTTTTTTTTGTTATGTTATTTATTTTTCTTTGACTGCTGTAACTCTGTAGTGTGGGACCAACTATTCTCTACCCTTGGGATTTTGCTATGTGGGGAATAAGACATTAAAACGGTTTAATTATTGAATATATTTTTGTATATTATTATTTTTATTAATTAATAATTATAATTAATTATTGCAATATTTGTAAAAATTGCCTTTAACTACATGCATTTATATCTACTACTGTCTGCTTAATATCTGTTGATACTGCTCCTTTAACAGACGTTTAACTGACTATAACAATCTTTGCAAGTACGTCAACTTACACTAACCATAACCTCAACCTAACAGTCTACCTACAATCTAATGAAAATGTGTTGGCATGTAGATGCAATGTAACTTAAATTCAACAAATGGACCATCAAAATAAAGTGATACAGTTTTCTGTAAATAGTTGTAAATAACAACAACAATAATAATAATAATAATAATTATAATAATAATAATAGTAATAATATTAATAGTAGTAGTAGTAGTAGTTGTTGTGATAATGATAATAATTAGCTGCAATGCTTGAAAAATTTATGCTTGACTCATTGAAAAGGTGTTTCCATTTTATAATATTTATTATTTTTTTTACATTGTAATTTATTTAAATGAATGTTTTAAAATAACAACTGTTGTGTGCATATAATAATGATTCGATCTGGAATACCACGTCTTTTTACTCTCACTCACACAATGACACTTGAACATGACACTTTAAGAAAAGATGTCTTTGACGCCACAAGTTAGCGCCACACAACTGACAACAAGAGAAGTGCAAAAACAACAACACCACAAGCATAATGTGGTAAAGTGTACAAAAAAAAAAAAAACACCCTCATTTGAATAATTCAGTAATGACGCCATGCATCTGAGAAAACAGAACGTAGCATTCGACACCTCAGAAATCACAACATATTGCATTTCACGGCTATTAAATAGCAAAATCTGCACTTTGCATCTATAAAATCGCCACCCTCTATATCAAACTAATGTAAAAATTCTTTCCTCCTGCTCTCTCATTCATTTCATTACGAACTGTGAAGGACACAAATAAAAAGCTGCAGTGAGCGCTCGATTCCTCCCACAAGATTTGCAGCAGTATGGAAGCAGGTAGCTGTGTTTGGAACCGGGCCGCCGCTTAAAGGTGGACGTCATGAATTAGACATTAGGTGCTGGAGAGACTCCAACGGTTGACAACAGAGGGTTTCGTCAATGACAATATTCTCAGAGAAAAAAGAAAGAAAAAACAACAACACGCTTGCTCATACAGTAGTCAAGTTTATTTATCTGTGAGAATGAGTGAGACATCGGCCCTGCAGTGACACAGGTGATCTCTCCCTGAAGAAAATGTGATTTGTGTCAGGGATTAGTGGTTGAGTTCCCTTGGCTGGCGCTCCGGCATTAAGCCGCTTCCACACGCTAATTAACCATCAGATAAAAGAGTTAAGCGGGGATCACTTCACACTTCTGCCTGTGCGTGGCTTGCCAAAGCCTGCTCTGTTTTATATGTAGATTAGCAGAGATGCTCTTCTGCCTGGAAGGGAGGGTGGTCATGAAAAAGCGTATCAGGGAGAGTGGCAGAATCAGCCTCTTCTAACCGTGATTGGAGCTCGCTGCATAATAAACCACATACTGGGGCACAATGTGAAAAAGGGAGGGCGAACAACTATAACTGTGCAAGGAGCGCTGTCAAGCAATCTTCTGATTTATCTGGAGCTAAAAGCAACACATTAGACATAATATATGAGTGCATGAACGCTTCTAGTTTTTCATTTTTATGATTTGGCTGTACGCTTTTAGAGCGATAGGTGTTCGAAACCGTTAGTGTTTACTACATAGGCAGGATTCTCATTAGCGATTGATTCTGTGCTTTTGTTGCGATTCTCCTCGTGAGAAACACACAGAAAACTTGACTCCGAGGAGGCCTATGATAGCCGAAGAAAGCCATTCGTTAGCATTCTCTTTTATCTCGGTTGCTGGAAGTGTGAAATTTGAAATCTGCCATCTTTGCTCTTGGCGTAATCTTAAGGATTATGAGTATTATATGCAAAAATGAAGAAACATATCCCATTAGTTAACATTCTGTGGGCTTGTGGAAGATCTGTGTTGAGGATTTATGTTTTTATTGAAAATATGTTTCTTTGTGGAGAGAGTTGGATGGCTGTTTACTTGTACTCATGTTGTTAAGGCAGCAACGCAACAGTCTGGCAACATACTGTATCAGAATGTGAGTGAACTTAAATGTAGATTCTGAATTAATTCTAACTCAACAGTTTGTTGCATTGTATGCCAGTCTGGATGGATAGTTTTTTTGCTCCCTGTTGTGAGACGTGTTTGTGTGAAAAATAAGTAAGCTTGTTTTCTTTATTGAATCAAAGAAAGTAAAAGGGGAATTGTCAGTCTTTCAAAAATCACAACAACAACAACGAAAACTTCAGAATTGTGAGATTACAGTGCTCTAAACGACTGAGTACACCCCATTTTGAAAATGATTTTTTGTATCAATTTCTCAGTAAATATAGGCAATGTATTTTGGTGCATTTAAACAAAACAGATTTATTAAACAGATTTATTTATTAAAATAATATTTTAGTCCCTAAAACATATTTAGAAATTGAAAGATAATACAATTAAATTCAAGCAAAATGTTGCAAAAATAAATTATAACCTACAAAATTTTAACAAAATGTTTTATTTTTTTGCATCTCTTGATTTTTTCTCTTTTTTAAACTTGTATTTAATATTTTTCTATAACATATACATTTGGGTGTACTAGTTATTGGACTGTTATCGTAAGTTATTTTGTTAGATAAGCTCCAAATTTGGCTTCAGTACTGACTAGTCTAATGTATATGCACAACTATAATATTGCATAGCTTCCTATTAAAAATATGAATTTAAAAGATAGATTTGTGAGGGCTGTACTTACATATGCTGAGCACTGTGTGTCTAAAAATTCTGACTTTAAGCAAGTTTGTATCATTTGAGCTTTGACGTTTGTTACTGACTGTCGTAGACTAGGTCTTCTTTAAATGTAAGAAAGTAACCCACTGGATGACTCTGGTCTACAAGGCTCTTCTTGGTCTGGCACATTTATATCTGTTCTTCATAGGTCAAAAAACCACTATGCCCTACGTTCCAGTGAAATTTATTATTTGTCTGCTTCCTGAGTTCGAACTAAAATAGGGAAGCAAGCTTTTAGTCATGCTGCCACCTTATTCTGGAATACTCTTCAATCTAAACTAGGCAACTGCTGCTCGTTAACCGGATATTAAGTCAAGTGTTACCATCCCACGAGTTAACACATATGTTTTGCACATTTATGCAGCCAAACTGTTATGCAGCCAACTGATACCCTCAATTGGTTAAAAATGCACCCTTTTGTTTAACGGTTAATCGGTTGTTATGAACATTCCTAGTCTGAACTGAAAATGTCTGAGCACATCTCGATTAAATCATTTCGCTCTATTCTTTATAACAAACAACAACAGTCCATTTCTCAATGTATATGTTTTTAACATATTGTAATGTGGTATGGCTGAAAAACCAAACTGTATTTTTAATTTAATTTAAAAAAAAATATTTCGTAAGTCATGTGCTGCAGACCTCTTGGTCAGGTCAACCTTGTAAATAAGATCTGGTTAAATAAAAAAAAGAAAATCATGTAATTCTGAAAATAAATTGCCAGATAAAAAGTCACTGTGGCGTGCTAATTGTGTGATAGGTTGCTGGGTGATTATTTAGGAATATTGAACTATTATTTAGGTATTTATATTCTATAGAATTCAAATTATCCACATTGAGCACATCATCTTTTAACCTACCCGACAAAAAGCTAATATTTGACATTGAAAAAAAGTTGTATTGTATATGTATACTGTACATTCTTTAAAGCCCAAAGTGTACTTCCGTTTTAAAGTGAAAGTCATGTACATCTGAGCGCATATCCTTCCGAAGTATATTCCATTTGATAGTGTGCATGAACCAAAGGCTCTTTCAAGGAGAGTCAGTTCAGAGTCTGTTTCTATATTTGCAACACCTCCAAGCTGATTCTTTGGGCCTTCAAGACAAACTCCAGTTGAAAGGAGAAGTACAGGAATCTCAGTATTTTGCCAGACTCTCACAGTTCAGTAACACATTCTGACATAAAAGGGTGCATTTCAGGTCCAGCCAGCGAGCATATGCCAAAGACTGTTTCATAGCACTGACTGTTTCTGTAGGAAACAGAGCTTCTGACAGCAGCTGCGGTGATGCAATGATTTTACCAGTTAATTAGTAATTGGCTCATTTATGTAGAAGGCAGGAGTTGCCCTTAACCCAGTCATATCATTATGAGTATCTGATTTGCGAGAACCCTTTTTGCATTCATAAGGGTTTTATAATTATCTTATTGGATGTATCCTTGTTGTCAATGTTAAAATCTTAAAGTTAGCTGTTTGCTTCAGTCAGTCAAAATACTATATAATAATAAACACAATAATAAACACACACACGGGCACACATATTGCTCTTGTATTTTTGAAACAATTATTAATAGTAAAAGTCAAGTGGACTATATAGGGGAATTACCACCCTACATCACAGTTAATTAAACTGCGGACACTGAATGCTTAAAATGAAATGTAAAAATGTAAGTTCACATACCCTGCCGTTATAGTTCGCTGTCAGAATGCAGTTGTTTTGCTTGTTGATGATTACCCAGGCCTTGTACAGTTCTGTCTTCTTTCTTTGTCTGTGGCTAGGCAGAACCTTGATTTTTAGCACTACAAAGTTTTGAATCTGGTAATCATGGAACATTATTTCTTGCACATGATCACACAGAACAAAATTGTTGGCATCCAAAGACTTGTAGGCCTTTAACTTCTCTCTTGTAAAATCACTTGGAGTTTCAATGAGATTGTATATTTCGGGCTGGATGCTTGACCATTTTGTCTTGTCCATTATCCATTGGGAGGGTGCTATCGCAAATGGAACTGTCAGACAAACGCCGATCACTTTAACGTTAACTTTAATAACTGTGTTTATCACTAGATGACAAGCTGTTATAATACGCTGAAAGCATTATATATATATATAATACGTAATCAATATAACGTATCTCTAACAACAAACTCTGTACCGCAGCAGATGTCATTACCTCACTGTAAATGCTAGCACACTCGTTTTTTTTTTTCTGCAACCTGGCTGCGCACGCATCCTAAATGTTTACAAACCGGTATTTCGTCTATACAATACATATAATAAAAAATAAATATGTGTTGGAAAAATGCATCTCATTTTCTCTCTACACACATCAAATGTCAGTCCATAATGTTATTCTAGCACAAATGGTAAGCACAATCAACACTGAAGAAAGAGATCTAAACAAAACAAAAACAGGAGAATATGCTCAAGCATACTTTTTTCCCCTGTCACAGTCAATATTTACCCATTATGGTTCAATATAGGAATTGAAAAAATGTCTTCTTGCAACAAATGCAATTTTTGAGTAACAAAGGAATTATTCATTCATTCATTCATTTTCTTTTCAGCTTAGTCCTTTTATTAATCAGGGGTCGCCACAGCGGAATGCAGCGCCAACTTATCCAGTACATGTTTTACGCAGCAGATGCCCTTCCAGCTGCAACCCATCACAGGGAAATAAAGGAATTATTTTACACATTTATTATTATTATTATTATTATTATTATTATTATTTATTTATGTATTTATTTATTTATTTATTTATTTATTTATTTGTTTATTTATTTTTTATTATTATTATTATTTTTTTTTAACAGTTTTTGGATATTTTCTTTTTCGTGTGTCTGGACAAATCTCAATTGAGAAGTGTAAGCACACAGTCAAAATATTCTGCCCCATTATAATCACTGAAGCTGTGTGCGCACAAGGTGAAACAATTCTTTCTTCTTGCATCATCTATCTGCATTTAGTTTGGGATTTTGCAAGTACTGAATTCAGTCAGCCAGTGTGCATACTCAACATACTTGAAATATTTTTCTCACATAACAAGCTGAATGCCTCTATTTGACCATTGACTCAACAGAAATGAAAGATTGGTTGTCAGTGCTGCACAAAAAAAAAAAAAAAAAAAAAAAAAAAAAAACTAAATGAATGCAATCTTTATTTTTTAATTTCACTCTAATTGCAGCAGCAACTATTTTGTGGCAATTTTACACACGTATTTTGAATTTGAGAGGCAGTTTTGTCTAATATACAGCCTTGGTTGCCATCCTGTGAATTTACTTTTTGGTTAATAAGTAAAGTCAATTTTGTTTTGCTCTGTTCCATTGCATTGTTTCACAATATGTTCCTTTAAAAAAAGAAGGTCAGCTGAGAAAGGATGTGTTAGTTCAGAGCAAACCACTCATAGGAATAGCATCATGATCTTTAACTTCAGTTCATTGTCACAAGTGAATATTAAATTACTGAAAGAGCTGCAGTTTATTTTGTATTTTTTATAGGTTTAATGTGTTTTAAAAGTAACTTCAAAGTAAACAGTAATCTGATTACTTTTTTTACATTAAGTAACTAGTAATGTAATCAGATTACAATTCTGCAGTAGTAGTCAGTCATTTGTAATCTATTACTCTTTTAAAGCTACTTACCAAACACTGCTAAAGACCAACCTGGAGTTCACTGCAAAAACTAAAGGCCTGTGTGCATCAAAACAACAGAAGCATGATGAACATTACATAAAATACGAATTACGTCATTTACAAATGAAACACTCATTGTTAAAAGATAGACAATGTTGACTATTTTGGACATAAAGAATCAGCATTAACAGGAACAAACAATGACCAGCCAACCCACTCTGCCAGTAAAAGTGCTTACTGCTTCATATGAGGTGGCACATTTAGTTGGCAAGGCCAAAAGTCTCATACATTTGCAAAGAGCCTCATTCGTCCAGCAGCAATGGTCATATGTAAAACTTTTTTTGGAGATAAGTATGCAAGTGACATCAGACAACATGCAGAGATGGACAAACTCGGTCCTGAACAACACTTTGGTTAGGGTTGTAGCTAAACTCTGCAGGACACCGGCCCGTTAGTACCGAGTTTGTCCATCCTTGCTCTAGAGAGTCCACAGTATCTGTATGAGTTGAGAAATCTTTGCAGTTACATGTATGTGTCTTCTCTCCATGAGTGATCAGTGGCCTTTCAGTCCGACCACATCTGTTACGTTGGATGGAAGCGATTTCTTTGTCGTCGTTCGGAGACTCTGTCATCACAGTCAGTCTTATCATTGTGAACGTCTCTCTGCCATGTAATTAATTTTGCCTCTTTTGTTTTGCCGCTTTCTACAGTGCACCCTTTTGTTATAGGGCCCCATGAAGGAGTTATTTCTAAAATGTTGGCTTGTTTTGAAATAATGAAGATAAATGAGTCTTTTGTTTTCTCTAAAGGAAAAACTTTCCCAGCCCCTCCGAGCCTAAAGTCATTTTGCGTTTCCCATGCGAACAAAGACACATTTTGTTCGCCTGCTGTTTTCTCTGGTTTTTATTTCTCTCTTTTCTTTGTGTTTTCGACATCTTCGCTCTCACTTCCACTCTAATTGTCACTCTAGCCACTTTCCTCCTCTTTCCATTCTAATTTGATCAAATTAGTGGCTTTTTCTGCTGCTGCTGCTGCTGTAGACGTCTCGATGGAGATGTTGTTGAAGACGTCTCAGTGGAGATATTTCACTAACGCGGCACTAATAGCCGTGCTCGCAGATGCTCGACTTGTTTGAACTTCTGCAGAATTCCACTAATTCACAAACACTCCAATATACACTCGGCTTGCACAAATGAAAGGTTACCTGACACCATTTTACCATGCTATTTTCTTCTTGCTTTACCACCGAGAATTGCTCATTCTGTAATTTGTGAAAGTTGACACTTTTTGGTTTTGCCAGTTGTTGTGAAGTCTCAGACGCATGTTGGCCTGAATTATTACTCATTTGAAAGATTTCTGTAGCTTAGTAACAAATAGAATTTGTTAGAAATTCATTCATTCATTTTCTTTTTGGCTTAGTCCCTTTATTAATCAGGGGTCACCACAACGGAATGAACCGCCAACTTATCCAGCATATGTTTTATGCAGCGGATGTCCTTCCAGCCGCAAAGCATCTCTGGGAAACATCCATACACACTCATTCACACTCATGCACTACGAATAACTTAGCCTACCCAATTCACCTGTACCGCATGTCTTTGGACTGTGGGGGAAACCGGAACACCCGGAGGAAACCCACGTGGATGCAGGGAGAACGTGCAAACTCCACACAGAAATGACAACTCACCCAGCCGAGGCTCGAACCAGCGACCTTCTTCCTGTGAGGCAACAGCACTACCTACTGCGCCACTGCATCGCCGACCAAATAGTTTTACTGGTCCCAAATTACTCAAAGTGACTTCTGAACTCACTCTCAGGATGGCGCCGCGGATGGCTGCCTCGGTGTGGAGCTCTTCAGTGTTTGCACTATTTCTGTTAGTCTGTCCTGTTTTATGTTTATCAAACACGATCAGTTATACCAGGGATGAGCTGCTGAACATTCGGCAGTGCACACCAACTAATCACCAACTGGATTTTGATTTCTCTGGCGTTTTGCGGAACATTGTCATCGGCGGAGCAGCTGCTTTGTGGAAGAAATACAAGACCCGGCGGCGTGGAAAAAGAGCTGGCGCGCTCGTCAGGCTGAGACAGCGCGGCTTCAGAACAGCGCTGCCTAGCATCCATCTAGCGAATCTCCGCTCGCTTCCTAACAAAATGGACGAACTACTTCTGCTCTCATGCGAAAACAAGAACTTTAACAACTCTGCTGCGCTGTGTTTCACAGAAACCTGGCTGAACGAAGCCATTCCGGACAGCGCATTACACTTACCGGACTTTCAGCTGTACAGAGCAGATCGCGATACGGAGTCAACGGGCAAAACACGCGGTGGTGGGACATGCTTTTACATCAACAGGAGATGGTGTACGGATGTAACTGTGTTAAAGAAGATGTGCTGTCCTGATGTGGAAGCTCTTTTCATTAACTGTAAGCCGTTTTATGCACCGCGGGAGTTCTCCTCGTTCATTCTTGTCTGTGTTTACATTCCACCACAAGCACACGTGAGGACTGCGTTACAACAGCTGTCTGATCTGATCACAGACACTGAACAACGACACCCGGACTCTGCTTTTATCATTCTCGGTGACTTTAATCAGGCAAAACTCACACACGAGCTGCCTAAATTCAAACAGCACATCACATGCCCCACCAGAGACAATAACATTTTGGATCATTGCTACACCACAATAAAGGATGCATATCGCTCTGTCGCCAGAGCAGCTTTAGGACTCTCCGACCACTGCCTGGTTCATCTTATACCAACTTACAGGCAAAAACTTAAAACTACTAAGCCAGTATTAAGGACTGTTAAGAGATGGACCAATGACACAGAGCAGGTCTTACAAGCCTGTTTTGAATGCACTGATTGGAGTGTTTTTGAAGCTGCAGCCACCAACCTAGACGAGCTCACAGAGACTGTAACATCATACATCAGTTTCTGTGAGGAGTTATGCATCCCTACCAGGACCTACTTATCATTTAACAATGATAAACCATGGTTTACACCAAAACTTAGACAGCTTCGTCATGAAAAAGAGGATGCCTACAGGAGCGGGGACAGGATTTTATACAATCAGGCCAGGAACACACTGACAAAGGAGATTGGTGTGGCCAAGAAAAGCTATGCCAAAAAGCTGCAAAACCAGTTTTCTGCCAACGACCCTGCATCAGTGTGGAAAGGCCTGAAAGACATCACAAATTATAAAACGCCATCCCCCAGTATCGACTGCAACAAACATCTTGCAAACGAGCTGAATATCTTCTATTGTAGATTTGACACCTCTGACCAGACACCTCACACCCACCCGGATCATCTCCCTACACAGCCATCAACACCTCCAGCCATCTCCCTCTCACCCCCTGCACTTCAGATCAGTGAGGATAATGGGCATCAGATCCTCAGTAAACAGCCATCAACACCTCCAGCCATCTCCTTCTCCACCCCGGCACTTCAGATCAGTGAAGATAATGTGCGTCAGATCTTCAGTAAACAGAGGAGACGAAAAGCACCAGGTCCAGATGGTGTTTCACCAGCCTGTCTGAAAACTTGTGCGGACCAACTGGCTCCCATTTTCACACAGATCTTCAACAGATCACTGGAACAGCGCAAAGTTCCATCCTGCTTCAAATGCTCCACCATCATCGCAATACCAAAGAAACCAAAGATCACAGGACTCAATGACTACAGACCTGTTGCCTTAACATCTGTGGCCATGAAGTCATTCGAAAGACTGGTGCTAGCTTATCTGAAGGACATCACTGGACCTTTGCTGGACCCCCTGCAGTTTGCCTATAGAGCAAACCGGTCTGTGGATGATGCAGTCAACATGGGACTGCATTATATCCTAGAACATCTGGACAAACCAGGGAACTACGCAAGGATACTGTTTGTGGACTTCAGTTCTGCCTTTAACACCATCGTCCCATCACTGCTCGAGAACAAACTGACCCAGCTGTCTGTCCCTAGCTCTGTCTGTCAATGGATCACCAGCTTTCTGACAGATAGACAACAGCTAGTCAGAATGGGCAAAATCACATCCGACAGCCGCACCATCAGCACTGGTGCCCCCCAGGGATGTGTTCTCTCCCCACTGCTCTTCTCCCTGTACACAAACGACTGCACTGCAAAAGACCCCTCCATTAAGCTCTTGAAGTTTGCGGATGACACTACTGTTATCGGCCTCATCCGGAATGGTGACGAGTCTGCATACAGACAGGAGGTGGAGCGGCTGGCTTTATGGTGCAGATACAACAACCTGGAGCTGAACACGCTCAAAACAGTGGAGATGATAGTGGACTTTAGGAGAAACCCCCCTGCACTCCCCCCACTCACCATCATGAACAGCACTGTGGCTGCAGTAGAGTCATTCAGGTTCCTGGGCACCACCATCTCTCAGGATCTGAAGTGGGACATTCACATAGACTCCATTGTAAAGAAAGCCCAGCAGAGACTGTACTTCCTTCGTCAGCTGAGAAAGTTCAACCTGCCACAGGAGCTGCTCGTACAGTTCTACTCAGCTGTCATCCAATCCATCCTCTGCACTTCAATCACCGTCTGGTTCAGCTCAGCTGCCAAAACCGACCTTCGTAGACTACAGCGAATAGTCCGGACTGCTGAACGAATCACTGGCACTACCCTTCCCACACTTCAAGAACTGTACTCTTCCAGAGTGAGTAAAAGGGCTCGTAAAATCACTCTGGACGCCTCACACCCAGCACACTACCTGTTCGAACTGTTACCGTCTGGTCGGCGCTACAGAGCACCAAGCACAAAAACAGATAGACACAGGAAAAGTTTCTTTCCTCAGGCCATCTACCTCATGAACAGTTAAATATTCCCCTACTGTGCAATAAACGTGCAATACTTTCTCATACGCACTTGTACACAGCACCTTATAACCTGTATATTTACAACATATCTGTACATACATTCAACATCCAGATCTTTTTGACTAACTGCATCTCTGTTTAATGTTTATTGCCTTTTCTTTTCTTGTATTTAATTTTGTGTTGTCACTCGTCACTTTATGTACACTGAAAGCTTCTGTTGCCAAAACAAATTCCTTGTGTGTGTGAAGCACACTTGGCAATAAAACTGATTCTGATTCTGATTCTGATTCTGATTCTGAAACCTATAGAGTGGAATTTCATTTTACTTGAGCTCATTCCTTTGCTTGCAGATCAATCATTGACATTTTAAGTTGTGTTTTGGCCCGATCAATCAGTCTATCATCACCTCCCTCAGTCAGACTCTCCCCGAGGTCGGCCTCGCTCTTTCACTCTCTCTCTCTTTTTGATACACAGGATTAAACTCCACACAACTTGAGAGCACTCAGATCTCATCCTGATTTAGCTTTATCCACATACTGGCCAGTCTGAGCGCTCGTGTGTGTGTGTGTGTGTGTGTGTGTGTGTGTGTGTGTGTGTGTGTGTGTGTGTGCAGTGCATCTTATTGTTTGCCATCCTGCCATTTGAAGGACCTTTAAGCAAGGCTATGTGAACTGTTTGTTGCTGCATTGAGAAATGGTGAAAAGGCGTACTGCTATTGCATTTTATTTATACCTTTGGAAAAATGTTGCCCCTTTTGTTTTGTCCCTTTTCTTATTCACATGTCATATGAAACTGGATTCAATGACATGGCACTTATTTGTTTGTCTGTAGATGAAATGCAACGATGCACAATTCAGGCATGTATACATAGAATGGTTAAAACACACCTATGGTATTCTGTGGTGTTATGGCATTAAATATTTTATTACTTTTTTTTTAATGAAATACCTAAATATCTTAATTTAGATCTAATACACTGTTTCAATTAGTGAGAACTTGGGAAATAAAAAGGTTATAAGCGGGATGGGGTTTCAGGGTAGGGAAGCAGTTTTGTTCAAATCCTATGTTGTATAGGTATACATATACGATAGTTAGGCCCACATGGAATCTGCACGCACAGAAATCCGCAGATTTTTGGCCCATCATCAAGTCTTTTAATTTAGCGGTGTAAATGTGTGTAAATTGGTGCAGTGGGTAGAACAATTGCCTCACAGCAAGAAGGTTGCTGCTTCGAGCCTCTGCTGGGTCAGTTGGCTTTTTTGTGTAGAGTTTGCATGTTCTCCTCGAGTGGGTTTCCTCCGGGTGCTCCAGTCCAAAGACATGTGGTATATGTGAATTGGGTAAGCGAAATGAGTGTGCATGGATGTTTCCCAGTGATGGGTTGCAGCTGGAAGGGCATCCGCTGTGAAAAACATATGCTGGCAAAAAAATATCAGACATACTGTGAAAATTTTCTTGCTCTGTTAAACACCATTTGGGAAATATTTTATAAAAAGTTTAAGATCCTGTATCTTCCAGTAATTTCATGTTCATGGCAAATAACATGATATTTTCATCACTCTTAACATGAAATAACTGAACATAAATGTAAGAGGCTAAGAAAAATGTTCATTGTAGAAGAAAACTATAAATATAAATATATGATGATACATTTAAATGATATGAATACAAAGGTAACATTTAGTATTATAAAATAGATTTATGAAGACTTGTTTCCTTTATTTTATACACTGTTGATTGAATTGTCATCATTGTTTTATTCTACTTTTCTAACCATCTTCAGCAACTTTTGAAACATTGTCATTGTCAATCACCACCTTATAGATTTTTGTGATCTTTCATGCTGACATACTATCAGACCTATTGACAAATGGTCACTGTGGAGAGCATATCATCCTGAGCCCTCATCTGTATCTGTCTGACCCACATCAACATCCCAGACATTTTTAATGAGCGATAATTTAGACAATTATGTCTAGCTAAGCAAATGAGGCATTGTATATACATACTTACTGATAAACAAGCAGTAATATAAGCAGATGAAATCCAGATATCTGAACACACACATGCACACAAATCACATGTCCAGCCATACTGTTATGATCACTCTTTGAAATGACTGAGTGCTTAACACATAACAACTGATTTATCTGTATTTTTAGAAGTGGATCAACATCAATCTAATGGAGGGTCATTCGTTATTCTCACTGAATTTAAAAAAGCGTATCTGTCTAAAGAGATGTACTGCATGTGTCTTCATCTATGACGATATGACTGGTCAGGTCACCCTTTGTGTGCCTCTCATTGGAATATTAATGGCATTAATCAATTTTTATAATGTCAGCAGGGTGCAGGCTAACACAAGCTGACATTTACATAAGAGAATATAAATCTGAAATTAAATGTGAGTCGTGTGCAGGCTGGCGCAGTCCCTTGTCGATATGGAGTAATTACATAGAGACCCCCAAGAGCTAGAGATGATGCGCTGAGGGAGGTCAGAGGTCAGAAGTCAGCCTATTAAGAAATTCCTTGATTAATAGACTTTACTCCAGTATAGATTTAAGACCACGTGTTGAAATGCAGGATATTCCTCTGTTGTGTCATTGCAGAGCAAGAATCATAAAATATTCTTGAACCAAGGGTGTTGCAAATCTAGTAGAGGTTTTTGCTTTCAATGTTTAAATGGATAGTTTGCAAGAAAATCTATCTATCTATCTATCTATCTATCTATCTATCTATCTATCTATCTATCTATCTATCTATCTATCTATCTATCTATCCATCCATCCATCCATCCATCCATCCATCCATCCATCCATCCATC
>CAIGQZ010033024.1:87163-101255 GCA_903798205.1 Danio tinwini
CCATTATTTCCTCTAAATCTCACAAAACTGGTGTCATTCGTTTGTGCTGGATTTGTGCTGGTTTGTGCTGTTAAAATAAATCTGTTTTCGTTGTTTCGTTGTCTAACCAACATATTTGGTTAGATTTGAGCTGGTTTGTGCCGTTAAAATGAACATCCGATATTTATATTCATACACGAATATATTATTTTTGTTTGCTCACAATTTTTGCTTGTTTGTGCTGCAAAAAAAAAAAAATATATATTTGTAGGCCTAAAAATAATATTAGATCATTCAGATGTCTCTCGACCCCAGTTGCACACAACTGAAAATGTGCTAGATATAAAACAGTTTTTCATTCAGATTTGTGGTATAATAAAGTACTGTAAAGTTTTCTAACTAGCGAATGACATGATCAAGTGGATCTCTGTCATCTTTAATGTGCGCGTTCATGATTTCAGGAGGCATGGCTTTGGAAGGCAGGGGAGGGATTGTGTTTCTAAGATATTATGATATATTGTGAACACTTAAAAATTTGTCTGGAACCACATTTGAAAAGTCTCAGTTTGTCTGGATTTGCAGGTTATGGTTATGTGTTACAACACACTCTCACACTCACACGCACGCACCGCACGCACGCACTCACGTCCTCTAAACTTTCTAAAATGAGCATTTTCCTCAGCCTCATATGTATATTTTCAGTTATTTTCCATTAAAGACAAAGAAAATAACCTATTCTCTCTCATTCTATAAAACTGAACCTACACATAGGAGCCTGACAAAAAAAGAACACTGAAACAGTTAAAGCACATGTGTCGAAGCTTCGAAACATTTTAAAACCTGTCTCTACAGCGACATCTAATGGTCATTTTTTAAAATGTATTGCTTTGGAACAGCTTCAGAAAATAAATAATTAAGCAAATTGAGGTATTAAACCTTGTTATAGAGTTGAGTTTTCAAGTGATTTAGTGAAGCGGTAAGACTTCCTAACTGCCATGCAGAACTAATGGGTTTGAATCCAGTATATAGTTAGTTTTAAAATGCTCTGTTCTTGTAACGTGTTTTGTTTTAACATTGGTCTGACATTCGAAAGAAAACTTTGTGAATAAATATATTTCATGTTTTGGTCATAAAAATGTAAAATTATTAAAATACATTGAGTATTTGTCGGGATTTAAACTCGAGATTCAACCCTCGATTCGCCTCTCAAATGACTGATGCTTTGAATCGATTTAGTCACATGACCTGGTGTTTCAAAATACTTTAGTTATGTGACCTGGGTGTTTCGAATTATGCTTTGGTGCAGTGTTTCGAAACACTTGTGCTTCAAGATCTCGTAGTGAAGTTCATTTATTAACTAATTTCGAGAGGGGCACGTGCTTATGATTGATCAAGGTTTGCATTAGCTATCACATGATTCACCAATTCCTAAACTCACTATAAATAACCAGAGTATTTTTTACTTTAGTTAACTTCGCTTTGAAGAATCCCCCCATCCACCCCTACGCCACCTCTTTTTTCTTTAATAGGGTAGCACGTCAGCCCAGTGGCTAGTGCTGTTGCTTTACAGCAAAAGTGTCACTGGTTCAAGTCCTTAACTGGCTAGGTTGTGTGGGTTTCCCTCAGAGTTTTCCGGTTTCCTCCCACAGTCCAAAAAACATGCGCCGTAACCAACAGTTTATCTCTATACAGCAATAAGGAGGAGTTCTCGAGATCTACCTTAGCTCAAACTCCCCTCTCGCCCTGCAAACGAGAGGGAGCCCCAAGCTTGTGGATCTTATGAGCTCAGGGCTCTCTCCTGGGACAGCATGCTAAAGAAGCTCTATTATCATTCATCAGCTAAGTGTGAACTCTTGAAACTGTCGAAACGTCAGTTTCACGTCAGCCATACCTACTTAAAGAGTTTTTTGCACCTCAACTTCTGAATTGATGTATGCCATTGACAAATGACCTAAAATATCAAAATGAGGCATTTTTTTCAGATAAGTAGATACAACACAACAGATAAGTTGTAATAAATTCTATGTTGAATCACTGAATAATTCTTTCTAAATCTACTTTTTTGTAAACGCTTGATGCTTTTCTCATTTAACACAATAATGACTTTACATTTCCTTTTGGTGCTAATTTCTCAGTCCATTTAGTATGCAACTAATTTGAGATTAATAAAATTAATGGCTACATTGTGTTATTAATTAGATGAAATAATGTAATCAATTGACAGCCCTATATGCAAATGCGTGTGTGCGTGTATTATATAAATAATTTATTGGTTTCCTGCAGGTCTATCAGATATATGCACGGCAGTCTGCTGAGGAGGTTCATAAAGTGCTGGGTTTGGTTGGAACAGACTACATTGTGCTGGAGGACAGCATCTGCTACGAGCGCAGGCACAGCCGTGGCTGTAGGCTGAGGGACCTGCTCGACCTGGCAAACGGACATGTAGGTCACACACAGCAGCTCCAGTTCATGCCCACACACAAACACACACACACACAGTCAGTCAAACTTTTTTTTTGCTAAAACCAGAGTTTTTCTTCAGAGCAGCTGAAATGAACAACTTTGCCTTTTACTACATTCTGCACATGGCTATAAACAAATATCATTTGGATTAGACGCATAGCTCACTGGTCTTGCTTTATTACCATCTCCCAAAGCTCTCCGAGGTATTTTTATTTCTTACAATAAATGTCTATAAAAGGTTTGTGTAAAGTTGACGCTTACATTTTTCATTTTGTCACATAATCTTGTTCTCACTCACCCACAGCTTATAGTTATTAAATACCGCTTCACCCTGAGCACAATCTACCTTGAGTGACTTTTTTTTTTTTTTTTTCTACTCGGGTAGCTTGATTGTTCTTCTGCTGTTGATTACAGCTGTGCATAATATCTGACAAAAGCTAAATTTCCAACGTCTAAGCCACAGCACTTTATGCTTGTCTGTGCTCAGTCAGCTTAAAAAAAAAAAAAAAAAAAGCATCTCTTCCACATCCAAGTATAGAGCTCTGGCTGAAAATAGCTTGTCAGCAGTTGTCATTCATGCGTCTGAGGTGAATGCCATGCCTTTGAAAGATCTCACAGAAGTTTGCCTCACTTGCTCCTCTGATCCGACTTTGAGCAGTCAATGAAAGAGCTTCGTTCACTTACTCGTTTGATGGAGCCCGGTTCCTTCCTCCAGGCTGCCTCCAGTCGTTTGAATAAGATTCACTCTTCTAGCATGTTCTGTGCATGTTATGATAACCTTGATTAAAATCTGTCTGGCTTAATTAAAACTTGCTAATTGCAGACAGAATCACCAAAGAAGCGGTGCATGTGCAATAGCGACGGCCCAGAAATGTGTAGTGTGGGATATTCTTCTCTCTCTCTTATTTGTTTTTTTTTCCATTTCACTCTGATCTCTCCCATGGGTGGCAGTTCTTTCTATCTTTCGGTGTGTAAACGATCTCACAGCAGCTTTTCAAGGCCCTTTGGTTAATTTGGGAATATATCTCAAAGTAAATGTTTAAAAAACCTTAGGGCACATTTTTTTTCCTCTACGATTTGAAAGATAAAGAAGTGGAATGCACTTTAAAAGAAGGCTTCTGAGACCTTACTTCATCAGAGGATCTGCTCCAGTTTTCACACACACACATAAAAAAATAAACTGTTTCGTGAACGATTTGTGTATGTGTTTATTACAGATCATGGATGGCCCAGGTGAGAATGACCCGGATCTCATCCCGGCGTCTCATCCGCGGTTTTGTGAGGGCATTAAGACCGACATGCCTCCGTATTCAACGCTCTTCACTCGAGTGTTCAAAAACAAGACCTTTAACGTGTACAAACTCAAGAAGCTCAAGAAGAAACACAAAGCCGCGAGCGGTCCATAATGCTCATTCCTCAACAGCAGTTGCCCACCTTCACTGGATGTCTGAACGCCCCATCTGGAATGTTCAATGAGTGTATGATAGTAGCAGGTGTGTGTGTTTGAGAGAGAGATAGAGAGATGGCTGATTGAGCCAGCACGCGTTAGATGATTTGGTGTGTGTTTGTGTGTGTAAATCTGTTCTGAGCCAGTCTGCCGCAACAGGAGCTCAAGTTTAACGTGGAGAAAGGGGAGGAAAATCTGTTTTGCTTGCAGTGTTTTGCTCTCAAAGATTGCTGTGTCTTTTTTGACACATACCCTTGTATCATACTGTTCATTTGCTGTACACACGCATTCGCTACTTAAAGAAAACGTGAGATGAACATGCATCAACAACTGCTTTCACAAGCCCATTCCTGTCACGCTTCCAACGAAATGAAAAAGAGATGGGCGGAAAATGCTTTGTAATTTGAATTTGCAAGAGCAGCTTGGGGTAATTGGCATCTGTGGCAGTGTTTTCTTTTTATCTGCCAAACCGTTGGTCGGTGTCAAGTTGGGCTTCATCCTGCTGTCTGGCTGATTTTAAAGGGAAAATAGATATTTACAGACATTTGCCAAAACAAAAACAAATTGAAGTAGCAGCCTTAAGGTCGGGTGTACATCAGGGATGTCCAAACTCGGTCCTGGAGGGCCGGTGTCCTGCATAGTTTAGCTCCAACTTCCTTTAACACACCTGCCTGGAAGTTTCTAGTATACCTGAAAAGGGCTTGATTAGCTGGTTCAGGTGTGTTTAATTGGGGTTGGAACTAAAATATGCAGGACGCCGGAAATCCAGGACCGAGTTTGCGCACCCCTGGTGTACATGGTGCACATTCTAATGGTTGGAAGATTGTAAGTCTATGCACACATCGCAATTGACTTTAGGTGAAATTTGTTCAAACACAGTAATATACAACATGATTTTATTCATTCATTCATACATTTCCCTTCAGCTTTGTCCCTTTACTTATCAGGGGTCGTCACAGCAGAATGAACCGCCAACTATTTCAGCATATGTTTTACACAGCGGATGCCTTTCCAGTACTGGAAATCATTCATACACTACGGGCAATTTAGTTTATTAAATTCACCTGTACCGCATGTCTTTGGACTTGTGGGTGAAACTGGAACACCCGGAGGAAACCCACGCCAACACAAGGAGAACATGCAAACTCCACACAGAAATACCAACTGACACAGTCATGACTCCAACCAGCAACCATCTTGCTGTGAGGCGACAATGCTAACTATTGAGCCACTGTGTCACCCACATAATCTTATGACCCTGCAAATTCCAAAACAATTCCACGCTGAAAACATTGCTTTTGACTTTCTCCCCCCTCTCTTTTCCAGATCATAAGTTCCTCTCACATGTTACGAGCATTAACGATATCCATGTGACCTCCTGATGGGGAATTATTTGTAAAAATTGCGTACGAGCTTCGTACGATAGCAAAAGTGCCATACTTACTAGGGATGCTCCGATCAGGATTTTTCAGCCGACACAGAGTACTGATTCCTTGTCACGGTGATCGGCCGATATCGAGTACCGATTCTGATGCTTCAAGCTTTATAATGCATAAAACACATTTTTCCTCTAAGTGTGAACCGTAAGTGGAGATCTCGCCTTACCTAAGAGAACAATTTAAGAATGCTGAATTTAATCCCTTAACCAGTTTCTTATAACCATTATTATCCATTAAGTATATATTGTAAATAATTATAAGACTAACAGTGCAATTTGGAAATATTGCAAATGAAAAATTCAACATGTCTCAATCAAGAAAAGGTTTGGGGTACATATTTGATGCATAAGAAGTTAAAATGCACACCTATTAATCCATTACTTCTTTACTAAAAGGAAATAGGTCTATAAAGTACTGTTTATCGTAATAAGTAAATTACAACACGTTATATTATTAAATATTCATGTTAAAACTATAGTGTAATTTTTTTGTTTAAATGTATCTATTATTTTCAGCCAGGTTAAAGTGAACTTGCAATATAGTCAAAAACAGAACTTTCTGTTCAGTTTAAAAAAGGCCTAAATACATGCAAGGCCATTCTAAAATTTTCTCTAACTAACACAAACACTTGCAATCAGTAAGGATCAGCAAGTACCAATCGATTTCTTAAATATGATCATCGGCCGATACCGATCTCTGGCCGATCGATCGGAGCATCCCTAATTATTACCTTTTAAAAATAAATCAGGTTCATTCTTGTACATTCTTTGATTAGGGACCTAGAAATAGTGCCAGATTTCATATTCCAAAACCTACAACTTATTCAGGTTTTTTCACCGATTCTCAGTGCCATCTGTAAAAACGACTATATGTTTTGTGATTTAGTTGTGCAAGTAGATTGTCGCAGTAGGTGGTTAAACTACTTTAGAGATTTTATGTTGTAAACCAGTTTACAGGGGTATTAAATTTAGCACGGTTAGGTTAAATGTCCTTTTAATCTTCCATTGTTGTTTTTAATGTAGTTCAGTGGAGTTATTTTTAAACAGAGTTAAATATATTGAATGGTCAACAATGTCATGATGTTCAATTCTCCATCTTAAGCTTTAAATGAAAAGCTTTCAGTGTATGAAAGTGCCTTTCCATTTGAATAAGCTCTAAATCCATTGACCAACAAGTCATGCATTCAAAAGACCTTCAAACGAGTGGCCTCAAGTGCTACTAAATTGTACCTACCTTCGATCTTTGCTGCTTTTTTTTTTCCAGGCTGTAAGCTGAATGACATTGTACAGATGTTCTCTGTGTGGTGCAAACAATTTTGAATATATTTAAAGGAGACATATTATGCCCCATTTTTTTCATTAAAGAGCCCCTATTATGAAGGTCTCCAACAACAGGCTGATATGCATGCAAGGTCAAAAAACACTTTCATTGTCTTATAATATGCATTTATTTTTACCTTATTATCCCAGTGACTCCCATACAATTTGTTCAACGATTCATTTGTTCCCAAACCCCTCCTTTGTGTGAGGCTAATCTGCTGTGATTGGTCCAATGACCCAGTCTGTTGTGATTGGACGACTGGGTTTAGCGCAAGACGAGAGAAACGCTCACCATGGCTATGAAGTAGCACACAGAGTATATGTGTGAGCCCAATGCAGGATTGCATTAAGCCGAAGTCACACTAGAGTTTGAGCATGCAAAATTCTGTCGTACGGCGCTGCGAAAAGGGGCGGGATTAAACAAGATAAATAGACATTAAAAAAAGCGAGCGATTGCTCCATGAAGGTTTAACCTGCGAGATATAGTCCAAGCACTGATCTATAATAGATAAGTGATTACAAGTTACAACACACAATTAAATACATATTTTGCAAACAACAGAAAAACGAGGCAACAATTTTAATTACACTTACATGTTATGACCTGGAGGAAGAAGAAACTGGTCCATATGAACTAACAAAGTCCCTGTCAAAGTCTGACAAATTCCCATACATACAGTCTCTGCTGATCCTTCCTTTATTAGAAAATGGCAGATGAATCCCACGTCGCGGCGTAAGTTACTGTATCAAAAATCAGAAAACTGACAGGAACAAACACAGCGCACGGTTAGCTATACTATGGTATTGTTGTGAAAATAAACTAACCCTTTAGTCCCCACAGCTGAATCTCCATCTGTCAGTGATCGTCATCTTCATGTCATGATCAGTCTCGTGATCCCCTGTGCTCTGCTAGTGTCTAAAGGGAAAGGCCTGTTCACGTTTTACCTGATCTGACATATTTGGTGACGTACCGTATCAACGTCGACGCGTTCAGGCAAAAGATCTAAACCCAACACAATTCATTTATTCGACTCTGAGTCGACTATTTCATGAAAGAATCAATAGTTTTAAACACAGTGCACTTTCAGATTTAAACCTCACCTGGATGTTTTTATTTACGTACTGCTGTTACACACTGCATGGCAGCTCATTTTCAAAAACCCATAATAGGGGCTCTTAAAAAAAAAAAAAGTTTCAGGTGTGTTGAAATTTCAGATCAAAATGCAATGCAGATTACTGCACTATGCTGTACATGCCCATTTTTAGATGACGGAAATTATGTTTTAGCATGAAAAGGAGCTACTCCAGCCTGAAGGTTGGAGCCTTTACAGCTTGTTTCTCAGATACTCTCAATACAAAATATTTCACTTTCACCAGCTATCTTGTGACATTTCAGGTCTTTGCTACAGTATGATTGTTTATCATCTGCATGCATTGTAAAGCCTTATGAATTGAAACTTCTGATAACATTTTCTTAATACACAGATTCACAACACATTATGTACCAACCGTACATTGTTAGTAAATGAAAGTTTTCTTCAGCATCTTGTTGCTTGTTGTGTGCATCTGATTATTGAGGATAGACACAAACAAGAGTGTGTAGATTTGTACCATTGAAATAGCGCACATCAATGTTGGAACACCATGTAAAAGTGTATAATAGGTCCCCTTTAAAGTGTTTAAAGATAACCATAGCACGTTTTCCTGATAATTCATTTGTATAACACGAGGGCTCCTCTGTCACATTCTGTTATTTCATTATAATATGGTGAAACAGCTGTTGTTACCTTAACTGTCAAACAGTTGACACGTAAACCTTTGTTTTACACAACGTCTCTGTCACAACACACTGTCCCTCAGGAGATGCTTTTATTTTTATTTTTTACGGAGCTGATGTGTTGATATTGTTTAACTGTAAGAGTTCTTCGGTACGGTTCATTGCACTAGTTTTGTTGCTGTGGTGTTTCACGCAGACGGACTGTTTTCATTTGTGTCAAAAGTGTTGATTTGTCTTTGGATGTTCAGTGTTGGTTTCCATTTTTTTTGTATTAAAGCAGATTTGTAAGGTGGATGTTTCAGATCTCTGTCACTACAAACAGGATTTCAGGCATTTGAAGTCAAATCACAAAGGCGTTTTTGATAAATACAGGTCAGAGATTTTGAGCTGCTCTCGTTTCATGTTCTGCATTATCCCCAAACTAATTACAGCTCCGTTTCTATAGAAAATAGGCCACTTATTCATCAAGAGACTTACAGCAGATGAAATTAAAAGCCTGCTGTTTCATTTGAATATAGCTGTGTTTAACGGTAATGCTCACTGAAGTACCATTGAAGCCGTAACAGAAGAACTCCATTTATTAAGGAAAAAGAAAAGCAATTTAAAGGATGCAAATACAAAATGCCAAGATACTTTGAACAACTTAAATAATAAATAATACATGAGGAAAAACAAGCTTTAAACAGAATTAGATCCCTTTATATATATGTATATATTTAAAAAGCAATTACTTTCTTTTTGATATGCACAAATGAGGTAAAAACATTGTTTCACAAAATAGAGTACTATATATTCACCACACAAATAAACAGGTGGCCTTGGTTCAGTAAGATAGGGAATTCTGCGATTCAAAGACAGAGGCCATCGCGCTTCATTCATGAACACACACCTCTCACTGGATTCCCGATCCCCTTGACAAGGATGACTCCAAGCACCAATCCCCTGGCCTCTTTTTAACTTATGAAATAGCTAGCATTGCACTTCCAACTATATTCTTTAGCTTCATCTTGAAAACCTTCTTTATACTCTTGTTGCTGCCTTTGGAAATATTGGCACTTTTTGAGATCTGTAATAAGAGTGACGACTTCTCCGTCGAGTTTTTCCAACTTCCATGATCCTTTGGTTCACAGCATGACAGTGAGCGATCAGTTCACATTAGGATTAGCACTCTGATGTCTTTTAACACACTCCTACTCGCTCTAGTCTCCTCAGCCAGGCTGTCATGCTCCACATACGGCATTCTCCAGAAAAAAATAAATAAAGAAATAAATAAAACTGAAATGATAAAAGGAGGGCAAAAAACATTGCCTTAAAATGCATAAAATACAAGGTTGGCATTTGAGGCCTCACGGGGGAGACTTTTAGTTATTCCATTTGCACACACAAGCCTTGCCTTTCCTTCATCCCATGCAGCTTCACCACATGCGTTCACAAGCCCATTAAACGTTACATAGGAGGCGCTAAGGGCCTAAAACCGCTGGCCTGGACTCACTCAGAGAATGCACCTGGTGCCCATCTCCTCACTGCAGTGCCGAATAATGTGATGGGATACAGGGAATTATTTATAGTTGAACAGGAAATGGTGTTATGGTAGGGTAAGCTGATTTGGTTAATATTACAATACTTTAGAAAGGAAGCAAACCGAAACAGTAAACTTTAGTTACATACTGAAACAGTAAACATTCCAGTACTGTACGCTCCTCCAGCAGAGCTCAAATTCATGTTTTAGTTGATCACACTGAGCAACACGCACATTCGTTCATTTGTCTTAATGGCTATCCTTTAGTTTGGCAGACTCTGATTGCCACCGCTCAATAAAGCGCGAGAGCCAAGAGAGTTTTCGATAGTTTTCAGCTACAGAATACTTCCATCTCATGCCAGCCACTCAGCCTTGTCCCTCAGCCACATTTGTATTCCATCCGTTCCATTGCTCCGTTTTGGCTAGAAAGAGAGGACAAAATTTGTATTCCCAAGGAATGTCTCCTAAAATGCCAAACAATAAGGCTGCTTTCTGTTTCATTTTCCTCAGTGTTTTTCACACATCTTCAGTTTTTATTGGTCTTTTTTTCCCTCACACTGCCTCTTTCAACCTCACATCCGAGTGAATAGAATCTAAGCTGAGGGCTGAGTAAATAGAAAAAAATAACCGCTATCCTTGTGTAAAGTTATGATTGATGAACACAAGTGGCCACCCTGACAGAACAAGCGCCAAACTGATTTTAGAAAGCGGTCAGTGAAGGGGGATGACAAACTTCCTTCTAGTCTCATCCAAGAGGTTTACTTTTCTTCCCGACTTTCTTTTATTTAATACATAGACCATACAAACACATAGAATGGGATATCAGGAAAGGTCAGAGTGAAGCACATCTTAGACGCTGTGCCAGCGTCAGTCACAAAGACAATGAATGTATCCACTGAAATCATTGTCATCCGCAATTCACTTTAATAAGGATGCCCATTCTGAGCTTAGAAATTGCCATGACCGCAGCTTGCTGTGTCCTGGTATACCACTTCCCATTTGCTGCTCATTGAGAGTCCCAAATGTCACCCGGCTCTGAATGCAGAGGGAGTCTCTCGTATGAAGTAATACATCCAGAGAAAGTCGAAGCGTAGGGCTTTTCAACATAAGAAAATGCCCTCTGGTTTTTAAGCATGTCTTTAGTGGTCTCCCTCCTCTCCTCGAGCTGCAACAACACTTCCCGGCAGTTCTTTAGAGGTCGCTACCCTCGGCCCGCTCATAGAGAGCTTTCAGCTTCTCAAAGCGTGGCCCCCACTCTTTCAAACACTCATGCCCTGCTGCCATTCCTTCTTCCAGCCCAGCAGAGCTGAAGGAACTCAGTGACCCGGCCAGCGAGCCGCCCCCCTCCGTGGAGAAGACTTGCAGGGAGTCGAAGGGCGCTGTCTCTGGGTGCTGGTCGGCATCACGGATAATTTCACACAGGTAGCGGGCCAGGTCCTGGCTGGAGAATGACAGGCTCTTGCGGGCCAGCTGTGCCGCCCGACTGGGATTTGCAGTCTGGCCTTGAGCCGGAGAGCGGCAGGGGGGGACATCCCTGCGGATGGTGGCGGATCCCAATGAGATGGAAGAGGTGGTGGTGGTGGCTGTTCCTGCTCTGGAAGGGGGGTCGGGCTGGCAAAAGGGTTGCTGTTGCTGCTGCGAGGGTGGGTGGTGGTGGATGGCCCTCGAGCGGCTGTACTGCACCGACTGTGCTGGACTCGGCTGCAGGGACTTCTGGAGCTCCGCCATGTCATAGGCATTCTGAAGGAGAGCGAGAAAGAGAGAGGGGGAAATGAAATGCATAAAGCGCTGACAAATAACAAGATCATTAGCCTTACATAACGTGCCATTACATTCAGGAACTGGTGTAATAACAACAGCGTCTGTCACAAAAACTGCTACGACTAATAAGTCTGAGCTCACTGACAAAATAAGCCGCTTGTCTGTACTTCTTCATCACGTAATTTATTATCCCCAAACTGTTAATGGCATTAATCCGGATTCAAGCTGCTAACACTGCATTATGATTAACACCTTTATGTGTGCCTTCCTGCACCTGAGAGGAAGAATCCTGACAGACGCAGTGAAAAGCACAGCCCCGCATTACACACCAAGTCAACACAACAAAACAAGATAGCGGTCCCCTTTTCCCATTGAGTGTCAGCATTAATCCCATTTCACCGAGGATGATTCTCCTCGTTATTTAGCAGTGCAGCTCTCGGGGGAGGAAGAAAAACATATAATGCCCCTTGAGGAAAAAATAGACGACAAGAAAAGGAGGAGGAAGAGAGACCGAGAGGGAGGTGTGGGTGACAGGGGTGTGGGCGTAATTGATTACATGATGAGAGAGATGTGTGAAGCCTCATCAGATGAAGAGGATGAGAGCACCACTATGCATCTGATAATCACGTAACAGGATTTACACACGGCAGATATGAGAATGAAAGATCCTGCAACACATCTACACCCACATACTTCAGACAGATCAGAGGAGCAGGCAGTTACATCAAACAAGCCCAAACCTCTCGTTCGGTGGGATTCTCATAGACAAGAATGGCTGGCATTATGACTGAAATAAGTCTCTCGGCACTCAGCAAAGCCACTTGTTATCAGCATCAGAGTGCAGTTTTTTAAATGTTAGACGTTGTCATAGAGACTAACTGACAAGGCGTCATGACAACCCGGGCAAGTTGTCATAGTAACTTTGAGCACTCAGCTGTCCTTCCGTTTGGGAAGTAGGCATCTGATTCTCTGACCTGAGATCTGAAATCAATACCAAAACTCACCTGATCCTCCTCTCCGCCACCCTCCTCGTCGTAGTTGAGCACGTTCTCTCGGATGTCCTCCCAGCCGTCATGGTGTGCAGACACGTGATATACACCCTCCTTCAGGCCCTTATAGCTCCTCCAGCGCGTGTACAGGAAAATCCCCAACAGCAACACTGCGGAGGCACAGGAAGTGGTTGAGAATTACCTCGAGTGCTGATCAAGGATCACTTTAGCCTGTTATAATTTACAGAAACACTGCCCCTGTTCACAGATCAGACGTTCAAGCCAGCTGGGTTGTGAAAGCACATCGCCTGGAGCATCCCTCAGGTCAGGCTTCCCTGGTACTGAGGTAGCTTGATGTCAGTGTGATGACTTTGTATAGATGGCCTTGATTTGCCACAGACACATTATTTCAGTGAGCGCTGTGGCTCGTGTCAAGCATAGCTTGCTGAATCAATCCTATTTGGCACCACTTTGACCTTTAGAGTATATTACCTTGCTATCGAATGCTCAGTACACTTCAATCTGCCAACACTTCATTCTCTCCCTTTTCGATTCAGATATCTTCTCCATTTAACTTCTTCTTTTGTGTCCTTGCCTTTTGTGTGTTTCATCTCTATCGCTTTCCCTTTCAATCCTCAAACCTTTCGAGCTTTTCCCTTCCTCCTATTGCTTCCACTTCATTACCTCAGCAGGCATAATATGCGCCTTCTGCAACGTGTTTTAAGGTCAGCCCCATAAATAATTCCAGTTTTAGATGTTCATGTCGCAAAGACGTGAGAACCTGACACACGGTAAAGGGACCATAAAGAGGCAAAGAAAAGCACGCCGTCTGCTAGAAGGTCTCATAATGGCTGTGTCAGTATTTGATAACTGCTTTTGGATTAATCTAAAGGATTTGTGCACTTAACTGAAAGGCTCGCAGCACAATTCCACACTGATACCTCTTAACGGACTGAAAATCGCACTTAGGCTCCCTACAACCTCAATCTTTGCCACCAGACGCAGCTACACATCAAATATCTGCTCTTTTTCAAATTTGTCACACCGTGTTGTCACTAAAGAAAGGGAGATGCTAGAAGCAAAAAGGTGCCTTTAGTTTGGTTTTGTCCTTGAATCAGTGCAATGAATAGAGTTCAAGATTTGCAAGTTGCAGTCTTTGTAGTCAAATGCTCCCAGTAACTGTGTACAGAAATTTATGATTAAAACAGGATGTCTTCGTGACGGAAGACCATTTCTGTTCTGACATATGGCATGTGTTGCGGCATAGTTCTGGTGTGTTTCTAGCTGTGTAAAAGACAATGACAAGATGTGCAGAAAGCCATATGGAGTGTGTCTATTCAACTGCAATCAATTGTGTGTGTGTGTGTGTGTGTGTGTGTGTGTGTGTGTGTGTGTGTGT
>CAIGQZ010033024.1:101265-121385 GCA_903798205.1 Danio tinwini
TGTGTGTGTGTGTGTGTGTGTGTGTGTGTGTGTGTGTGTGTGTGTGTTTGTTGGGGGGGGTGTTTCAGACATCTGTGACGCATGTATGATATACAGAATGTGTGTATAAAACGTGTGGAATTTAAATCAATCTGAAAAGAAATGCTTCTGACTCAAAAGTTTAAGAGTCTTACAAGATCATTATTAATCTGTCAACCTGTCCAATCACTCTATGAGGGGAGAAATGCTAACATTTACATAATATTATCCTTTATTCACCACCAAATGTGACAAATTTATTTAATTTCTGTTTATTAATATGCCTTTAACAAGACCTAAAAGTCCCTCATTCTATTTCCGTCTCTCCAACAGTGTAAGTTTTCAGTGATTTTTTTTTTAAATGCATCTTGTGTGGTTGATATTGAGTGAAAACCTCTTCATTTGAGTCCAGACAGGCCTTCTGTCTCCTCGCTGCCTGCTTCATCGATCACATGACCCTCCAATCTGACCCCTCAGACCCCTCTCAGGACGCCCAAGACCAGTCCAGCATCCTAATCTCCACTCCAAGAAGATAAACACTACACTGTAGGAAAGGCATTCAGACATATCTCTTCTGTTTCTGCTATGGAGTAAACTCCTGCATCACTAGCTATGTTTCCATCCAATTATTTTATGCACATTTTGGATATGTGCATAAAAAAAAAAACTGTTAATGGAAACACCAAGATGTGCATAAGTTTTGAAAATGCACAGAAAAGAAGCGTATGCGCATAACGGAGTAGGATAAACTTTCTATTCGATAGGAAAAGATGCGCATAAACTGTGATTGAAACACTTTTACCAAACTAATTCCAGTATGCATATTAAAATAGTCATGTCATTTTGTTATAAGAGATCATGTGATGATAATGATCATGTCAATGGATTGATCATGTGTCTGAATGGACAAACAGCAGACTGAGCACATTGTAAAACATTTACAATGTTCTAAAACGCCTTAAACATTTCAATATTACTGTTATTTATATTATATATTTATATGTTATTAATATCATCTCTGCATCTCACGCCTTCAAACGCCACCACGTTCATTGTGTGTCTGCATTTGTCTTTTGAGGCGCAAGTCATTTATTAAATAAAGAAAAGATTGACGCAGCTTCTCCTACTGCAGCAAATTATGTTTTTAAAACTCAAATTCTAAAGATTACAGACCTTTATAATAAGTGGAGAACGATTATTTTCCTCTTTGAGCTCTTCACATTTAGTATAGAGTGAATATAGCTGTTAAAAGATCTATCAAGGCTTCTGATAAACACTGGGACCAAACACTTCAATGATGATTTCTCATGGTCATTACATTTATTGTGTTTCCC
Source organism: Danio tinwini (assembly GCA_903798205.1). NCBI lineage: Eukaryota > Metazoa > Chordata > Actinopteri > Cypriniformes > Danionidae > Danio > Danio tinwini. The sequence continues at coordinate 102,618 of CAIGQZ010033024.1, forward strand.
AAGGAAAACACTATAAATCAATGCCTGGGTAAAACATTGTGTTTTATTAAATGAAAAGCATTTTAATTTAATATATGCAATTATTAATTTAATTCCATTGACATGCTCTGAAAGAAGCCCTGAATTGTATTTTCCATGCAGGAAAACAAGCAAAAAGGAGAAAAGATACAGTAAATCTGTGCGTACTAGACATGAGTTTAACAGTGCAGAACTGTAGAGTCAATTCAGGCTCTTTCTGTCTGATTGCCAACACTACCATTAATTTAATAGCAAATACTGACAACATTTCACCCTAACTACATGGTCTCACCTATGCCTCAACATTTTTTCCTTACTATCTTAACCACAATTGTGGGTTTATTTAAACATTGGGTTTATTATCAGCTTGCGCCAACACAAACTGTCTGATTTGTGTTAAAACAGTGCTGTTTGTATTTACTAAGAACATTCAGAGAATAATAGCGATGGCCACAGCTATTTTTGACCTGACCTTACTTATTATGCCAGCCAGGGGTGTCAAACATGGTTCCTGGAGGGCCACAGCCCTGCAAAGTTTAGTTCCAACCCTGCTTTAACACACCTAAGCTGCGGTCACACTGAACTTTTCTCCCCATAGACTTCCATTCATATGCACGCGAATGCGTCAGACTCGTGTGTCAAGTTTCGCAATTCGCTGCATTGCAAATTTCGAAATGCGAAATCGCATCACTTGACTGCATGAGACCAATCGAGGATCAAAACATGATCTCTGTGGAAAGAAATGTAAAGTCAATTGCTTGCTTTTTTTTAAAATGTCTAATCATCTTGTTTAATCCTGCCTCTTTTTGCAGCGCCGTACGACATAATTTTGCACAAACAAACTCTAGTGTGACCGCAGCATTACCTGTAGGTTTCAAATGAGCATGAAGGACTCAATTAGTTTGATCAGGTGTGTTTAATTAGGGTTGGAACTAAACTGTGCAGAGCTGCGGCCCTCCAGGAACACAGTTTGACACCTGTGGATTATGCATTTGTAGGAGTTTCCTGATCAAATGCAAATTTTATGGGAGGAGAATATTTAAATGAATCATGCACTGCATTTATTACCAAATGTTATTATTATTATTATTACTATTATTATTATTATTATTATTATTATTATTATTATTATTATTATTATTATTATTATTATTATTATTATTATTATTAATGAAAGGGTATTTGTGACCATTATTTAACAGCTAAACTAAACAGCACAGTGCAGAGAACAGAGAGCATGTGTTATGGAGACATTTATTTGGAATGCCAGATGAACACATCGTCTGAACGTGTAGTTTTCCAAGCCATTTTATTAAAAGGATAAGGATTCAAATAACTACATCGTCTTAAATAACTACATTTTGTGTTGTAGGCTAACTTTGATATCTCAAATTATTATCTAGCACCCACAGACAACCAGACAACTCCCCCCGACAACCCACTGTCATTCAACATTAAGGCAGATTTTAGCTTAAAACATGGTCCTTGGTCATTCTTAAAATTTAAGTAAATGCCTAGCACTTTGACAGTTAAATAAATAAAACATACAGGCAAAATCAAATGAATTACATGTATCTTTAGCCCTTTAATTGTCACACCACTTGTTATAATACTGTACATGCATATGATATATAATTTTTATCAACATAACTTTAGGTTTAAACAAAATTATACACATTTTAGGGCGAACGATTCCTTAATACATTTAAAAGAATCAGATAACTATCGAATCATGAAAAGACCATGTGTAAATTTCCTCCAAGATGCACTCAAGATGACAAATCCAATCATTCAAACCTCTCAAGGCTCAGCCAAGTGTAAATGCATCTGGTCGTTCAGACCTCGTACAAAAACTTAACTCTCTTGATTTTCTGCTGTACTTTCTGTTCTGTTATCTTACTCTCTTCTGGGCTATTACAAGATACCACTATGTATTATTTCTTGACAAAATAAGAAGTAAATGTTCCATCTTACTTCATATTTATATATCAATAAAAGCAAAAAACAGCCAGGGTGTAACACTTTGTATTTTTTATGTGACACGCTACCTGGTTTCTTCGTTTAATAAGCAATCTCATACATTATTCAGGACTCTATATGATCATAATCTGGGGCTAAAAAATGGAATTACTGATCTGAAAATGAAACGTTTGATACTAAACCTCGCCTTCCCTCTCACATTTAAGGTCCACACATCAGTAACCTGTTTGAGGAAAGCAGACACGCTTCATCTTCAAATCAATATGAGTATGACATTTACTGTTATCCCCATATGAACCAATCTACACACAAACCAGAGTAGGGTGATAATAAAGGTTGCATACTATCATATGATATTTTACTATTCATATATATTTTTTCCTTCTCCACATCCACACACACACACACACTTGTACAGTACATCTATATTTATGGGGACTATCCCATAATGCAATGCTTTTTATATTTACTGTAGAGACTGTTTATATCCTTCTACTACAACCCAACTCTCCCAGGAAACAATCTCCATTTGTACATTTTCAAAGTACTTCATTCTGTGAGATTTATGAGCATATTTTGCATGGGAACCAAAAGATGTCCCCACATTGTCAAAATTTACAGGCATTGCTATACTTGCACTAGTTTGTTTTGCAGCTCACCACTGCTTGGTCTCAACTGGCCTGGAGCCTCAACAAAAGAAAATCCAGCATGTTTGCACTGATATGAATTTCTCCCTATGTCTGAGTTTGCCTAAATTATGCGCACCCTCCCCAATGGTAGTAAAACCTCAACTCAACTCATTATTTATTAAACATTAAAAGTGCTGTATGTACATTTTGACTTTTTTAAAGCATAAGAATATCATAATATGTTTGCAGATATTTAAGAAACATGCTAAGTGAACATTTTTGTTTATCTGAAAAACAATGCTGGAGTCAGATATTCTGCTTTAAAAGTGTAAGTTATATCTTTGTTTTGGTTCTTTTAACACTAAATAAAGCACAAGGTGTACCTGAGGTGATTGTTGTTGACCTGTTTAGAAGCCGTTTCTAAAATATAAATTTCAGGTGTTGGTAAAGACAAAAACTACTTTTAGTATGAAAAAACAGTTCTTCTATTGCATGCCGTTGCTTTTAGTTGGAAAACGGTAGGGACGGCTGACATGAAACTAACATTTCAACACAGTTTCAAGATCTTAAAGCACAAGTGTTTCAAAACACTGCACTGAAGCATGATCTAAAAGTGATGATCTTAAAGTGTTTCAAAACACCATGTCATGTGACTGAAGCGATTCAAAGCATCTGTCATTTCAGAAGCGTTTGAGACCTGGCGAATCTGTATTTGACTGCCCGAGATGGAAAAAAACTAAACTTGTGCAGCCTAGTGGCTTGTGCGTGTGCACAGAGTAACCATGCTGCAATTGTCCCGAGATTGAATCCCGACTTGTACAAATACTCTGAAATTGTGACGATGTATTTTAATTGTTACTTTTTATGACCAAAACAGGACATATTTATTCACAGAGTGGTTGTTCGGATGTCAGACTAATGTTAAAACAGAACGCGTTACAAGAACAGAGCATTTAAAAACTAACATCTACAGTACCGGTCAAAAGTTTGGGGTCAGTAGGGTTTTATTTTTTTTTATGTTTTAAAATAAGCTTCTCCTGCTCACCAAGACTGCATTTATTTAATCAAAGATACAGTATAAATTGTACAATTGTGAAATGTCATTGCACTATAAAATAAGTGTTCAAAACTAAATATTTCGTAATTTTACAGTTTATTTTACAGTTTATTTACAGTAAAAAAAACATAAAAAAAATGTTTGTTAAATTACAGAAATTAACTGTAAAATAATGGACAATAAATTACAGAACTTTCCTTAAATAAAAATTTTTGGTAAATTTCGGTAATTCAACATCTGTTATTTTACAGCAAATTATTATTATTATGATTATGATTATGATTATTATTATTATTATTATTATTATTATTATTATTATTATTATTATTCATGATAATAGTAATTAAAAGCAATGCTGACTGGAGTAAGAATTTCATTTGAAACTACATACAATAATAAAGCAGTTATTTAAATATTTTAATAAATGCCGCCCTTGATGAACATAATAATTTTCTATAAAAAAAAAAAAAAACACGTGGAAAAAAAAAACTGAACTCAAACTTTTGACTGGTAGTGTATATATAGCTGCATCACACTGAATTCAAACCCATTACTTTTGCATGTCAGTCAGGAACTCTCACCGCTTCACTAAATCACTTGAAACCTCAAGTCTACATCGTGGGGTTTAATACTTCAATTTGCTTAACTGTTTCTTTGGTGAAGCTGTTCCAGAGCAATGCATAAGAAATGACCACTGTAGAGCAGGGTTTCGAAGCTTTGACACATTTTCTTCAAATGTCTAAGTGTTTCATAAAGCCTCGCTTTGCCCACCACTAGAAAACCGTTCAAATCAGCCTTTAGGCTCGAAAGTCAGCACGCTCACATCAATCTGGCAACCTACGCTTACCTAGTGAAAATGTGTTTTGATCCAGGAGTGCAATACCTAATTTAACCACTGGGTGTCAAACTTACATACTGCACCTTTAAATATTGCCTTAAAGCTGTAGTAGTGTTGTTCTGAGAATTGTAAAACAAATGCTACATTTTCTGAGATTTTACAAAGAGTTTGTGTAGCAAATCATTCAAATAAGTGGGGATAAAAATTTGAGAACAAATTTATGTTATTTTTTAAAATAGTCATTACAAATTTGAAGTTTATTTTTTTTTTAAGAATTCTTACAACTCTGGGATCACACGTAAGAGAAACGTGTTCGCAGATCAAAAGTATCTGCAAGTCTTGGACACAGTCATGATTCATTGACTTCATTAGTGTAACCCTTCATTCAGCTCTTTGATAGAACTGATCAAACGGCTTAACTAAACACAGCAAAATAAGCCTTTGAAGTTTTTTTTTAAGACGCAACAGCATGTTCATACGGTCTATTTTTACTGCAGAGTAAAATTACAAAATGCTGTGGATATATTTGTGCAATAAATGACCACAATCAATGGATATATGTGTATTCGTAAAGCACAATGAACTTACAAAACCATGTAAAACATGTGCTCATTTGTTGTCTATTAGTAAATTGCATTAATAAATTGAGGGGTAAAGTAAGATTTCAACTCTTTCATAGCAAAATCTAAACCTTAAAAGACTGTTTTCTTAACTCTATCCACCTCCACACTGCAGCTGAACACATCTGGCTGCATTTCTCAAAACTGTGCTGAGAAATAACCAGAGCTAATGAGTGGCTACATCAAACGGTAAATTCATCTTCCAAACCATGTTTGTGTCCTGTCCGAATAACTATGGCAACCATATGACAACCCAGCATGTGTGTACTGTGTGTGTGCATGTGTGTGTTTATATATCTAACAGATCCCCAAACATAGTTGCCTTAGCTAAAACATGGTTATATTGGTCTGTTAGTGAAAATTTAATAAAAGTCTAGCAATAGACCAAAACAAGACTAGTCATCAAGCTGCCAGTAATGAATGCCTACATATTTAACTACACATCTGTGCCTTTAATAATATCGGATTTTTGTTAGACATCTATTAATTGTAAAATCTATGGTGACTCAGTGGTTAGCACTGTCACCTACTGAAGAGCAAGATGGTTCCAAAGGCCAGTTGGCATTTCTGTGTGGAGTTTGCATGTTTTCCCGGTGTTGGTGTGGGTTTCCTCTGGGTGCTCAGGTTTCCCCCACAGTCCAAAACATGCAGTATAGGTGAATTGGGTAAGCAAAATTGGTCATAGCGTATGAGTATTTGTGCGTTTGGGTGTTTCCCAGAGTTGGGTTGCAGCTGGAAGCACATCTGCTGCATAAAACATGCCAATAATGAAATAAATAAAATAGTGGGTGGTTTATAAATAAAAATAGTGGGTGGTTCTTTCCACTGTGATGACCCCTGATGAAAGAAGAACTAAGCCCAAGGAAAATGAATGATAGAATGAAAAAAATCTATTAGATTATAAAATTGCCTTTGATTAGATACAATTGTATGGATTTATCAGTAAAGCACTCATTTTAAAATTGTCCACATGTTCTGATTCAAGCCAGTAAAAATATTGTGATGTGCATTTTAACTTAACTGTACATTAAGTAAATCCACTTCATCAGCTTATTATTTAAACTTTAACAGCTTATCCATATACATATTTTAAGAGAATGTTTTAAGAAGCTCTAAGACAAAATTTTCAAGATGGCTGCATACTTGTTTTCAATAACTACTATATGAGTACTCTAGTTATTTCTACTCTAGAGGACCAGAGTTTTCCCAGAGATGGGTTGCGGCTGGAAGGGCATCCGCTGCGTAAAATTGTGCTGGATAAGTTGGCGGTTCATTCCGCTGTGGCAACCCCAGATTAATAAAGGGACTAAGCTGACAAGAAAATGAATGAATGAATGAATGAATGAGGACCAGAGTTTGCGCTAACCGTATACCCCAGATGACCTCTTTCAGGTGGACTCGGGTACGGTTTATGGGTGCACCCCCGAGTTCAGAAGACACGTTCACACTAGCTAAACGTACCATACACTGACGTCAAATGAACCCAATTGCGGACCAAAAGTGCTACTGTGAAAGCACCCTTAAAGGCTTAGTTCATCCAAAACTGGTTCACTGGTTCTAAAACTGATTGACTTTTTGGTAACACTTTATAATAACTACACACTATGAACCATTTATTAAGCATTACCAAATAGTGAATTTTTTATCTGTTAAGCATTAACTCTACATTAATAAGCGTTAGTTAGCAGTTTATAACTGCAGCTACAAATGCTCTATTCTTGATTTATAACCACATTTATAATGTGCTTAATAACTGTTTCCTTTATACTTTGTTATTGATTTATTTTTATTACTAAATTAAGTATTACATTATTAACAAACCATTTGTATTTAAGAGTAGTTAGTGATTTTTAAAATCATTCAGAATGAGTTAGTAAATGATTAATAAACTATTGAAATCAACATTTATATATCTTATTATTCAGGCATATAGTAATGGTTACTATGTATGTTAATAAATGCTTTATTAACACAACTTCATGCAGTTTTGTGACCTAATCTAAAGTGAGGACTATTTATGCTTTATAAATCCGTTATAAATGACATATAAAGAGTTAGTAGCAAATAAATAATAATCTTTGCAATCTAAAATTTCTTATTAAAGGTTAAACATTGCTTATAATAACAGAATAACAGGAGTGTCAAAATAAGACATAAAATTACATAAAACAACAACAATATAATAATTTTAACAATATAATAGGATGCAATGTTTAAACTGTACAGTAATTTTATTTTAGATAAGGTTGCAAAGATTTGTTTTTCATTTGATACAGTTTCATTTGTGCATCAAATGAATAGAAATTAATAAAGTCTTTTATGTTTTTTTTTTTCCTGTTTAGAATTTAACTGAGCCTTATATTGTCATTTATAAGGGATTTATAAAGCATAAATAGCCCTTTATATTAGTCTTTAGATTTAACTTTAGATTAGGTCACAAAACTGGATGAAGTTAAGTTAACAAAGCAATTATTAACATACAAATTAACTATTAGCATATGCCTGAATAATAAAAATAATAAATGTCAATTTGAAATGTTTATTAATCATTTACTAACTGATTCTGAATGATCTTAAAAAAACAACCAACAATGCTTAAATAACGGGTTTGTAAATAATGTAATACTTAATTTAGTAATGAAAAATAAATCATTAACACAGTATGAAAGTACAGTTATTAAGCACATTATAAATGTGGTTATAAATCAATTAATACAGCATTTGTAGCTGAAGTTATAAACTGCTAACTAACGCTTATTAATGTAGAGTTAATGCTTAACAGATAATGAATTCACTATTTGCTAATGCTCAATAAATGGTTCATAGTGTGTAGTTATTATAAAGTGTTACTGACTTTTTTGTTCTGTGTTTTAAACACAAAAGAAGATATTTTGAAGAAAGCTGGAAACCTGTAACCATCGACTTCCATAGTATTATTATTATTTTTTTTTGCTAAATGAAAGTCGACCGTTAGAGGTTTTTAGTTTTCTTCAAAATATCTTCTTTAATGTTTAACAAAAGAAAGTCAAAAAGGTTTGAAACCAGGTAGTAAAGGGTGAGTAAATTGTAAGTAAATTTACCCTTTAAATAGTTACCTGCTTATTAGAAATTGACTGTTTATTGGTACGTATAAAGTACATTCTACATGATCTTATTCTACATCTCTAATCCTATCCAACACCTAACCACTACAGGGCCCATAGCCAGCCTGCTGAAAGGGGTGGTTCTTTTTTTATTAAAAAGGGAACCTTTTTAGAGTTTTTTATTTAATTATGAGATTTAAATACTGCATTTTAGTGACATTTTAAGCACCGCTTTTAGCTGGATTCGCTTGCCGGGAGGTCATCATAGGGGCACTTTTTGATGTAATAACATTTACTAAAGATTTAGAATAAAGAAATATGAATAAATGAATCATACAGTATACATCAAATTTATTACATCATATAATATTGGGAAAAAAAGGAAAGTTTTAAATTTAAACCTGTAGCCTATTGCCATTTGTTAGACAAATAATAAACTGGCCAGCACATTCAACTGTCCTCAGTTAGAATTTTCAGTCAGAATTTATTTGAATAACAAAATTTAAACAATAATAATATTGCAGAGCTTTACGATTTGTCAGTCATCTCTTGAAAAAATCAGAACATTTAAATATTCATGGATAACAACATTAGCCAAATTAGTATTTAAATTAAATTTAATACAGGCCGCTTTTGGTGCTTCACACTTATTTATTGGTCATTTTTTATTTCAAGAATAAGGTCCAAGATTTAGAATAAAAGTTACTTGTAAAATGTTTTCTCTATTTAAAAACAATACAGTAGGTCAATAGTGAAAAATGACTTCTCTTACATCAGATTGTGTTTTCTTGCACAGCTGGAAGTTAAACTCATGAAAAATAATTGTTTGCATTGATCAAAATGGATTATCCAGTCAAAAATAGGACAAATGAGCTTATGAATGGGACAAATTCTGGACCCTTGTCTTTCGAACCCCCTGAACCAAAGTTTGAAAACCCCAAAGTTTACATTCATGTAATTATTAATCACCTGTTTCAAAATGGTCTGCTCCAAAAGTGACCTGACTGATACACCCCTGATGAGAATTGTACCTTAAAATAAAGTGTGACCAAAAGATGGTTTACATTCAATTCTGATGATCCCCTTTAGATATTCTAGTGACTATGAGTAACTCTGCAACTACATGTCAACTAAATATTATATTTTACTTGTATAGTAGACTCATATGTAACACAGAGTATTATAGCAGACATTCAGCATACTCTAATGACTGATATTTTACATATGGTTGCAAAGTTATAATCAAGAATATCCAAAAGGGTCCATCAGAAAAAAAGGTGTTACCTAAACCGGAATAGACTTTAAATGTACAAAAACATTCAGTGACTTTTAGTTTAAGGGGTAGACACAGAAAATAAAGCATCATTAGTTGAAAGTAAAGCAGCTGATGAAATGTTGACATCGCTCATGCCCGTCTTAAACAGTTGCGTTTCATTTAAAATGCAGAACAGCACAAATCTCTGCACACATCAGTTCAGAAGGGAAATTAGTCTTGTTTCCAGTCATAACACCGGACTGTAATTTCAAATGCAAAATGACAAACACATAATGCGAGGTCATAGCAATCAATTTACTGAGAGTAATTTGATGGTACTGGAGGTAATTTGGGTTAATAAATTGCACTCTGTATTTTAAGACGCAACACTTTTCTTACATTAAAACATGACAGTCAGATTCATTAGGTGGCTAATTAAACAAATGGCTCACATTATGACTTTTCTTCAAACTGTGGTTAAAATACTAATGAGAAATCATTATCCTTTGCTATGAAGAAGAAGAAAAAAAACATGGTGATTATTATTTGACAGAATATCTGCATGGCCTACAGATGCTTTATTAAATCATGCATAAAGTTCATGCTGTATTATGTGCGATCTCTGTGCTTTTGAACACACAAAAGGACAATGTGCGATGGAAATATAGGCTCTTTTGGAAGTACAAAAAAATACACTATGTTTTTAAAGGATTAAGGACTGGAGGATCGAGTCTTGATTTAAACCATTCTAAGATATACATATACGTATAAGGCATTTATTTAAATCTCTGAGCAGATTTCAGCAAAATGCACTGAAAAAAAAATAACAATGGAAAAAAAGATGTTGGCACTTTGAGTCTCTTAACTGAAAGAAACTTTTCACACAGACATAAAAAAGGATCCCATGAGAGTCACATAGAGAGATTGTCAAAGAGCACTATAAACCATAATCATTCAAGTCCATCTTTTGAAGTTATGATGGGTGGTTAATCCCGCAGGTGAGCATCTACACTGTGTGAATGTCAAATCTGCATATCTGCTTTGCTGTAAGAGGATACTTGACAATTCAGGTGTAACAAGAGGACAAGTGAGGTCTCTCTGCAGTGGATTCTCTGGACAGCATTTTGCACTGAATTATGAATCATCACAGAGTTATACTTTAAGTTAATTGCCTCTGAAAATCTACACGCTATTACTTAAAAATATTGCTTTGCAATGGTTTTCATTTATTATTATTATTATTATTATTATTATTATTAATATTATTAAACCAATAATTTTCATTTCATGCAGGTACAACAAATGCAAAAACACTTTATTTTACAGCCGTTTCACACATACTATGTAGTTATATAGTCATTACATAAACTGAGTAATAACTACACTATTAAAAAAAATCCAATAAATTTACGGAAAAATACTGGCAGCTGTGGTTGCCAGAATTTTTCCGTAAAAAAATACGGAAGTTTATAGAACTGTTTAAATTTAAGGAAAATAACCATGTTTCATGAACTAATACAATGTTCAGTTCACAAAAAACATAGCTTAGTACATAAAAAGGTAAAGTCCCTCAATGCACTAATGTGTTCATGTGTGTTTACAATTAGCAAACAGATTTTCACTGCATTAGTAACTACACAGTTACCTTTAAACAAAAGAAGATGCAGCATAACATCAAATATTCTTAGTTTATCTTGGACTGATGCTACTAGATGCTACTATCCTCCACAATAATGACACACAAAAATGCTTTACAGTTTTTTTTTTCTTGGTTTTACGGTAAAATACCGTCAGCTGTGGTTGCCAGTAATCTACTGTTTTTAACATTTTACGGTCATAAATTAAATCTACAGAATATTTCCATTAAAAATACATTCCACAGTCTGTATTTTTTTTTTTATCAAACACATTTAACCCCTTAAATTCCAAAGCAAAATCCTCACTAGTGTCCTCACTACAGAGGGTTGAACACTCAGACAGTGATGAAGTTAATGAGATAATTGTCTAATTAAAGGAGGATTGAGAATTATCGATGAACAAGCAGAATCACTGAAGAAAATATAACACAAAAAAAAGCACAGCCAAAACCAAAGATGAAATCAACTGAGAATAAAACTCTAAATCAAATAATAATTAATAAAAATAAAACAAATTACACAATAAAAATGGTATTTCTCAAAATCTCAGCAGAGATCTCCACAAACATCAGGAGCTTCACTTAATACTGACCTTTGACTTTATTTCTGTCACATGAACAAAAGCTCTTAATGAAATTTCTGTTGCTCATTTGAAGTCACCATGATGGAGGACAGAGTCTGCTTTAGTTGGGCTCTTCAACTATTTGTTCTGACATTTCTTTTTTATTTTGTCTGCTATAATTAATTGTGTTAATCACACTATTATATAACTAGTTTCTTGAATATGACAATGAGTTCACTGTACTCTAATGACCTCCACAGTCACCAGATCTCAATCCAATAGAGCAACTTTGGGATGTGGTAGATTTGCATCATGGATGTGCAGCCGACAAATCTGCAGCAACTGCATGATGCTATCATGTCAATATCAGGGTTTCCGCGGGGTCTTAAAAAGTCTAAAATTTAAAAATCAAAATTTAAGGCCTTGAAAAGTCTTAAATTCGCTGGTCCTAAATATTTTTTCACAGGTTTCCGATGTCTGTGTAACGTTACGTCTAATGCTCATTTAAATTATTTTTTTTGCTGTTGCTTGGTTTTCTAAGTGTTGTAGTTCTTTTTCAGTAGTCCAATTGTAATTTGCGGTATTACAACTACAAATGAGACCAACATGTAGTGCGCGCGGTGAATGTGATGTCATCGCTGTGTTTGCGCGACATGATTTTGGCTGGCGGGGCTCACGTAATGTTTTGAGACTCGAGTGAACACTGAACAGTTTGTGCGACGCTGCATTTGATTTGAGTTGAATATGAAACACTTTGAAGAGATTTTATCTGAAACAGGTACGACTGTATACACATCTTCTTTATGATTTGTCCATGCGTGACCATAGAGATAACCAGATGACCAATAATTCTTAGCTAGAAAATGCAACAGCAGTGGGAAAGGGGAAAAGTTTTTAGAAAAGTTTGGAAAAACCTGATCTATCAGTTTGTTAAAACAAAAAAAAAAAAGAGGCCATGGCAAAAGTGGAGACCCAGGTGGTTTTAATATTACAGAATATGTTATTCCACCAGTCATAGGTTTTACACTGATGTATAGGTTACAATTTTGAATTTAAGACAATTTACAAGTTACAAACTTACATTAAGTAACAAATAATGTCTTTGATACAGTTGAAGTCAGAATTATTAGCTATTGATTTATTAATTATATTTATTTACATTTTTTTTCTTCTTTAAATATTTCCCAAATGATGTTTAACAGAGCAAGTAAATTTTCACAGTATGTCTGATAATATTTTATCCTTCTAGAGGAAGTCTTATTTGTTTTATTTCGGCTAGAATAAAAGCAGTTTTAAATTTTTTAAACACCATTTTAAGGTCAATATTATTAGCCCCTTCAAGCAATATATTTTTTCAATAGTCTACAGAACAAACCATTGTTATACAATAACTTGCCTAATTACCCTAACCTGCCTAGTTAACCTAATTAACCATGTGATGTAAAGCACCTTTTCAGGCGATTGCGCACCAATAAGGCTACTGGGCCAGATGGGTTACCAGCGTTTTTGTTGAAAAACTGTGCTGAGGAACTTGCAGTAGCATGGTGTCCTTTATTTCAGCGATCTTTGAATACCCACAATGTGCCAACTCTGTGGAAAAAGTCTTATATAACACCAATTCCTAAAAAACCTGGTGCTAGAGCTAATAATGACCTTCGTCCTGTGGCCTTAACTTCAAATGTTATAAAGTGTTTTGAGAAATTTGTAACCTCATTGCTAGAAAAAGAGGTAGAGCCACTCTTAGACACATGTCAGTTTGCCTATAGGCAGAATAGGAGCACTGAGGATGTCGCCCTTAGAACACACATTGACAACTTGTGCACACAACTACAACAGAGGCATTATTTTTTAAGAAGGCTGAGATTGTATGGGGTGGGTAGCAATATCATGCTTGTTTTTTACCGAGCTATGTTTTGAAAGGCTTGTTCGCTATAGAATCACAGTCTGGTTTGGAAATCTGTCTGTTCAATTGAAAAATAAATTGGTTCATATTCAAAAAATAGCTATGAAAATCATAGGAGTAAAACAATACGAGCTTATACAGACTCTATATGAACAGGGAGTCATGAGAAGAGCAATAAATAAATCCTACCTCGATAAAACTGTTGAACTCTACGCACCTGTAGTGCATTAGCATTTGATTGTGTACTGTGTTTTATATATTTTATATTTATACTACAGTCATTATTTTGTAAACAATGTATGTTTTTTTGTTCTTAACTGTTATGTTTGTTTTATTTTGTTGTGTGTTTAGAGCAACATTGTAGTACCTTCTCGCCCAGGACAAGCTTCCTCTTGGGGACAAATAAAGTTTACCCTTACCCTTACCCTTATTATTCAATTTATGATTCACCAATCAGACGATTCCTAAGCCACTATAAATACCCTAGGTTCCATATCACAGCCATCTTCGATTTGAAGAATCCCCCCTTCCACCCCTACTCCTCTTTTCCTAGATGGGTGGTATGGTGGCCCAGTGGTTAGCACTGTTGCCTCACAGCAAGAACGTCACTGGTTCTAGTCCTTACCAAGCCAGTCAACATTTCTGTGTGGAGTTTACACGTTCTCCCCGTGCTCACGTGGCTTTATCCCGGGTTTCCCAGTTTGCAACTTAAGTTGATTGACTAATCTAAATTGGCAGCATAGACATGCTCCTAGTAAGAAGTTATCTCTTATAAGCAATCACTATCTGTTCATTAGCTACTACAGCAGGGGAGTTCTCGAGATCTACCTGAGCTAAAACTCCCCTCTCGCCTTGCAAACGGGAGGAAGGCCCAGGCTCTAGGATCTCAAGAGCTCAGGGCTCTCTTCCGGGACAGCATGCCAAACAAGCTTTATAATCAATCATCAGCTAAGTGTGAACTCTTGAAACAACTGCAGTCAGATTTCCACCACAGAATGAGTGCTTATTATTTTTGAAAATTATTATTCTTTTTTGCTAATTATTACTTATTACTACTTATTACTAATTATTACTTTATTGTGATTTAAAAAAAATACTTGAATTGTTTTTAATCAGTTTTAGTTTACATTTACTGTAATAACCTTGGTCCCTACCTGCATTTTTTGAGAGTTGAACGCAGTTTCAAAATGCAGAGTGCATGAACAGTATAAAGCACTTAAAGGTAAACTGACAAATTTAGCTGCAGTGTGTACAAGGCAAAGATGTACCGGGGTGAGAAAAATAAAAAAAATGTTCAGTCTTCTAAGGTAATTGCATATACAGACATGTCAAAAGCCTCTCAAAAACAGCACCCAGAAGAGCAATCCAAATCTCTCTCCTCCTGTTCACAGTCATCTCAGCACATTTCCTTATTATTTGCACCTTGAGTTTAACGGATGGACCTTTTCCCTTTTCGCGGTTCCTGTACCAGTGTATTAGTCAGCAGGGGAGGGATGTATTTTAGAAAGAAAGAGTGAGGCCTGTATGTTTAGGTGGACGCGTAGTGTTAGCACGGTGTGCTACACGGTGTGCTAAACCTATTAACCATCTTATAGCAAAAAAATCTTTTTAGCGCTATACTGAAGCCTTTCATATGGCAGATAGAGCTTGAACCATATTTCTCGCTGTTCGTCTCTATTTGGAATCGTTCCAAACCGACAGGAGAGAATGCAGAAAAACAATGAGGAGGAAGGGGGGATAAAAACCTTACAGGCTACTTAAATTCAGTTGAGGACGGTCGGGACCATTGAAATTCTGCCCAAAACCCTAGTGCATTGATCTCAATTTCCTGCCCGGCTTGAGTAAACAGCACAATGTGTGCCTACAAATCAAGTAATTAACACTTTAAAAAGCAACTGGAGCTGAGAATGAATAAGGTCATGTCAAATCTATAATGGAACGAAACTGCGAGAGGAGGAAAGAGATTGTTTGGTTCCCTTTGGCCTCGTGAGCGCAGCCATGCAGTCCGATGAGGACGTCGGAACGGCGATCATGATCATTGATTATGCAGGCCGCCGTTCTTTACTCCTGCCAGACAATGCCAGTAAAATACAGCACAAGGGAACGTGATTGATAGAACGCCTGGCATATGTGAGAATTACAATACAAATACAGCAACTACATGGGAAAAGTCATTTGAATAAATACATATTAATAATCGCAATGCAGGAATATTAAAGTACCAACCATCAAAATAAGTTTTAAAAAATACATGAGGTTCGGTAGAGGAGGAACAGCGCAGTTAATATTTATGTGGCAAACACTCTGCTGATCCATTCGTTTTAGCCTTGTGCTGAAAAACAATACTTTGCAGGAAAGCAGCAATTGCTGTGTTGACTGTGTGAGACATCGTCGTTAAACAAAATGAGCTAATTAACTGTCCCTTTCATATCGAATTGTTCATTAAAACTGTAAAGTTCACCAGCAGTGACTTTGATTAGGTTATTCTAAATGCAACTTAACTCACATTCATCATAGCAACACCAATAAAGCATCTGTGTTATGAAAATAATTATTATTATTACACACCAATAACTACAGGCTAAATGTATAATTCACAGCACAAGAATAAACAAAAAATGGCAAACAAGGTCCAAGTGGGGTGGGATTATCTCCAAAATAAACTAAAACACCCAACAAAGTATACATAATGGAACTAACAATGAAAAGTTACGATGCAAAAACCTCTAAGTGCTGTCTGAAATCTTCTTCTAAAATAAGCATTTTTTTACCCTTCTACACTACCTGACAAAAGTCTTGACACCTATTCAAATTTTAACAACAAATAATAACTTGACTTCTAGTTGATCATTCGATATCAGAAGTGACTTATATGAAAGGCAAAGACCTCTAGATTATGCTTATTTTACCTAAATAAAATATGATCATGCCTTAATTTTTAATTATTTATTTAGGACAGTAAGGTCTGACTTTGCTTAGACAAAAGTCTTGTCACTTATAACAGAAATAATGTACAGTATAAAATATAAAGTCATGGTGCAGAGGAAAAAGAATGAATGACTTCCATGAGCTTGGAGGACTGCATCCTTACATCTCCGCAATAACTCAACGTTCTCCTTTGTCTTTGAAGTGATGCAAGGCATTCATAGATAAGATCCATGAAGTTTTAAAGACTAAAGTTTCAAATGTAAAGATATATTATTTTCAAAAAGTTAAGATTTATCCGTAAGACTTACCGAAAACACAGTGGGAAGACTGTCAAAACATTACCCAAATGCACATTCAAATAAATCTTTTTTGCTGCTTGTTCGAACTACATATTTAAAATGAGCTGAATCAACACAATTCTTTTTTTTTTTGAGGACAACTTAATTGTTTTATGTTCAATCCACGTACATTTGTAAAAAAACAATTAAGTTAACTTAATCAATTTGGGTGGGGACAACATGAAGAAATTGTGTGAAACCCAGCATTTTTTTTTTTTTACAGTGTTTAAGAAATAAGGTGTAGTATGCTTTTGTTGCCCCTGCGTGGACCCTTTTTATGTAAAATAAAACATTACCAATCATTTATGCTATATTAAGTTGCGCTAAAAACAATGATCGATCAGCTACTGTAGGACATCTGCATTTTCTGGATCACATTCAGCCTCGGATTGATAAGGTAATAAGGATGTAAAATTTTTGTCACACATTTGAGGCATCTGGACAATCACATTGCAGTGGATGGCTTTCCAATAAGAGAACACAGCGCTTTTTAGAATGCTGATCTTTGTAAAAATGTTAAAGTTTCAGAAAGGTGGAGCAGATATGAGCAACAACAATGTTTAGATAGTAGGAAAATAAGATGTTTTTAACACCTCAAACAACATAAATGCATTGCAATTAACACAATTCACAAAATGATGTTCTTTTTATCTTTCTATCTCTCTCTGTCTGTCCGTCCATCCGTCCATCCATCCGTCCATCCATCCATCAATCCATCCATCCATCCATCCATCCATCCATCCATCCATCCATCCATGTAATCTATCTATCTAAAAATATTTGCCACTAAATATATAAATAGATTATTGACACTGGCTCAAGTCAGGTAATAAACAATAAAAGGTTAATAGCATAATGACATACTTTTTATGTAAAAACAATGTAGGAAATAGATACCTAGCAGTGCCATGAAGCAGATGCATATGGCAAAGAGTGAGCTGAAGCTGAGTCCCACATCGTCTCTGTAGATGGCCAGCGTCACCTCACAGTGTCGACCACGGTAGCCCTCTGGACAGTGGCAGGTGAATTTGGATGGAGACTGTGCCACACACGTGCCCTTGTGACATGGACGACTGGCACACATTGTGTAAACACAGAATTTGCCAGTGGAGTTCACCTTAACCATGTGACCTGTGGGACACCTGTGATTGGAAGAGACAGAAAGTAATTGTGTGTGTGTGTGTTTGTTTTTTTACATATTGTAAATCAAGTAATTCTAGTTTGGGATAACATCATGGTTTAATGATGATTAATTAATGATTAATGGTTAATTAATTAAATGCAAAGTGTACACTTTCTTAGATGGTGTTTTTAATTAGAGAGAAAAAAAAAATATTAAACTATTTACCATTAGTTTGGTGCTTTTAAAATTGTATTCATTTATTTACATTTGTTTTCATCTAGTTTAGTTAAGAAATGTCTTAAAACAACCACTGACAAATTAAAATGACAACCATAGCAAGACAGCTGAACTTAGAAAGTGCTTTTTTATTTAATTAATTAATAATTTATTAATTTGTTTGTTTGTTTGCTTATTCATTCATTTATTTACATTTGTTTTCATCTAGTTTAGTTTAGAAATGTCTTAAAATAACCACTGACAATTAAAATGGCACGGCAAGAGAGCTGAATTGAGAAAGTGTTTTTATTTTATTTATTTTATTTTTATTCTTTCGTTCATTCATTAATTTATTCATTCATTCATTCATTCATTCATTCATTCATTCATTCATTCATTCATTCACTCATCCATTCGTTTGCTTATTCATTCATTTATTTATATTTGTTTTCATCTAGTTTACTTTAGAAATGTCTTAAAATAACCACTGACAAATAAAATGGCCCGGCAAAAGAGCTGAATTGAGGAAGTGTTTTTATTTATTTATTTATTTATTTATTTATTTATTTATTTATTTATTT
>CAIGQZ010033024.1:121395-136301 GCA_903798205.1 Danio tinwini
TATTTATTTATTTATTTATTTATTTATTTATTTATTTATTTATTTATCCATGTATTCATTCATTCATTTATTTATTTACATTTCTTTTCTTCTAGTTTAGTTAAGAAATGTATTAAAATAACAACTAACCTGATGAAGACCATGTAGGTCGATACGTTGTTACATTATATATATATATATATATATATATATATATATATATATATATTTGGAGAGCTAAAGTGGCAGTCTGGAGATTTTCTTTTGACTTTTTCCACTGTGTTTGTTTTTGATCGAGCATCTGCCTTAGAGATTCTTAAATGTGTGCACATTTCTGTCTTTTGGTTGCTTAAAATATCAACTGACAATTAATATGACAATCACAAAAATATTGCTTAATGAGAACAAAAAATGACAGATTCAAAGTATTAATATAAAACTACTTTGAGCTTAAAACAAAAAAAATAAATTGTATAGTTAATTTCTTTTCAGAAATGTCTTAAAACATATTGAATTGACTTTTTAGCACCACTAGTGGTGTGGGAATAAGAAGACACTGGTCAACAGGAACAAGGAAGCCTCTTTGGCTATAGCTAAAAATGAAATCAAAATGGTTCAGATAAAAATGTCCACATGATGTTTGTAAATGCAAAGTTGCTTGCAGCGAGCTGGTACATTTAAATCCCTGTGTGAATAAAATATGCTTAAGATCACACGTTGAATTTTTCTTAGCCCAGAAGATCAGTGTAGAACTGAAGAAGCGGTGAAAGAATTCACAATTTGCCTGAATATGTGACTAAAAGTCTTGACGTTCTCTTTAACAATCTCAAGGGAAAACCACACATACACACACATACACACTCTATGTGACCGACACAGAGCGTGCTTATCAAACTGATAAGAGACAGAATAGGGCAGCCTGTTGACAAGCCAGATGCAATACATGAAGACAAACAACAACACGCAATCAAATACACAATCAGCTACACGGCAGCACACCACTCTCTGTCATAGCAGTGAATATTATACACAACCCCGGGGCCAAAGTGCACTGGCTAGAGTCCCCTACTAAGTGTGCTTGTGACTGTTACTGTATGTGAATTAACATATAGGTATATAATTAACGAGTTGCTAGTATTAAGTGATTTACATTTTAAACAAATCAATGTTAACCAACAACAAACACCAGTGTTTTTCATTACTAAACAATTCAGCCTTTTCAAACTAATCAGCCAAATGAATGACTCCCTCATTAACACAGTCACTTTCATAATAAGAACATGTAAAAATGAACATGAATGAAGTAAAAATTTTAACAAAACAAAACAAACAACTCAATGTAGCTTCTCTTTCCTCTGCAGTCGAAAGATGCAATTGTCTGAACAACATATAGTATTTTATTATAGCAAGTGAAATAATGGACTATATGCACAGCTAGTGTTTTTTAGCCAACGATGAACTTCCGGTGAAAGCTGTATGTGACTATTTATATTTGAATGACATAGACTTAAGCATCCATTTGGTTGTTAAAGCGTAAAAAAGACTGTTTAAGGCTCTAAGGTGACGAAATTTAAAAGATAAGAGATGAAATGACTGAAATGTTGTTCTAAAATTAACAGTAAATTTCTGTAATTTAAGGGCCGTTATTTTACTTTTTTTTTTTTTTTTCGCACCCCAGCTGCTGGAAATAAACCGTAAAATTACAGTTTTTTTTACAGTGTGGATCTAATATTGTGTGAATTTTACAATTTTTTTACATATATATTATAATTTAAAAGTTATATATTTTTAACATTTTATTTCTAAATGCATATTTAATTACTTAATTTGGACTCATGTTGCATAAAACATTGAATTTAAAATGAATTATACCTACATATGACAAAAAATGCTAAATTAAATTGAAAAGAAATATTAAAAACTACACCATAGTCTTCTAGATAGTAAAAAAAATGTAATTCATTTGTTTACATTTTTAAACACCTTACAAATTTTATTGTTTAACCCTTGTACCAGAGCACGACTTTTTAACTCATGTAAATTGAATAACTTAAATATTTGTATTATTATCAGTTTGTTAAAAATGAAAAAAATAAAAAATAAATTCCCAATACAATGAATAGGGCCATGCACTGTATGTGTGCTTATGTACCTGCATTCATGTACTCTCCACAAGTCCACACAGGTGAAGGGCGGACTGCACAGGTTCTTCCGGCAGGAGTCAGAGAAACAACCCAGAGAAACCCCCTGAGAACTGACCACAGACACCCCATCTCTGGCCTGACTGTCAAGAGCAATAAAGCGACCATTGAGTCTCAGGTCCCGCATGCAGCCTGCGCCAATGAGAAAAAAACAAAACAAAAAACACTAAATATTTCATATTTAAGCAAAAGTACAGCATAAAATGTGAATCCACCTCTGAAAAAATTATCTGGACAAAATTATCGGCACCCTTTGTAAATTTGCACAAAGATGGCTGTGTAAACACATTTATATAGTTTATCTTTTTTATCTGCCAATCTAAATAAATCACAGACATAGAGGCCTTATAAAATACATGATTTTTCTGGTTAAAAATATTAGCTCCCTTTTATTCAATACTTTTTGCAACCTCTATTTTTCGTACAAATATGTGTTCTTCTGTAATTGCCTGATAAGGTTAGAGAAACCTTATTCATAGAGATTTTTCCATACATAATGTCTCAAGATCTTCCAAGTTGTTTCGTCCATGTTTCTCCCTGTGTGCAACAAATCAATATTGTGTGTTTGTAGTTTCATCTGACCACCGGATCCATCCTGTTTAAAGGTCCAGTAGTGTCTGAGAGCTGAATATTATGGAGTTTGTTTGTAAATCAGTGCAGATGATGTTTTCATTTTGTATTATTTATTTATTTTTTCATTCCTCAATTATTACTTTATGCAAATCTCTAGCTGTAACCCCTGGAGTTTTTTTGCTATCCTCCGCACTGTGCATAAAGACAATACAGACCCGTTCTCTTTCAGGCAGATCCAACACCTTCATTTAATTTGGAATGTCACTTTTACCAGGGTGACACTGTGGCTCAGTGGTTAGCACTCACAACAAGAAGGTTGCTGTTTTGAGTCCTGGCTGTGTGGAATTTGCATGTTCTCCCAGTGTTGGTGTGGGTTTCTTCTGGGTTCTTCGTTTTTCCCTGCAGTCCAAAGACATGCGCTATAGGTGAATTGGGTAAGCTAAATTGGCTGTAGTGTATGTGTGAACGAGTGTGTATGGATGTTTCCCAGTACTGGTTTGCAGCTGGAAGGGCATCCACTATGTAAAACATATTCTGGATAAGTTGGCGGTTCATTCCACTGTGGCGACCCCTGATTAATAAAGGGACTAAGCCAAAGGTAAATGAATGAATGAATTGCTATACCTACAATATATTCAAGCAGCCACCTTCTGTTTATTTCAGATCTATTGACCATATTCTTTAATATGGAAGTGCGCTCGTTTTTGCAATTGTTTTAGAACTGCCTATGGGAGAAATTACAATAAATAATAAACCACAGAAAACAGTCAAACTACTTGCTCTACGATGAAATGTTATCCTGATTTTACAGACAAAGCAGAATTATATAATAAGAAAATATCAGTTTGCAACATCAAGCAGCGTAACGAGCTGTTTTTAACGTCTAAAAATGAATGGAAGTGAATGAGACCGGAAGTCTTGAGCCAAAAAGATTCAAATAGCTGCGCCCGCTCATACACAAAGATTAAGGTGAATAAATCTTTGCTCATTGCTTTGGATGATTAACTGAATTTGTACTTTGTAGTTCATATTTATACTCCTATGAAACCGAACTAAGAGGTACTCTTGTGATTGTACTTACTTGTGTGTGACACAAAAAAATTGAAATGGAAAATACTTAAAAAAAATGTTTCATGCATCAGAATTTTTAGGGACGCTAATAATTTTGCCACATGTGTACTGCAGAAAAACAACCCACACCCTTTTTTTCAATGGAGTATATGCACAGCAAAAGTATTTCAGCCACAGATAAACTTCCGGTGAAAACCCATCAGATAATTTATTATAGCCACCAGATTCTGCCTGTTTTGCTGTCTGAATACATTGTAGCTGTTTTTGTAGCCTGTGGCTTTAAATGCAAATAAGCTGCTTCTCCCCACCCACTGTCCCCACGTGCATGTCTGCTTCTCATCATGCGTTAGGTCAGAAAAACAGCACAGTGACAGAAACAGACTCGTATGAAGCTGAAACACAGCTCATTAGTCAACAATGTTTGTGGTAGAGTTTATGCAAGCCTTTCTGAAATGATGAGTCTCACACAAATGCTGTTTGCAGTGTACACATGCATTTTTTTATGGTGTCAGAGTTTACTGACACCATGTGGTCGTGGTTATTGTGGCACTTAAGAATTATATTAATTACAAACATGCACTTTTTAAAAAATGCTTTACACATAAAAATGACAGATAGTTGTAACAAATATTTTAATCCCAGTTTGTTTGCAAATAAATGGTCTGTGGACATGTGTATACATTTTATAGAAACAAAACAAAAATATATATATACTGTATACTGTATAGAAACATGGTGCCTGTCAGTCAATTTGGTGGGCGGGGAAAACTGCACTCCTATGTCATGTTGCAGTGAGCCTCAAAATCACTGGGTTTTGGGTCCTATTTTTAACGTCAGGAAATTTTTAAAAAGACTAGTGTTCATATCACTCCAATATGACAGTGGACACACTTTACCTACACAGTTCTGTCCAAACAGCTTACAAAGATGATTTTCATCATAGGCGCCATTTAAAGTATTATCCGTTAAATAGACTTAAGCATTCATTTAGTTGTTCAGACGTAAAACATGATAAAAAATGACAGTTTAAGTGCTTTCAGGAGCAGCAGGCAAGTGCAGAAACTCCATTGAAAATACTGTGATAAATTTCCATATTTTATAAGACATGGCGTAGAACATTGGAATTAAATTCAGTGCTTCTTGTCTGGTCTGAAACCCACTTTATATCATATCCCAATCAGGCAGTGAAGATCATTGATTTCTAAGGAAACCAAATCTTAAACGCTGTGATATTGTAATGGCATGACAGTACATCTGAAGCACTTATGAGCTGGCTTGCTTTATGAGCCTTCTGAGCTACCCCAATTGCTTTATATCAATAAAATAATAATTCATTCATTCATTCATTTTCCATCGGCTTAGTCCCTTTAGTAATCAGTGGTCATTGCTACAGCGGAATGAATCGCCAATTTATCCAGCATATGTTTTACACAGCGGATGTCCTTCCAGCTGCAACACCCATACACACACACACACACACACACACACACACACACACACACACTATGGCCAATTTAGCTTATTCAATTCACCTATAGTGCATGTCTTTTGACTGTGGAGGAAACTAGAGCACCCAGAGGAAACCCACGCAAACACGGGGAGAACATGCAAACTCCACCTTGTCACCCCATTAAAGAATAATGTTTGCATTTATTTTTTGTTCATTTTAAACTTATTAAACAGAGCAGATTTACTTACACAGCATTTTTGCTCATATTTACAAAGTGTCCGATAGATTTGATCATGACTGTACATAAAAAAATATATATACACTTGCTTATTTCTGCACACACTCACTTACTCACAAATAGACAAACTGAGCTCAACATGATCCACTCATAATCTGAGCTTTTAAGAGAAGTGCTTTTAGAGTCCATTTAATAAACACACAGAGTGTATTGCCTAAGGCTAACCAGCACCGACGAACACAGGGGACGAACCCACCACTTCTTCTCTTTCATGCCACATGTCATTGTCTCCTTTCGATCAAGTTGTCGGTTTCAGTCTTCCTCTACACTTCAACACTGAAGGTGCCTTTGAGGCTATTATATATTAAACGCTGCTATTAATTTTTCATTATTGCCTATACAATAGTGTGCGATCACGACATATAGAGGAACCGCAGTCTGAATTAGCTGATAAAGCTGTACAGATGTACACATATGCTGGCTAAGTATTTTTTTTTTCCTTCTGTTGGACTGAAGTTAAATTGGATTAGCGGTAAAATGGCAGTCTACTTCACAGTGCTCTGATATAACTCAGTGATTGGATTTCTGGCTATGGGACGGAGCGGTCCTGTGAGCTCCAAATGTCATGCTATAGTGTTTATTGGAATTGTCCACAGCTCTCCGTGAACACTTTGACATATTGACTCCATTTCATTTATTGTAACCAATTCATCTATTGCGGGAAGTTCTGGACAGAGCTCATAGGCTGCTAATTAACTCTGAGACAGAGGGAAATGGAAACTAACAATCAGGGATCTGTGTTTAGTGCAAATTTGATGTGGTATAGAGCGGAGTGTGTTTGGTTTGGTATGATATACTGGGGTATGTTTTTTATATCGTTTTTGCATAATTTAGGACATAATGTGTGATTGAATAGGAGCCTCTTAATATTCAATTTACAGACTGACAATGGAGCGTGTTCATTATCAAATTAAAACACAGTCAAGCAAACATACATAGATAATGCTTCACATGGATTCTAGAACACAAGAGAAGCACAATTATAGATTAGCAAAAAGATAGATTGCAAATATGAAAACATCTGTATGCCAAATCTACGGTGGCCGAGAGAGCTTAACATGCTGCAATTTAAGAAAACACATGCATTTACGAAAAACGGTAGCAAATTAAGAAAATAATTTCATCTGTTTGACAGCACACGTGCTGCAAATCCTCGCAACGTATACACATTTTTTCTTACAACGCAAACAACTGAATAAAACGCGCTGCATTTTCTCACAACGCAGACAATTTACAAAAATGTGCTGCGTTTTCTCACAACCCTTGAAAAAACATCAGAACACAACGGAAATGTTTTAAGGTAAAGTCTAGATCGGTTATACGCACGACTGGAAGTGTGATATGCACATTAATATAGCAGCATTTGTTTTATGACACTGTATAACAATAATTAATATTTTTACAGTACTGTGACGGTTGGATTTAGGGTTGGGGTGGGGGTAGGTGTTAAAAAAATAAAATTTATTGGGTCATTTAATAGATAGCATAAATAATACTCGGTACAACTACTGTTTTTACGTTACTGTGACAGTTGGGTTTTCGGTTGGGGTGGGGGTAGACGTTAATAAAATACAATAAATGGGAAATTTATTACATAATATAAGTAATTCTCGTTAACTTCTGGCTGCAACCATATCCGATCTCATGTTTCAGAGACCCACAAAACGTGACCGACACCTCTGTACTGTGACTATTGCTCAGTGAAGTTGTAGGTCCTCTTTGAAAGGTGATTTCTTGTTTATTTTAACATTCTGATTCCCTTCTCTTTTGTATTTTATTAGCCTAATAACCATAACCTAAATAGCCAGGTCAGTCACGTTTTAGGGTCCCCTTAAAATATTTCCATTGTGTTCTGTGGTATTTGAAAGTGTTGTGCGAAAATGCAGCACATTTTCATAAACTGTTTGCATTGTGAGGATTTGCAGCATGTGTGCTGTCAAACGGATGAAGATCTTTTCACAGTTTGCTGTTGTTTTTTTGTAATTGCATACGCTTTCTTAAATTGCAGCATGTTACTGTAAACTCTCTCAGCCACCATATGGGAGGTTCAGAGCATTTAATATGTGGCTTTATATGCCATTATTATTTGTGTTTTGCATTTATTTTGTAATTGTATAAATAATTTTTGTATTTTTAGAATTTTGAATATTTACAGCTAATGGTATTTTCATTTTCTGTCTTTTTTTACTTGTTTGTCGTCAACTTACACTACCAGTTTGAAAAAATGAATACTTTTGTGTTAAAGGTGCTGTATGTAAGTTTTTGACTCTTCTAAAGCATGACAATACCATAATTTGTGTGCAGATAATCAAGAAACATCCTAAGTGAACATACTAGTTTAACTGAAAAACAATGCTGAAGTCAGATATTCTGCTTTGAAAATGTTTTTTTCTGTGCCGGAGCACTGTCTTTGTTTAGGTAAATTTAACCTGCACAATGCCAGTTTAGCCACTCGTAAATCAGCACCCCAGGTTGCCTTGTTGGAAAACAGCGTATTTCATTCATTCATTCAGAAAGACTTGGAAAGCATGCATCCGTGACCGAAAATGTGATTTAAAAAAATCTTTAAATAAATAAATAAATATATACATATAAAGGCTTCACATAACTAAACTTCAATGCTATGTGGAAACTTCCACTATGGAGATTTCATTCAGAAAGCCAATCATCTGAAAGAGTATGTAAACGGGCCAATGAAATGCCAATGAGTTGGCAGCTTCAGCTTGCGCACCTGATGCTCGTTGCAATCAATTTGCTATAAGAGCACAGCACGCGCAAAGCCAAGCATCATTTTCACTTTAGAGACTTCAACAGCCTTCTGAGAGAGTCGATGAGGGTTCCTCCAGCTGAGTTTCAGACAGAGAGTGAACGAGAGCGATCTCCCGGTCCAGAGTGAGTGACACGCAGCGGCAGACGGTTGAGCTGGGTTTCTCCCTTGCCTGGCATCCTTTGGGTCCGGTCCTCCAGAGCGGTATGTATTGTTGCGAATTTCCTAAAAGAGCAACACGGTCGTGCAGCACGTCTTTTTCAAGATGTCGCTCCGACTGTGCGTTTCTGGATGCGGTAGTTTCCTCGGATGGTGGGCACGAGCACTGCATTTCATGTCTGGGGGTCCAGCATGTTAATGCGGCGCTCGCGGGCAGTGCATGCCATCACTCGGTGGCATGTATGTTGCACAGTTAAGATCGCGGTTTACTCTTGCAAAAGGGCCACCCACCCCAGTTGTCCTCCGCTCCGCGGTGGGCACTCTGGCATATTTGAGTTTTAAAGTGAGAGTAAATCTGCCGCCCTCTGGCTTGTGGACCTCTCTGTCCTCAACGCGCTCTATCCAAGCTTCGAGTGAGAGAAGCGCTCCATCCTTGGATGGCCGCCCTCTCACTTGATGACACCGAGGCTCAGATGTCCACCGCTGCATCGGAGGCTGGGCTGTCATGATCTGATGAAAGATTTCCCCCCCCTCCGCTCCCTCCCCTCGGGAGCGAGCGGCGGCGGCAGCCGATCTTGAAACAGACATGATGCTTTTCCGGGCTGTTTCGGTCAAGGGTCTGGAGATGGTGTATCCCCCAGCCCCGCGGTCGGACAGACTAGTTGGGTGTATGTGGAGGATTAAAAGGCAAGACCTTCCAGCCTCCCATCCCTTTCTTCCCGGAAGTGCACAGTGGGCTCACGCAGTCTTGAGGCCACCTTTCTCTGCCTGATCTGCGTGCGCCTCTGCCTTACCACCCTTGATGGTGGAGCAGCCAGGGAGTACGAGTTGATTCCCCAGATTGAGAGTGCCATCACGGGCCCGCGTGGTGCCTCCTTTTGCTGGAGTCAGCCTCAACTCCCATCCAAGGCGTGTTGGTCCTCTGCCTTCTGAGCCAGAGCCCACATAGCCGCGGGCCACGCTGCTTCCACCCTGCACGCCAGGGTCCATGCGCGCGAGCCCAGAGTCCATGCACGCGGGAAGGACAATGGCCATGTAAGTGGTCCAGGAGCGCCACCTCGGGCTAAACCTGGCAGAAATATGCGCGGAGTCGACAAAATTAACTTTCTTGACTGCCCCATATATCAGTCTGGCCTGTTAGGCGACTGCGGTGCAGTCGGATACGATGGACCATCCATTGGCGGGGATGTAAGACCGCTCCTCCCTGTCGAACCATCCACATCCACTGCTTGTCGCTGAGAGCGCCCGTCTACGAGTGCTGCTCCGCCCCCGCCTGCGCCTCCGGCCGGCGGCAGCGCCGAGCACCTCACAGGCAACCAGCGCTCCCCGTCCCAGGGTGCTGTTAAGTCCGGTTAACGGACCGTGAAGCGCTCCTGAGACGGGCCATCCGGAGAAGAGGGAACCTGCTCTCTACCCGGTGGGGGGCCGGGCTCCTCAGAGAGAGCATTTTTCCCTTCCCTGGATGTGATAGCCCGAATACTGCCAGTCTGGGATGCGATGAAAAGCCTTTCAGCTCGCAGGATTGACGCACTTCGCCAGTGGCTCACGAGGTCTGGGAGGACGGTCTCCTTTCTCTCACACCTCCAGCTCTCCCCTCCGGAGTCTGGGTGTAAGGTGAGGGACCCCAGCGCTCCCCGTATCAGCACTCCTACTCCGCGCTGCCCCACTGCTGGTACGTCAGCGATCGTAGCGATGCAGTCATTAGCGAGAGCTCTGCCTGCCTGGTTAGCGCGGGCCAGCCCTTCGCAGTGGCTCATACGCACGATCAGACTCGGCTACGCGATTCAATTCGCGAACGGCCTCCCAAGTTCAAGGGTGTGTTTCTCACCAGGGTCAGCCCTGTGCCCGCCCCTGTCTTGCGAGAGAAGATTGCTGTCCTCCTGGCGAAGGATGCAATCTAACCGATCCTTCCAGCCGAGATGGAGAGCGGGTTTACAGCCTGTACTTCATCTTACCAAAAAGAGCGGTGGGCTATGGCCAATTCTAGATCTGCTCTAGATTTTGAATTGCTGTCTGCACGAGCTGCTGTTCAAAATGCTTATGTAGAAGCGCATCCTCCGGTGCGTTCGTCCTCGGGATTGGTCTGCAGCAATAGACCTGAAGGATGTGTACTTTATGTCTCCATACTCCACGCCACCGTCAGTTTCTGCGGTCTGTGTTAAGGTCGAGCTTGGCAGTACAAGTCCTCCCTTTTGGGTTCTCTTTGTCTCTGTGGGTCTTCACCAAGCTTGCGAAGGGTACCCTAGCGCCCCTTCGCCTCGCGGGCATCCGCATACTCAATTATCTCGGTGACTGGCTGATTTTAGCCCTCTCTCAGGAGCAATTGATTATGCACAGAGACAAGGTGTTCCAGCACCTCCACCTATTGGGGTTCCAGGTCAACCGAGAAAAGAGCAAACTCGCCCCCATGCAGAGGATCTCTTTTCTCGGGTTGGAGCTGGACTCGGTCACCATGACAGGGCGCCTCTCCGGAGAGCGTACTCAGCTAATGCTGAACTGTCTGAGAGAGTTCGACAGGAAAAAAGTGGTCCCACTGAAATCCTTTCAGAGGCTCCTGGGGCATATGGCATGCCGGTCGGGTAACTCCATATGAGACCACTTCAGCACTGGCTTCATGATCGAGTCCCCAGACGCGCATGGCATGTGGGCACACACCGGGTCTCTGTTACTGCGCTGAGTCCCAGCGCCTTCACCCCCTGGAACGACCCCTCGTTCCCACAGGCCGGAGTGCCTCTAGGACAGGCGTCCAGTCATGTTTTTGTCTCAATAGATGCTTCCAGCACGGGCTGGGGGACCGTGTGTTGCGGGCATGCAGCCGCGGGCCTGTGGAAGGCTACCCAGCTGCATTGGCATATCAATCGCCTAGAGCTGCTGGAAGTGTTCCTCGCTCTCCGCCGTTTTTTTAACGGCGCTGGAGCGACAACACGTGCTGGTCAGGACAGACAGCACGGCGGCGGTGGTGTATATTAACCGTATGGGGGGTATCCGCTCTCGACGCATGTCTCAGCTCGCTCGCCGTCTGCTCCTCTGGAGTCATACACGGCTGTAATCGCTGCACGCCATTCATATTCCAGGCAAGCGCAACCGTGCAGCCGACGCGCTCTCACGGCAGCCCTTATGTCCAGGAGAATGGAGACTCCACCCGAGTCAATTCAGCTGATATGGGTGCGATTTGGGGAAGCCCAGGTCGACCTGTTTGCTTCCCCCGAGAACGCTCATTGCCCGTGGTTTTTTTCCCTGACCAAGGGCTCTCTCGGCACGGATGCACTGGCCGACAGCTGGCCTCGGGGCATGCGCATATATGTGTTTCCCCAAGTGAGCCTGCTTGCGCAGCTCTTGTGCAAGGTCAGGGTGGACGAGGAACAGGTCTTGCTAGTTGCTAGTTGCCTCTCTGGCCCAACCGTACTTGGATGTCAGAATCCCTGGCAGATCCCTTTAAGAGAGGACTTACTCTCTCAGGGACAGGGCACCATCTGGCACCCTTGTCCGGATCTTTGGAACCTCCACGTGTGGTCCTTGGACGCGAGGAAGACTTAGGTAACCTACCTATGGCGGTGGTTAATACCATCACTCAGGCGAGAGCCCCCTCAACGAGGCGCGCCTACGCCCTGAAGTGGAGTCTATTCACTGAATGGTGCGTCTCTCGCAGAGAAGACCCCCGAATTTGCCAGATCAGTGTTGTGCTTTCTTTCTCCACGAGAAGCTGGAGAGCAAGCTGTCGCCCTCCACACTCAAGGTTTACGTGGCTGCCATCTCCGCTCTCCATCACGCGGTGGCTGGCAGCACCGTGGGAAGGCATAACCTCATCATCCGGTTCCTCAGAGGCGCTAGGCGAATTAATCCGCCTCGCCCCCCTCTCATGCCCTCTTGGGATCTTGCCCTCGTTCTCACAAGCTTGCGCACAGATCCATTTGAGCCACTCGACTCAGTATCTTTAAGATTTCTGTCCCTGAAGACAGCTCTGCTGGTCGCGTTGGCTTCTATCAAGAGGGTAAATTCCTAGAAATTATTCTAGACGCATTTGCGGCTCTCGAAAAATATATCTAAATCCGTAAATCTTTTGTTGAAGTGGGATAAGTAAGGGCCAGGGAACACGTTGGAAGACCGCACCTCTGGTTACGCAGGTGTGCTCACACTCTCTTTGCCTGGCAAACCTCTCATGGGGGGTGAAGGTAAGGTTCAATCATTATGGCGTTTTCCAAACATTTCCCCATAGTGGAAGTTTCCACATAGCATTGAAGTTCCCCTCCCGAAGGGGAATGCTCCGGTTACTAAGGTAACCCTTGTTCCCCGAGGGGAGGAACGGAAATGCTATGTTCCTTCGCCATAATGATTGCCCCTTAGCTGTTGAGGTGAAAGTCTCTTCCGCTAAAAAATGATGCTTGGCTTTGCGCGTGCTGTGCTCTTATAGTAAATTGATTGCAACGAGCATCAGGTGCGCAAGCTGAAGCTGCCAACTCATTGGCATTTCATTGGCCCCGTTTACATACTCTTTCAGATGATTGGCTTTCTGAATGAAATCCCCATAGTGAAAGTTTCCACATAGCATTTCCATTCCCCCCCTCGGTAAACAAGGGTTACCTTAGTAACCGGAGCGTTCTCTTCATTTATTGGGTTTTACTGTGCTCAAATTGATTTGTTTAATTAAATAGATTACGTTCACAGTACTCATTGGGGTTAGTTTTTGAACATAAACGGTTTGTTGCAATCGGTTTCCTCAAATGGTTTGAGTTACCTTAACTTTTTGGGTTTTACAGTGTACATATAAATAATAAAATATATCAAAATCTAAATAAATAAATAATTATATATATATATATATATATATATATATTTGTATTATGACAAGGATATGACCTAGGAATTAGAACATTGCGGTTTATGAAGACATGCCTTATGTCCTTGAAATTCAAAACACTTTAAAATCCTACTTAACAGGAGGTTTCCTGTGAGAGTTGGGTTTAAGAGTTACACATTCACAAACACTTCTAATTACTTTTAACCATCCAACTGGCAGTAGTTAAATTAATCTGTCAGTAATTGTTTAACTGGTGTTCTATTGATTTGTACTACCTTGTCAGATTGTAACCCTTATTCAAAAAGTAGGTAGCACATTTTGATGATGCAATATACTACACATCTGCTATCAGTGTACATTTTAATGTGGAGTAGTGTGATACAAAGCTGTAATATCGCTCAAAATCCTAACCCTATCCTCAGAACCATTTAAATACAGTGTTGGTAGCATAATCTGATGGGTAGGATAAAATGTCAGGATATCGGTTATTTTTGAACAAGTTGTAATTATTGTAAGCAATATTTATGTTTAAACTAGGAAGGCAATCAGGGTTATATAACACAAACAACTTTTTTTTTTACAAATGCTATTTGGTCTTGAACCACAATCAATGATTCAATACAGGAAGCCAAAGTCACTACAGAAAGACAAAGTGCCTGTGCATTTAGCAGTGTAAATTATCTCAGTGATAATGAGAGCTGGATATACTTATTCTGAAACTATTCACAAGCCACGTATCACCTTGATATTGTCAAAGGCATCATATAATGGCTGACAGTTGTTGAAACACAATATCATTGTCTATTGACAGAAACTAACTGATAATGCAGGTGAAAAATTGTGAAAAACAAATAAACTCAGGCATCTAATTAAAGAAAGAAAAACCTGTTTGTTGACAAGTTTTATGACAGGTCTGCAGCAACACAGACAAAATGAAAATGTCTTGTTATTCATTATTTTATTCTTGCAGCCTTGATGCTTATTACAAATGATTAAAATGTCTATTTTACAAAAAGGTTTTTAAATTGTTCTTTTCGGCTGACACACACATGAGACCATTTCTCAGCTTAACCACATTAACAATTTACAGTTATGTGCTTGAGTAAAAAAGTTTTAACTTTAACTGAGTTAAGAAAGCCTTGAAAAGAATTTGACATTTTGAATTTGCTAGAAATTAAATGCTGAGTGACATCATTGTTTGACATCATTTGAACTAGAAAACATTCCAGTAAATGAAAGATCCAACCCTGCTCTAGCACACCAGCTTGTGATTATAAATTGACCCCGAACATTTTGATGCTTTAGGTGTGCTTGATTAGGTTGGAGCAGAAATCTGCTGAATGGTTGCCCTCCAGGAGCAAGATGTTCTCGCTGCAGTTTGTAGCACGATGACGTGGTTCAGATTATTTCACTGTGAGAGGTAAGTTTAAGGATAGGGTTGGTGTAACCATTAATAACTGTGAGGGGTTGGTTTAAGATTTGGGTTACGTGTAGATGTTAATTTAATAAAACATACAAATCATTCTTATTCCTAGCAACAATCACTCCTGTTCGCGTAACTGTAACTGTAAGCCTTTATTTTGATGGTCCCCATTTCTAATATCCTTTTT
>CAIGQZ010033024.1:165042-177743 GCA_903798205.1 Danio tinwini
TTTTTTTTTTCTGGAGAAAGTCTTATTTGTTTTATTTCGACTAGAATAAAATAAGATTTTATTTTTTAAACACCGTTTTAAGGACAAAATAATTAGCCCCTTTAAGATAATTTTTTTCCTACAGAACAAACAATCGTTATACAATAACTTGCCTAATTACCCTAACCTGCCTAGTTAACCTTATTAACCTAAATAAGCCTTTAAATGTCACTTTAAGCAGTATAGAAGTGTCTTGAAAAATATCTAGTAAAATATTATTTACTGTCATCATGGCAAAGATTAAGGCAAGGCAAGGCAAGTTTATTTATATAGCACATTTTATACACAGTGGCAATTCAAAGTGCTTTACATAAACAAGAATAAAAAAGACAAGTGTTAGAAGATAAAAAAAGCAAATAATAAGAATGATTAAAAACAGATAAAATGTGTTAAATGGGTTATAAAAGAATAAAAAGAAAATAACAATAGTGCGATCTGTCGGACGTAGCACAGTGCTCATTCAGTAAAGGCACAGCTAAACAGATGTGTTTTCAGTCTGGATTTGAATGTGTCTAATGTTGGACCACATCTGATCATTTCTGGAAGCTGATTCCAGCAGCGAGGGGCATAGTAGCTGAAAGCCGATTCACCCTGCTTTGACTGAACTCTTGGAATTTCTAGTTTATATGATCCTAGAGATCGGAGTAATCTGTTAGGTTTGTATTCAGTCAGCATATCTGTAATGTATTGAGGTCCTAGACCATTTAGTGATTTATAGACAAGTAGTAATACTTTAAAATCTATTCTGAATGTAACTGGGAGCCAGTGTAGGGACCTGAGGACAGGTGTGATGTGCTCTGATTTCCTAGTTCTAGTCAGAATCCTGGAGGCAGCATTCTGGATGAGCTGCAACTGTCTG
Source organism: Danio tinwini (assembly GCA_903798205.1). NCBI lineage: Eukaryota > Metazoa > Chordata > Actinopteri > Cypriniformes > Danionidae > Danio > Danio tinwini. The sequence continues at coordinate 165,941 of CAIGQZ010033024.1, forward strand.
ACTGTCTTTTTGGGAAGGCCCGTGAGGAGGCCGTTACAGTAATCCACCCTGCTGCTGATAAAAGCATGAACAAGTTTCTCTAAGTCTTCACTGGAAACAAAGCATCTGATTCTTGCAATGTTTTTGAGATGATAGTATGCTGATTTACTAACTTGCCTGAATCTGTATTTAGGCGGATATCATTGATTATCTTTATAAGAGCGCTCTCTGTACTGTGATGTGCTCTGAAACCAGATTGAAAATTGTCTAAACACCCCTTGGAGTTTAAGAACGTGTTAACTTGGTTGAAAACAACTTTTTTAATGATTTTTCCAATGAAAGGGAGATTTGAGATTGGTCTGTAATTGCTCAAAAGTGTGTTATCCAGGTTGCTCTTTTTCAAGAGGGGTTTAACAACTGCAGTTTTAAGTGAGTTTGGAAAAATCCCTGAGAGAAGTGAGGCATTTACCACTTTTTAGATTCATTTCTAGACAGTTAAACACCGTTTTGAAGAATGATGTGGGGAGTGTGTCAAGACTGCAGGTTGATGTTTTCAGAATTTGCACAATCTCTTCTAAGATTTTACCATTAATTGCCATGAAATCAGACATAATGTCTGATTTCTTAAGTTGTGGTTGAGCTTGTCTGACGCCAACACAACTTGGCTGATTGGATGAGCTGATTGCCTTTCTGATATTATTGATCTTATCAGTAAAGAAATGAGCAAACTCATTACATTTACTTTCCGAGAGTAGTTCACTGGGAATCCTACTGGGGGGGTTTGTGAGTCTCTCTACCGTTGCAAAAAGACTGTCTTTATAGATATTATAATGGATTACTAGTTTTGCTTTTCTCCACATACGCTCAGCTTTTCTGCACTGTCTTTTCATCATCTTTACCGATGCTGACCTTGACCAAGGTCCTTTCAGTCTGCCAGTTCTCTTCCTGACTTTAACAGGAGCAATGTCATCTATGACATTCTGAACTTTAGAGTTAAACAAATCAAGGAGACAATCAACAGAGTCTGCAGATATGCTTGGTGCTAGCGATATGGCCTTCATAAACTGCTCACTAGTGTTCTCATTTATGCATCTTTTTCTGACAGAGACAGATCTGTCTTCAATGGCTGAAAAATATTACATGTTTAGTCTGGTCAATTTCATTTCATTTGTAAATATCCATACTTTCCTGTCATTCAGACCTGCAACACAGTCCCAAAAAAGTTGGGACAGGAGTAATTTAGAGCTAGTAATCAGGTAAATTAATTAAGTAATGATGTGATTTGAAACAGGTGATGTCAACAGGTGATTGTAATTAATGATGATTTAGACAAGAAAGGCCTAGTCCTTTAGGAGCAAAGATAAGCAGAGGATCGGCAGCTTGCCAAAAAATATGTGAAAAAATAATTGAAATCTTAAAAAAAAATGTTTCTCAAAAAAAAATAGGAAGACATTTGGATACTTCCACTTCAATAGTGCATAACATAATTAAACGATTCAAGGAATCTGGAGGAATTTCAGTGCGTAAAGGACAAGGGCGCAAGCCTAAGCTGAACTTCCGTTATCTCTGATCCATCAGGTGACACTTCATCAAGACTCGTCATTCATCTACAATTGATATCACCACATGGCCTCAGGTCTTACTTTGACAAACCTTTGTCAAGTACCACAACACGTAGTTACATCCACAAATGCCAATATAAAAAGTGTACTGTGCCAAAAGGAAGCCCTATGTTAACAGTGTCCAGAAGCGCTGTCGACTTCTCTGGGCTTGGAGGCTTCTGTGATGGACCATCACACATTGGAAATGTGTACTGTGGTCAGACGAATCAGTAATTCAGGTATTTTTTGGGAGAAGTGGATGCTGCTTGCACTGGACCAAAGAAGGAAATGATCATCCAGACTGTTACCAGCAAAGTCCAAAAGCCAGTGTCTGTCATGGTATGGGGTTGTGTTAGTGCCCTTGGCAAAGGTAACTTGCACTTCTGTGATGCAGACATTGTGGAGCACAATATGCTGCCTTCTTTTCCAGGGGCACCCATTCATATTTCAGCAAGACAATACAAAACCACATTCTGCACACATTTCAAAGTCCTGGCTGCAGAGTAAGAGGATACAGGTACTTGACTAACCTACCTGCAGTCCTGACCTGTCTCCAATGGAAAATGTGTGGTGCAGTTTAAAGTGAAAAATGCAACAGCAAAGACTATGTACTGTTGCACACCTTAAGACTTGATTGCAAGAAGAATGGGACGGAATTACACCTGAAACACTTCATCACTTGGTGTCGTCAGTCCATAAATGTCTTGTAAGTGTTGTGAAAAGTAATAGCAACATTTCTAAGTGGTAAATGCTTTACTGCTCCAACTTTTTTTTTATGTGTTGCAAGAACCATTTTTCCCCGTAGGAAAAAATGTACAGGGGGTGTGGAGGTATTTTTTTGTATATGTTTTATTATTTATTAATTATTAGGTTCTATATACACACACACACACACAAACACACACACACACACACACACACACACACACACACACACACACACACACACATACACACACATACACTCACGCACACTCACGCACACACACACACACACACACACACACACACACACACACACACACACACACACACACACACACACACACGTTTGTTTTTATGACTTCTTTAAGTTTCCATTGTTTTTATACAGTACAAACTGTATTTTCTATTGCCCCTTCCAAAAAAAAAAAACGTATTATGTATGATTTTTAAGCTTTTTGAGAAATGACAACATCAGCAATGTCCTCATAATTCACCACCTTTTAGTAGTACCTGTGTCATACCTATGTCGTTATACAGATTTGTGTCCTGACATGTCACAAAAACACATACACACATACAGTAAGAATTCTTTAAAAAAAAATCTGAGCACACATACTGTAGCTAAAATAAGGTTTATAAGATGTAATGCACTTATTGTCTCAGATCCGACCCTTTCTAATGATTTTATTTTTAAAAAGGTGCATTGACTAAAGCATTAATACGTTTTGTATTCATAGGCACAAATAACATATTTTTTTTCATATCTCCTGCCCACTAGATTCACTGAACAGAACATGAAAGCATCCTCAGGTCTTTGTTTTCATCAACGGGTGTACAACACATTATTGCACAGACATAGCATCACAACTAATTTGGCAAGCTCTTCTTGAAATTGTTTTATTATTATTTTTTTTTTACTAATAGTCTAACCTTTTGTCTACACTGTCTAAAGATGATCTTTTTCAAATTATGTGGAAAAGGGTCAGTTCAAAAAAGTATGTTTTTAAAAAAATCAAAATGACAAGAACAATTCATGATGGAAAATAGCATCACAGAGTGCAATCGACATGAGCCGGAAAATAAAAAAAAATAATGTGTCAAGCTCTTAAAAACCATGACCTGAGGTTGCTTCTTTACTCAAAACATCTTTTCTCTTTTCTTTCTCACTCACTCTGTGAAAGTGCTCTCTCATCTTTGTTCTAGGCATGCGTTTCCTCACCTTGCTGTCCACGATGAGGTTACGGATACAGCCAGTGAAGTGTTTGTGCTGGAGTTGTGGGTAGATATACGGCAGATTCTCATTCACTCCTCCGAGCTGAAGCACCTGCGTCACATTCAGATGCCTGAAAGCACATCAGAAGAAGTCACGACCCTATAACCACACTTCCCTCTCTAGCAATTGAGCTACTAATGCGCTGTGTGTTACGAAGAAGTCATTTCCTTGTACAGATTAACACTCATAATTCATTTGGCCTTTCAGATTGAGACCTTGTGTAATTATACATTTTTTCAAGATTTTATTGAGTAATTGGCATGAGGTTCATATGTAGAGTGAGAATGAGGAAGCTAATGAATGTTTCATTGATTGGGGCTCTGGGTCATGATATGATGTTAGAGGAACGGTTTGCTTGAGGCATATCAATTCAGGGCCTTATTTTTTACTTTTTGAACCAATATTTGGTGTGAACAGAGATATTTTGAGTATGAGAAGAGCTTTACTTGTCCATATTTGGTGTTATGCCTGTAACTTCACAGGAAGTGTGGTCTTCAGTAGTCAGCCAGCTGCCCACTCCCTCCATCTCCATGATAGTGGCTCCTGCACAGCGGTCAAGTGTAAAACGAACCTCCTGAGAAGAAACAAGTGGGGAAAAAATACAATTAAACAAAAAACCAACACTTAAAAGTGGGAATATGGCTTGGATGAATGGTGGCATTACTGAGAATCATGCTCTGAGATTGATAAAAAAAAAAACCTGTCAACAAATTTTCTTGCATCTAATTAATGTTTGTGGTCAAACTTTGATACCAAGATATTATTAAAGCTGCAACATTAACTTTCTACCACAAAGCTCTCAAAAACATGACTGGTATAAAAGCAATGCTATTTCTGTTTGAGATAGTTTTGACCCCAGCAAAAACACTGTTGAGGAATATGAGAAACCAGCTGGCCAGTAGTTGGTGACAAATCGTCATCTTAAGATTGTAAGGTTCTATCTGACAATTTTGTCAAAATTGAATTATTGACATATTCTTATTAAATGACAACATATTTAAATTATAGGATGCTTTTTATAAGTTGTTTATATATTAAGACTTTTTTATTTATAAAACAAAAAAAGGTTTTATCTACAAAGTTGAACTCTAGCTTGGCTCTATAAGGCTCTTTCTGTGAGCCAATCAGCATTTTTTTTGCACGCACGAGGACCAATGAGGATCAGCTTTCTTTGTCATTTCACCAGACTGCTCCATTGACAGCGGGATAGACCAGAAAGACAAAATCCCACAAAATCAGAGTCGGCTAAATAATTCTGCACCACACAAAATTGAGATGTGTGTACAGTAAATGGGATGATTTTGAAGCATTTTTTAACATTGAGATGAAATGTTAAATTTTGCATTGTTAAAAATGAAACTGTTTAAAAAAATGTAATATATTAAATGTGATTCATTTTTTTCGTGTATATAGAGTCAGTGAAACATTTTTTAGTGTTTATTAAACTCATTTGCTCGTAGTCTGTTTTCTTTTAAAGTCTTTAAATTCTATATTAAGCCTTGAAGGGTAAAAACTTAATTAAATTCATGCGGCATATAATTCAATAAACATAATTCAATAATTCAAATAAAGCAGAACACTTTATACATATTAACATATTAATTAGATAAAATTAACATCTACACTGGACAAATCTTTAGCACACTTTTGTATGCTTAATTTTAACAAGAGAAAAATATTAATTCTAAAACATGAAATAAATGTTATATAAAGCAAAAATGTAACTTTCTCCAGCATCAACATATTGTTACAGCACCACATTATATATTTTGTGATTGCATTTGTTTAAAAGTAATGCTTCAATGAATGATCTGCCAGATAAAACCATATAATTCCAAATGGAAAATGACTTTTATTAGAAGGTTTTATCTAATTAGAAGGTTCTATATGCATTTAGTGTTTTTTTTTTTACTCCAATTTGCAAATGTAAGAGAACTTTGATAATTTACATTTAGAGTACATTTAGGGTCTCTGTCATTTTAATGCATGAAAGAGAAGTGTTACACACATATTGTTTACTATATGAAATGCAAAAACTTTGAAGCTCAATATGTCAAAATCATTTAGAACGCAGATAGAACCTTATAATTCCAATTATAATTATAATTCAAAAATAAACAAAATAGTACAACAAACAAAGACTGTAGGAATGACTCATAATTTGATTAATGTAAAAAGATAAATTAAAGATGATGTTTAAATCACAGTAAAGGTCTATTTTTGGAAATAGTTATGCAGAATAATTAACCTATTAACTGCTCCACCAAGAAAAAAAAATATTGCATTTCTTAACTCCTAATGTCGCTAGTTAACACACTCAATGCATTTCTTTTCAACACATCCAATCATTTCCAAAATATTAGTCTCTAGCAAATGGTTGATATGACAGTTTAGGGTAAAAGTAAGAACATTAATTCATATACTATGAAAAATCTGAAAATATCAAGTGTAAGACCAATTTATTTAAAAAACATAATCAAAATACAACATTTTAGAAAACTTAATCATCTTTAATATTTTGAAGTATGCCATTCTGCCATGCAGATTCTCATTTAACACATTTTTTTGTACAATAAAACCAAAATAAAGTGTAGTAGTTTACCAAGGTTATTTTGTAAACCAACAATGCTGTGTGTGTAAACCATTATTTAAAACAGTCATTCTTTAAATGACTTTAACACTCCTTATTTAAAACAGTCAAAATATGGCTAACATTTGGTAGAGCAGGCATTTAACATGGTTAACGTATATTTTGTCTCATTTACAGAAAAGAAGGTATGTTTTACACTCTTTCATAAACTTTAAAAAAAAAAAGTATAAATACATAATCCAAGTATTCTGAATGTGTCTGCTTGGCATGATCAGTAAAAATGATCATGTCATTTTAGAAGACAGCTCGGTTTATTTGGATTAATTTTTCAATGCTTTATGAATTTTCTGATGTTTAAATTTTAGTGGAAGGAACTGTAATGGTGGGACAGGCATGTCTTGGTTTCATAAATGATATATTTCACGTGTTTGAAAGATGAACAAAACATTTTTAATGCACTTCAAAGTGACACAGTCACACAAAAGAGAAGTTCTGTCATCATTTTATTTCATTCTGTCATCACTTCAGCTGAATCCAAAACAAGTTATTTTGAAAAATGTCAAAAAAAACAAAACAGTAATAACTGACTTCCATTTTCCTACCATGAAAATAAGGGCTTAATGGTTTCCAATTATTTTAGCACGATGACGGTGGCACAGTGGGTAGCACAATTGCCTCACGACAAGAAGGTTGCTGGTTCAAGCTTCGCCTGGGTCAGTTGGTGTTTCTGTGGAGTTTGCATGTTTCTCCCTGTGTTTGCGTGGGTTTCCTCTGGGTGTCCCAGTGTGTCCCAGTTTCCCCCACAGTCCAAAGACATGCACTATAGGTAAATTGGGTAAGCTAAATTGTCTGTAGTGAATGTGTGTGAATGGATGTTTCCCAGTGATGGGTTGCAGCTGAAAGGGCATCCGCTGCGTACAACATATCCTGTATAAGTTAGTGATTCATTCCGCTGTGGCGACCCCAGATTAATAAAGGGATTAAGCCAAAAAGAAAATGAATGAATGGTTTCCAACATTCATCAACATATCTTAATTTGTGTTCAATAAATTAACAAAGTCATTAAGGTGAGTAAATGTTTTTTCTTAAATTTCTTTTTGTGAACTATCCCTTTAAGACTGGAATACATTAATAAGGTTTAACAGATTTGAAACCACTAGGCATCACAAACTTGCCAACTTTAAAAAAAGCTGGGCATCACACACAAAACACCTGAGGATTACAAGTAAACAAACACAGGAAGTGCTAGAATACAGATAACAAACAAAAACATAATATCTGCTAAAATCCAACTCACAATATCCCAGAGTCCTGGTGTGAAGCTACAAAGCAAATGTTTATATCTATTTCTTTGTCAAGAGAAGTTTCTATAAATATGTCAACTCTAACTGAACTAAAACCAAATGTTGAATTATCCAGACTGAAAATCACAGCAAATGGCATCTATTGAATACTGGCCTCTAGATGTCTGCTAGAAATCTACTCAATCCCTTTGTTTGTATTTACACTCATAGATGTTAACTTAGGAGTTCACAGTGCACCATGCCTGTTGAAATGGTCAGTTTAAATGAGAAGTTGAAAACAGTATAGATAATAGCCTATTCTAAATCATGCCATTGTTTGATGTAAAATCTTAATAACGTTATAACTGGGCCTCAGAGAACACTACAAAATAAAAAAAGAGGCAGTTCATGACCTCTTTAAGTCACCATCTTGTCCCAAGTGCTCTTCCTCACTGAAACTGTTAAAGCTGAACGGATCCACAAACTAGTGAAATAAAGCTGTTGTGTTTCTGCACACTCCAAACTCTTGCTCTAAAGCCTGAGGCACGGTATTATTAAACACATAGCATGTCAAGACGCCAAAAGCTCCAACCTGCACTGTTCTCCTCTGCGCCCAGTTGGATGCTTACAACCTGTTTGTATTGAACAATAAGCATTATAATTTCAAGCAATCCCAGACTGACCCTAAGGCAAATTCCACCACAGCAAGACTACAAACCGACGCTACTACAGAGCCCAGCCGCTGAATCTGACAGCGCTGAATACAAATTAGCACACAAAACAGCGTCTAGGATCAAGTAAACCCAGCTAACAGCTGTGACCACAGCTCCGCGGACTGTGAAGCTGTTTTCAGATGAGATAGTGAGACTTTGACATCTTGTACAGAAGTGCTGAGGTGTATTATTGGAGGAGGAACAGGCCTCCGCTCGATTGAACTCGGCAGTCATTCTCTCGCTAACAGTGAACACTTACTTTGCTGTTGCTCCTCACGTCCAGTCTGTGCCACCGTCTGTCCGCTACGTTCACGTTGCCCGGCAACTGCAGGACCAATGTGCCCGAGCCGTGGTTAATTTTCAGGGTGGGGGTGCCGTCGATCAGCTCTGAGAGAGAAGGACAGACAGAACTAAGGGTTGATGGGTGGACGGTTAAAAGGCAGACACAGAACTACAAAGCGGAGGATGGTTATAAAGACTTAATCATGAACATCAACTAACAAGTTAAAAGTGTTATACACTCTCAGAAATAAAGGTATGAGAGCCGTCATTGGGGTGGTACCTTTTTTAAAAGGTACACATTTGTACTTGAAGGGTCCATATTGGTACCTCAAAAGTATTATACTAGTACTACCTCAATGCCTTCATGTCAGTTTATTCATGACAATTTGCATTTGTATAATGTTATTATTATTAGCAGTATTATTTATTATATGCATATTTATATTTGTTTTAAGAAAAACAAGTTTAGATTTGTCTACCTGTCGGGTTTTGGAGATGTATGCATTACCATATGGGGCATAAGAATAGGATGTGTGTCTGGATTAAATTTTTGACCACACTTCTTTATTATTGTTCATATATTTGTTTGCTGGAAATTAGAACTGAATTTAGAAATAGTTTTGAAACAAATCTTTGCGCTTAAAGGAAATTAAATATGTAGGCTAATGGATGTCTTCAGTGGAGTGCGTACAACACTGTTTTCTTATCCACAAACTTAAAGCAGTAAAGTGTAAAAGTAAAGTAAAGAGAAAGTAAAGAGGCCAATGGAGGAGGCTTGATTTTTACCCTTGCGCTGCAGATGGTCTGTTTAACTATTTTCTCGCTAGTGAAGCGTTCAGTTTTTCCACTTACAAAGTCTGCCATGTAAATAGCGAATGCGTCATGGCATGACACAATTGACTCTAATGCTGCGTTCACACCAGACACGGAAAAAGCGTCAAGCGCGAGTGATTTACATGTTAAATGCAAAAACACGAATGAAACAGCGTGAGTTGAGCGGTTTGCGTGACTGAGGAGCTTAATTCGTGTATGCCGTGTTTCGCGTGAATCACTCAAGTTGAACAATCTGAACTTCAGTAGACATTTGCACTTCATTAACCAATTAGGATCTTTCTTTTGATTATGACATAGTGCCTGCTGTTGGTGTCCCGGGAGCAAATCCTCTCGCAGACACCGGACAACAATTAAACTGGGCCCGGCTCAGTCGGAAGCACCGCTGAAAGCTTCCATCATCCAGGTAGTCTATGAAGAAGTTGTTGAACTCACAGAGCTGGGTGCACCTCTGAAAGGATCTAGTGGACTCAGACACGGCTCCAAACAAATTAAGGCTGTTTATCAGCCTTCCTAAAGCACATAAGCACAGCTATTCTCTCAATAAAATCCATCTTAGCTATTTGGCAATAAAGATGGGTTGGTTTAATGCACGTTATGCTCAAACACACCCATAACTCATTCAGAGAATAAGCACAACCCTGTTAGACCATGCGCCGTGGCAAACTGTATTTTTCAGTCCTTAACATAGTAAAAGTGGATTCGGACATGCCCTTAATGCTTTTGTGCTATGCTCCTTAGACTTTGCACCTCGACCGTTAAAATAGTTTTTGACTCTATTTTGACTCTTGACTTTGTTTTGACTCTATTTTTAAAAAAAAAAAGTTTTTGTCTTGTTTCTAGACCAAATATCTAAAACATTATTCAATTAACAAGCATTTTTTGAGATAATTTGAAATAATCTTTTGTTTTCCGAAATAAGTCAAAATTGTGAGTTTTTCGTTAAAACAAGCAAAATAATTAGTCAATTAAAGTTAATTAATCTTAGATTATTTAGCTTGTTTTAAGGAACAAAACAACTTGATTTTGACTTTTTTTTAAAATTTGTTTTTGTTTTATTTAAGATAAGAAAAAGTATTTTTTAAGTAAAAAATAAAATAAAACATATTTGTTGAAGTGTAATGCTTGTTTTACACTATAGGGTCAAGCTGCAGAGCCTGCCGCAATTCCGATTATATCATGCTCTGGCATAATAGGAAAAAACATATATAGACCAAGATGGCGGCGCGTACACATCGCGAGGCTCGGCGTCTCTCCAGTTTCTGCAATTTTGCAGTATTTTTCCTGCTCATTTCGGGTCTGTTCGTGCAGAACAGTAATGCCTTTACATCGTACACCCGACAGGAGATCTTGGATATTGGTTTGTGCATTTCGGACAGTTTTATCAGCAATCTACGACTCATCCCAGAGATCGCCAGGACACCCGAGGCTGAGCGCTCCGTCCGGCCGGGCAGGAGTGCTCGAAGACGGCGACGCGAACGTAAACAAAGGCGGGGGAAGCGCGGCGGGCTTAGAGCTAAGCTAAAGCTAACACCACACCGGCTCTCTTTACCCAGCATCTTCCTCGCCAATGTACGGTCCCTGGTGAACAAAATGGATGAGATTAGACTGCGCATCAACCACAGCAAAAGATTATGGAACTGTAATGTCATGATTTTCACAGAAACATGGCTAAACAGCGGGATACCAGACAACGCTGTATCTTTAACTGACCATCAGAAATTCCAGGTTAACAGAGCAATGTCTCCCAACGATGACAGAGTTTGTGCACCACGCTTTGTTAATATAAATGCATAATCCTCCGCCTCGGGTCTTACCGGAGTCATCCGCCGCTCTGTCTGCTCGGAATGTCTGATGGTCAAATGCAGACCGTTTTATCTGCCACGGGAGTTCACCTCCACCTTTATAATCGCTGCTTACATTCCACCCGATGCTGATGCAAAGCTTGCTATGAATGAACTTCATGCAGCCATCAGCAAACAACAGACTGCTCACCCGGAGGCTGCTTTTATTGTTGCGGGGGATTTTAATCACTCAAACTTAAAGACAGTGCTCCCCAAATTCCATCAAAACATTTTCTGTCACACACGGGGAAACAAGACTTTGGACCAGGTATACACAAACATGGCTGAAGCCTATGCTATTACCCCCCTCCCCCACCTGGGTCAATCAGATCACCTTTCTTTGTTCCTCACCCCCCGATACTCACCCCTCATCAACCGTGTGAAGCCATCAGTGAGGACCATCAAAGTGTGGCCAGCGGGGGTAGACTCCACACTCCAGGACAGGTTTCAACACACAGACTGGAGTATGTTTGCTTCCCAGGCCACATGTGGCTCTCACACAGACATTAACAGCTACACTTCCTCTGTTCTGGAATACATCAACACCACCATTGACAGTGTTACAACCCAGAAACAGATCACCACATACCCAAATCAAAAGCCATGGATGAACAAGGAGGTGCGCCTCCTGCTGAAGGCACGCAACACTGCCTTCAGATCAGGGGATGCACAGGCCTACAGCACTTCCAGGGCTAATCTGAA
>CAIGQZ010033024.1:207662-225705 GCA_903798205.1 Danio tinwini
TATATATAAAGCTAAAGGCTGAAGAAGACCGGAAGGTTGACGTAACACAGACGCAACATTAAAGTTGTAGCCTGCGGACATTATTAGGATTAGAGGAGGGCTTGAGGCATGACGTGCTTTGGCCCACAACTTCAGCTCAACACATTACATGCTCGCTCGGTCTGACCGCTGCAAATCCGTGGCTTTACTTTCTTCTTTTAATTAAACCACTGAGAGCTAAATGAATTTTGCCATATTTTTAAAGGTGATTAAAACGAGGCGCTTGAAAATGTGCTGTATGCCACAATGCAATGCTGAGCTGTTGCATGCACATTCAGTCCTGGCAGAATCTTATAAAGTGGTTTTATTGAGGCAGATCTTTCTATGATGTAACTATGTCTCACACCGTGCCGTAGACGAAAGATTAGGAGCAAATGTGTAATAATACTCAGATGATGAAACAGGTTTGTGCTTGCATGGTGGTTCAGCGTGCTTTCGGTAGGTGCCAGATTGACTGAAGTAAATGGTCAACACATAAATTCTACAATAGGCAAATGTAAGATTTTTTAAATAGCCCCTTTGGAAAATGTCAGGGCGGTATTTACATTATGTTCATCGCTCTGCATTTTTAATTTCCCTTCGGGAGGGAGAAATCCTGCATCTCGCGAGCAGCGATTAGAACACAACTCACATCTGCAAGCAGCACATCTCAGATATCATTAGGAGCTTCCACATGGCAGCTGCTCTCTTGATTTGGATCTAAATCAACCCATACATACTAAAACACAGCGCTTTATAAATCACCGCTAAGCATTCAGTAGAGTCCTAGCAAACTGTTACAACATCTTACCGTATGGTATTGTCAACTCGCATTATAGTCAGGACTGACAATAAATGTTATTCATACACAAACTTTTCTGCTGTATTTTTTTTCACCGTCTGTCTCTGTCATTTTCAGGTCTATCTTGCCTTTAGGGAAGAAAAATGTAAATGTGAGCAACATATTCCACTGCTGAGTTGATGAGCTTCTCAGAATAGTTCTAGCCAATATTTTCAACAATATAACACTATATTTAGAAATACATCCAAAAAATGCAATGGAAACAATAAATACCAGGTATTTTTTTTTTATGTAGGGTCAATAAATATAGCTTTAAAATCACAAGCTGATATGCAAAATTCAAAACTGAATTCAAAAGTACTATAGTGTGTTGAACACTTTCATTTTAAAAGTTCTGATATTTGAAAAAAAAAATCATGACACTAAATGACATGCTTTTTTTTATAGCAGTGTTCCCTTTTATTAATAACAGTTAAAAATATATTAACCTAACCAATAATGTAATCAAATGAAATATGAAACCAAAGCCATTTGCTAAAGCCATTACATTCCTCCTCTGCCATCCAAAGCCATGCATCCTTAAGTCTTGAACGCACTAATGCGCACCGAATAGATGACGATTTGATGACGATAGACAACCATATATAACAGTTCATTTCATTTACCAGTTAGAAAATCAGGCAGTGACTATAAAATACTACATTGTTCACAGGCAGTTAAATAGTGCTAATGTTGTTTTGAAGTCATCCCTACACGCTATTTCAGACCCAATATTCCAAGTAATGCTAGAGTGGGAACGTGTCACAACTTGTCACTGTTCAAAAATATACAAATGCCCAAATATAAAGCAAATTCCTCTCAGTAAAGCTGGTTAGACGGAAAAGCACTATTTAATTATGTTTTCATATTCAACTAAATAAAAATCAGATGAGAAAAAAGGAAACATCTTTTTACATTACACTTATGTTACCAAGACAATGAGTGACTTACTTTTTATTTTCAACTGTTCTCGCTGATCCTCGTACATTGCTTGTGTTCATCTCCTTTTACACTTGGACATCTATATGAATGCTTTGCTATATTTAAACGGCTATATCATTGGTGTTGTAAAATATACCCCATGAACTTAAAAAAAATAGTCAATAGTCAGTGGCTGAAAAACACCTCTGTGTATATAAACCCATTCGTAAAAAAAGAACACAATCTACGTAAGCTTTGCATGACTAAAATAGTTTTAAAACATCACTTGTCTAAAAGTAATACTTCAGCCATGGTGTCCCCCTCCAGATTGTTGTTTTGAACTGCATAATGTTATTTCCCTCCAGCATGCGAAAGTAACTCCGATATTGATTTAGGATTTGGATTAGGAGGCCACGTTGGTCTTTCAGAAAGAAGTTTTTCAGGTTGATGCAGAGTTTATCTGATGTCACTCTCTGTCCACTGTAGGTGGCCATGCTTCACCTTTACGCACAAATGACATATCTATCTGCGTGAAGAGACTTTGCAGAAATACACATTTAAATTTGTTGACAGACAGTTTGAGTTATTTGTAGTAATTGAGTTATTTGTCTGCCCCAAGATTTTTAAATGGACATTTTTTGTCGTATGCCTTACCCAGAATATAACAATACATTTATATAATTTACTTTAATCATTACTATCGTAATGTGAAGAGACTTTCATTCAGCACAACAAAAATGTTTCTCAGAGCTTTATGGATGAATTGTCCTTACACAGGGTTCCTCAATGCAATCTCATGGCAATTCATAACTTTTTGATTTAGTGTCTAATTCGTATGAATTCGTACGATCTAATTCGTACAATTTAGTACGATTTGCTCATCATCCAATGACGGTTAGTTTTAGGGGCGGGGTTGGGTGCCAAAATCGTACATATTCATACGACTGAACTTGTACAAATTTGTACGAATTAGACAATAAACTACTTACGTTTTTTTCGTGAGATCAGGCTGGGTTCCTACACAGTGTTCACTACTCCTACTAACTTGAGCACAGGAAATCTTAACTTTACTTCAGAACATTTGTTGACAGATCTGCAACACCACAGCCTGCAGCCTATGTATTATATGCTGGGTTCACACCAAAAGCAAAGTTAAATATATGTGTCAGTAGATTACCCATCTGCGAAGTATAAATCTAAGTGGAAGAAACTTACATTTTTAAAAAATATATCAATATTATAGTATTTCATGTCATTTTTAGCCATTCTAGTTAGCAAGACTTAAAATATTAACTTAACATTAACTTAAAAAATAGCATATTATTTTAATATATCACGAGTAGTCTACTGAATTAAAAATATGTATTCTTACCCATAAACATAAATGTCCTGTCATTTACAGCATTATTTTGTTGCTGATGTTTTTTTTTTATCACAGCAAATTAAAATGTATAAGAAATAAAGAAATTGAATTACACCTTTATGAAATAAAACTAAATATTAACATTTTACCCAAACACATACCAAATAAATTCAGTAAAAAAGCATTGTAGTTAATTCCAATATATTCCTATTAACCATAACCTAATTCATAAAAAATAATAATAATAATTTAAACCAAACTACTAAAACCTGCACTTTGCTCAAATAAGGTCTTGACATTCTTCTCTGCCTTATAAAATTATTTCTCATCTGAGTGATGTAAAGATCTTGTGCTCATTATTTCACTATTGATCGCTACACCGCTGATCACTGTTTGTAGGGTTGATATATATTCCTGTTCCAATCGACATGTGAAACCGCAATTATCTCAGACAACTCAATCTAGCTATTCTAATCAAACTTGCATTACTAATTACATGGGAATTAGCTCGATTAGAAGATCTGGCTTATGCTTTACTGAGAGAGATGAAAATGACGTCTTAGAATATTTCATATAAATACAGCATTAGATGTAACAATCATAAAGAAAATCATTAACAAAGAGAAGCAAGACTTATAATATATATATAAATTATTATATAAAACGCATGTGACTAACCATTCAGGGTGTCACACCCAGCTTCCATCTTAAGCATACTTGGTGTGAATAAACTGCAAATCCAGCCTGATCTCACGAGAAAACTTAAGTATTTTACTTTTTGTCAGTTTAGTGGCTAATTTGTACGAATTCGTATGAGTTGAGTCATACGAAAATGTACGATTTAAAAAGGAGGCGTGGCACCCAACCCCAGTCCTAAACCCAACCGTCATTGGGTGGTGAGCAAATCATACTAAATTGTACAAATTAGATCATACAAATTAATTCGAATTAGCCACTAAATCAAAAAGTTACAAATTGCCATGAGATTGTGTTGGCAAATCATATCCAGTTGCTTGAGAAAAAAGATCTTCAAACACAAAGTTTTGTTGAAAATTTTCGGCTGCTTTGTTCAATTACAGCCACAGCTGAAAAAAAATGGCATTAGAGTGCCTGTTATTAAGTTTCGGCTGCCAGGTTTCCATGTATTTGCAGAAAAAAAAAGAAGAAAAAAAAGAGAAAGAAATCCCTACCTAACAATTATCACAAGCTCCCTGTTCCCTCAAACCCATCCAATCCCAGTCACTAAGTATTGTTATTCGGGGGAAGGAAATCAATATCCATGCAAGGACTGGATAATTGAATAACGCAGAAAAAGAAAGACTCTCTCTGTCTCATATTTGTGAAAAAGCTCAGAAGTAAGAAGATTAGACTTAAAAAGAGTGGCCTAAATGAATGTGTAAGTCAATCTGATTTTTCTTTTTGTACTTGAAAGCAGTGGTAAATGAAGTAGCAAATATAAAAGTACAGATATCCTGATAAAATATTACTGCAGTAATATATATATTTTTTTTGTGCTGGGCAAAGATTAATTGCAATTAATCACATCCAAAATAAAAGTTTGTTTTGACAGAATATATCTGTGCATTTTTACAGTATATATTTATAATGTGATATGCACACCTACAAAAAAAGGAAAGTTAAATAGACATTTAAGTTGATATATAAATTATATATATATATATTCAATCATTTATTCATTTTCTTTTCGGCTTAGACCCTTTATTAATCAGGGGTCGCTACAGCGGAATGAACTGCCAACTTATCCAGCACATGTTTTACACAGCGGATGCCCTTCAGCTGCAAACCAGCATTGAGGCCAGTCCACTCTTGCATTTACACCCACACAAACAATACGGCCAATTTAACTTATTTAATTCGCCTGTACCGCATGTCTTTGGTCTGTGGGGGGAAACCGGAGCACCTGGAGCAAACCCACGCGAACAAGGGGTGAACTTGCAAACTCCACACAGAAATGCCAACTGACCCAGCCAAGGCTTGAACCAGCGCTACCCACTGTGCCACCGTGTTACCCACCCCACATCCGCCGGTATATGTACTACAAGTTTCATTATGCATCTCGCACATACTGTTCCTCTTTCAATTTGTTTGCACACACACACACACGCACACGCACACGCACACGCACACGCACACACACACACACACACACACACACACACACACACACACACACACACACAGCCAGAGGATCGTTATGGAATGATTACAGGGACTTGGCTGAGTCTTGTTTATCTGTTATTGTGAACTTTACCTTCCCTTCCCTTCCCTTGCCTTGCCTGGCTGTGTTTGACCCTTGCATTGTTTTGTTTGTTTTGTTTATGTTGTTAGCTTCCACTCACCTGCTTATTTACCATTCTTCTGGATTTGCCTACATGTTACCGTTTGCTCCTGATTGTGATCATTGCCTGCTTGACCATTCTCTTATAATAAATTCTGCATTTGGATCCGCAACTCACTTGTCAGTGCCCCTTCACATTATAAGGTTAGTCAGTACTGAAGCTAAATCTAGAGCTTATCTAACAAAATAACTTAAGATAACGGTCCATAAACTAGTAAACCCAAATTTATATGTTATATATATTTATATATATATATCATGTACCAAGTTTATATCTACTGTATTATGTGCTACATCAATGGAAAAATGTATGCCCAATAATATGTGTTATTTTGCATAGAAAACAGTTCAGGTGGAAATGCAGTAGACATGAAGGTTTAAAGTACAGTGGGTTTAAATAACTTATTTTTTGCAATATATTTACTTCACAAGCAATCACATTTGTGACATAAATTATCAATGATATCATTCAATCCTAAAATTCAGCATTCGTGTTCTAAATTTTGAACCAAGCTCAGAGGATCTTCCACTTTTGACTCTTTTTGAATCAGTTTGTAATTTAATAATTTACTGGAGACGCACTCTGAATATATCAATTGGTCATTTAATTGAGACTTACTTTAATCATTTGAATCAGTGAGTTGTTGCCTGGAGACTCACTCTAAATGGATCAACTGAATCAAGGAGATTTTCGTTGGATACCTACTCTAAATGGATTGATTGAATCATAGAGTTGTGACTAGGATCTTGATGTGAACAGAATCAGCAAACAGCCAACTGGAGACTTGATCTGAACAGACCACTGGAATCAGTGCAACATTACCTGAAGTCTTATTTTAATTGGAAGTTTTGAATCTGTATACTACTGACTGGATATTTTCTGGGAATGGATCATCTGAATCAATCTGAAGTTTTTGACTCAAGAAGAGTTAGAATTGGATCTGCCAAATAAACTATTTGCTGTTCACTTTGTTTTGTTAGTAGAATTCAAAAG
The DNA here is from genome assembly GCA_903798205.1 of Danio tinwini. Taxonomy (NCBI): domain Eukaryota; kingdom Metazoa; phylum Chordata; class Actinopteri; order Cypriniformes; family Danionidae; genus Danio; species Danio tinwini. The sequence goes on from CAIGQZ010033024.1 coordinate 214,159, forward strand.
TTAACTGACACGATTCAGCATCACATTTTTAAGTGTGTAACAATTAATCTAATGAAACGAAGTAGAGTGAAAAAATAATGCTTTTTTTGTTTTGTTTTGGAATGCACTCAGATACAGTACAAATTAAATGTGAAGGCACTGTGCCAGATAACAAAAAAAAAATGGTCTGGTGCGTCAATCAAATATCCTGCAGTAATAATAATCTTCAGAGGTATATGCAGTGTACAAAGCAGCTCAAATTGCTTCTTTCAAGAGTTCACACTTAGCTGATGATTGATTATAAAGCTTGTTTGGCGTGCTGTCCCGGGAGAGAGCCCTGAGCTCATAAGATCCTCGAGCCCAGGGTTCCCTCCCGTTTGCAAGGCAAGAGGGGAGTTTGAGCTCAGGTAGATCTTAAGAACTCCCCTGCTGTAGTAGCTAATGAACAGACAGTGATTACTTATAAGATTTAACTTCTTACTAGGAGCATGTCTATGCTGCCAATTTAGATTAGTCAATTAACTTAAGTTGCATGTTTTTGGATGGTGGGAGGAAACCGGGGAACCCGGAGGAAACCCACATGAGCACGGGGAGAACGTGTAAACTCCACACAGAAACATGCGCTGGCTTGGTAAAGACTATAACCAGTGACGTTCTTGCTGTGAGGCAACAGTGCTAACCACTGGGCCACCGTACCACCCATCTAGAAAAGGAGTAGGGGTGGAAGGGGGGATTCTTCAAAACGAAGATGGCTGTGATATGGAACCTAGGGTATTTATAGTGGCTTAGGAATCGTCTGATTGGTGAATCATAAATTGAATAATGCGGGACCGGCTGCAAGCAATCATAAGCACGTGATCCTCTCGAAATTAGTTTATAAATAAACGTCACTTAGTTTTGCAACATCAGAGGCCACAAAAAGTGCAAAGTGCAAAAAACGTGCAGAAGTGTGCCGTGCAAAGCGTTTTCAAGAAGAAAGCTCGACAGTTGAACCCCAAAAGGAAGAGCTTTTTGCTCAAAAACATTTTGCACGTTGCACTTTTCACTTTTTGTATATACTTATGTTGCATAATTAAGATGTTTTGTACCCCGCATATCCATGTGATGATTTCAATCACTCAGATAAAGTACAGACACTTAAAAATGTATGCATGAGTACAGTAGCAAAGTTAAAATACTTTTTTGTCCACCACTGCTCGAAATTGAGATAAAGGCATCTTTGCACCAAAAAGCATTGTGAAATTCAGACAGTTTAATCAGAAAACTGTCAACCTAATGTAATGTTTAGACATTGTGTTTGATTGTTTCCTCGAAGAGCTTGCATATGCTCAGGAACCTGCTGCAGCTTACAGACTGCTAATGGAGGCCTTGCTTGTAAACATCTCACTGCTGTCACACACTTCATCTCTCTCTCTCTCTCCCTCTCCCTCTCTCTCTCTTTCTCTCTATCTCTCTCTCTCTCTCTCTCTCTCTCTCTCTCTCTCTCTCCATATGTATAGTGAAATAAAGTCAACGCTCTCACCTGTATCCGCTCTGAGTGTCCACACAAACTCCTCCATTGTGGCAAGGATTTCTGGGGTAGATAGAGCAGCTCTGGTGCAGATGTTCGCGTGCTGAGCAGCTGCAGACAGCGGTGGCCTCCACAGTCACTGACACCAAAGCCATGCTGCCCGAGTCCACCACCGCTGGCTTGTCAGTCACACTCAGATGGCTGGTACACCCTCCTCCGCCACGGCAGTCGGCGTCCACACACTCATCTACATGAACTTGGGTCACGTTGACTTGAAGAAAAGACTGGAGCTGCAGGGCATTGGAAAATGAAAATAATGAGAGAGAGAAAGTAAGTCGATCAGTTGTGAAAATGCTGCCATAGTGGTGTAAGAACAATTACAGAATAACTACAAAGAGCAAAGAACATTTTTGACCTGCTTCATTTTGAGCCATTTTGACCCAGACCCAGATTTTAAGATTCAAGCACTGAACTGAATATTTTTTTTAAATATCTGTATTTTTCATTTATTCAAAACTGCTTTTAATATATAATGAAGTAAGGTTTACTTGGTTACAAGCTATTTCTTCCCATGGGGTAAAATAAGTACAGTTCAGATTAGCTGAGCTTGTTACAATTTTCACTAGGAAACAGCTAGAAAAAGATCCATTAACAATTACAAAGCAGACATGCTTTGTTAAACATGCTCCTAATAATGTTTATTTACAAATTTGAAGAGTGAGAGAAAGAGAGAGAGAGAGAGAGAGAGAGAGAGAGAGAGAGAGAGAGAGAGATCATTATTATTTTTTCTCAGCAAACAGCTCATTAGAACGTTTGAATGCTTTTTGAAATGATTTTAACTGATTGGGTAGTTGGAGCTTGTCTAGTCAATCAGTAGACCAACAAAATTCTCCACATGAAGCCTTATGGAGTAATTTTGATCATTAAAGTCTGCTGAAATCAGTGGTGGAAAGAGTACTGAAAAATCATACTTTAGTAAAAGTAGCATTACTTGACAAAAAATGTAGTGCAAGTAGAGTAAAAGTATCTGTTGTCAATAGTATGAGTAAAAACTACCCCGAAAAGTACTCAAGAGTATTGAGTAGTGGGTATTACTCTTTAAAAAGCTTATTCATTTACATGTAATTTGTGGATGTGTGTAATCGTAACATTCTGTAGTGCATTTAGTCATTGCCCAGCAGGCACACAACATCATAAGGCATTAATGTTAGGTTAGATTTAGGTTGTGACGTCAGGTGACCAAATGTCTATCCAGCATCTATGGACAATGTTATTTTAACATCCAATAACAACATCAAATGACATTGATATTAAGATGATTTTAGGTTGTTTTAGAAAGTGGCCAAAATCCAACATCAAGCCAACATCTTAAACCAACGTCATATTGACATCAAATACTGACATTTATTCGTCAGGTATGGCAACCAAATTCAACGTCTGATAGACGTCATAGTGGTAACGTCCACACAACGTCAAGCTGTAACATCATTAGACATTGATATTTGGTTGATTTTAGGTTGGACGTTAGACATTGACGTCAGCCTGACGTTGAGTTCTGACGTCAACCCCATTTTCATTTCCAAAAAAAATGCAACGTCTCACATTTTTTAAACTACTTAGCATATTACAATTTCTGAGAAAAAATACTAAGTTACAGTACTTTGAGTATTTGTAATTTGTTACTTTACACCACTGGCTGAAATTCACTCACCCACATCTGCATGTAACCTGTTTTTCATGAACACAAAACAGTGTAACTACAAGGTGAGTTTTACCTTGATTTTACATTGCTTTTATATTTTTTGGGAAAATTGTGCTTGAATAGACTCAACCCTAAGTGCTATGGATTGCAAGTACAACACTGTACAAAGTGAACTACAGAGCAAATTGACCTCGCTGGAAAAGTCTATATGGAGATACACAGGTGAAGCAAACATAGACTACAAACCATAGACACCATTAAAGTCCCCAAGAAATCAAAACTAACCATATGATTTTGTTAGCTCACATTGCTAGTTTTATTGTTTTAATACATTTATACAAATCATCTGTTTTCCCTTCTAATCTTTCATTAAAATGTGTAAAAGCACTTCCTGTTTTTTTAATTATTCTGTCAGATTACGTATATTTTGGAACTGGGCATGGCTAACATATTTAATCACGCTGCTCCAATTGTCTGTTTGAACAAACAGAAATGGTGAGGAGAAGGAGTCTGTTAGATTGTAATAACTCTTCCCAAACCCTTTCCCCCATATTTCTGAATGAAATGCCTACTTTACTGCATCCAATCCGCTTGCAGTAAAAAAAAAAACAAGCCACGCCTACTGTTGTGTCATTTAATATTTCGTTTCTCTAGGAACTGCGTCACATTACAAAAAAAAAAAGAAAAAAAAAAAACAATCGCAGCTTCCAGTTCATGGAGACTTTAAGAGGTTTATTTATTTAGTGTTGTACAAAGAACTGCATAAAATAGTCCCCAATAATTTTCAATTTACTTTCAAACATAAGTTGAAGTACATGTTTGTGGTTTCATCCAAATGTAGACTCATAATCACATAATTGTAATAATTCTGTGTTAACGAAACTAAATACTGAAATAGAAGGCTAAAGACAGTGAACTTGAAGGGTGTCTTGTTTTAAACAGAACATTGTCTACATTTTTTCTTTTCTTTTCAAGAACTGTCCTGGAAATGACACAATGATACTACCCTCAGCTTAATGCAACTTAATACTACTATACAGTACATTGGGGATAGCATAAATCAATTGTGCTGCACACATCGTCACCGTGGAATTCTAGCTTCTATCTGCGTTCTGAATCACTTTGAGATTTTGAGCTTCAAAGTTTTTGCATTCCATAGCAAACAGTATGTGTGTAACATTTGTTTTTTGAATAAAATGTCGTAAAATGTAAACAACTTATAAAAAAAACATCCCATAATGTAAATAAGTTGTCATTTAATAATAATATGTCAATAACTCAATTTTGACAAAAATGTCAGATAGAACCTTATGATTTTAAAGTGACGACATATCAAAACTTGTCTTAGCAGCATATGCATTCAACATTTCTAGACTGCAGGTTGGCATTTCGTTGACACTATATAGCAGTACTGATGACAAATGTGACATCTAAAAAAAAAAAATAATTCTCACACTCCAACATACGCTACCTAACAAAAGTCTTGTCGCCTATCCGAGTTTTAGGAACAACACATAATAACTTCTAGTTGATCATTTGGTATGAGAAGTGGCTTATATGAAAGGCAAAGGCCTCTAGATTATGCCTATTTTACCAAAATAAAATATGATCATGTCTTTATTTTTAATTATTTAATTAGAACAGTAAGGTCTGACTTTGCTTAGACAGAAGCCTTGTCACTTAACAGAAATAATGTACAGTATAGAACATAAAGTCATGATGCAGTGGAAAAATTAATTTTGTGTATGACTTTTACTTTTACGACTGCATACATTCATCACTGCGTTGACTCAATTAATTTATTATAATCTAAAATGTCAAAGAAAGCTTTCTAACACGACTACAGGACTTACAGGACAGAACCCAGAGTTCATCAAGAGTCTTTGGATTAATCTTTAATGCCTTCTCCTTCATCTTACCCTAAACATGCTCAATAATGTTCATGTTTGGTCACTGGGCTGGCCAATCCTGGAGTAACTTGACCTTCTTTGCTTTCAGGAACTTTGATGTGGAGGCTGAAGTATGAGAAGGAGCGCTATCCTGCTGAAGAATTCAACCTCTCCTGTGGTTTGTAATGTAATGGGCAGCACAAATGTCTTGATACATCAGGCTGTTGATGTTGCCATACACTCTGCAGATCTCTCACATGCCCCCATACTGAATGTAACCCCAAGCCATGATTTTTCCTTCACCAAACCTGATTTCTGTAAGAATCTTGGGTCCTTGCAGATTTGTGATGATTAGGATGCAGTTCAACAGATGATTCATCAGAAAAATCTACCTTCTGCCACGTTTCCAAATGATCAACTAGAAGTGAAGTTATAATTTGCTGCTCTTACAACCGAAATCCACGACAAGACTTTTGTCAGGTAGTGTATATATATATTCATTCTCGGACACACGGCGCTCTCCAGAGCCACTCAAAACCTGTGCTTTTCCACAAGCACATAAACGGCGTACAGATACCGCATGTCCACAGGACGGCCTCTCAACCTGCACACCATTTATTCAAATCCAACATCTGAAGTGGAGCAGTTTGCCCCGCAGTGGACTAAGCAGTCACACTGTGATTGACCTGTCCTCTGTGAACTCATGCAGCCAGAACACACTCAAGGGGAAATGAGGGGGTGAAGAAACATGAGATATCGAAAGATACAGACACACACAGAGAGAGAGAGAGAAGGAGAGAAGACGGAGACAGATGTTCAAGGGGATAACAACTCTGAGATTAGCTGGGACCTATTTGGGGGACACAATTCTGAATTGGCGGTGGCTCATGGAGAGGTATTGTGGCAGAAGGCTGTGGGTGATTGATGATGCTGTTTATGTTGATTTTGTGTGTGTGATCTGTGGGGAAACTCAAGAGGGAGCGCAGGGATACGGCGCAATGCGTACAACTGGGTGTGACAGGCAAATGTCACAATGTGTTATGAGTCAGAAACTGTGGGAGCAGTGTTAGACAACAGAAAAGAGGGCTCTTTTAAAAAGAAATGAACATCAAATATTAAAAAAGGAGAAATAAAGTGTACGCATGGAATGTAGGCTAGAAGTGAAAGGGTGCTGCGGTGATGAGACGCTCGCTGACTTTCCTGTGTGCCCTGCAGATAAGCAGAGGAAATGGCAGCATATGTATTCCACATTTCTAGACTGCAGGTTGGCACTTCGGTGACACTATATTGCAGTACCGATGACAAATGTGACATTTAAAAAATGAAATACAGATATTTTATTGCCACACATACATTTACATGCATATTGGTTGACACTCCAACGTACATAGTAGGTGACAGTACTGCACTTTAAAGCAAATTGCCAACATGCATGGGCACAAATACAGTATAAGGTATTCTGATAACATTACAAATACTTGCTTAAAGAGTTAGTTCACCCAAAATGTAAAAACACCTCATCATTTTATGCTCCCTCATGTGGTCTTTCTTCTGTTGAACACAAAATTATTTTTGAAAACTATTTTGAAGAATGCTGGTTGCTGGTGTAACGGAGGCCAGCTAGTAAAGTGCTGTGCAGGTTAATCTCATTCCTCTGACCTCTAAAAGAAATGGTGGTCTTTAGCCTCCTTGTTAGAGGAACCGACTTCCATACAAAGAATCGCTGGTCCGGTTGGGTTGGGTGCAATAGGACCGGTGGGTTGCACGTGGGGGCTCGTCCGGGATGGGAGTGAGGTTTAGGGGGGTGAGTGTAACGAAGGCCAGCTAGCAAAGTGCTATGCAGGTAAACCTCACTCCTCTGATCACTGAAGGTGCTCTAGCGACTGACGCTAGAGGCCATCGTCTTTAGCCTCCTGATTAGAGCAATCAACTCCCATACAGAGAGGCACTGGTTTGATTACAGCTCGGAGCGGGTTGGGTGGTGTAGGATGCATATATGTAATGTTAATATGATTTATTCATTTCTTTTGGCTTAGTCTCTGTTTCAGAGGTTGCCACAGTGGAATGAACCACCAACTACTCCATCATATGTTTTACACAGCAAATGCCCTTCCAGCCCCAACCCAGTACTGGGAAACATCCACACGCTCATTCACACACACACACACACACACATACACTACGGCCAATTTAGTTTATTCTGTGGGGGAAACCAGAGCACCCGGAGGAAACCCACACGGACATGGGGAGAACATGCAAACTCCTCACAGAAATGCCAACTGGCCCAGCTGGGACTCGAACCAGCGACCTTCTTATTGTGAGACGACAGTGCTAACCACTGAGCCACCATCCCACGGATGTTAATTCATTCATTCATTTTCTTGTCGGCTTAGTCCCTTTATTAATCTGGGGTCGCCACAGCAGAATGAACTGCCTACTTATCCAGCACGATTTTACACAGCGGATGCACTTCCAGCCGCAACCATCTCTGGGAAACATCCACACACTCATTCACACTCATACACTACGGACAATTTAGCCTACCCAATTCACCTGTACCGCATGTCTTTGGACTGTGGGGGAAACCGGAGCACCCGGAGGAAACCCACACGAACACAGGGAGAACATGCAAACTCCACACAGAAACGCCAACTGACCCAACGGATGTTAATATATGTTGATTTTTAAAATTAAATTCAGAATATTTTGATGACTATGCCTTTGTTCACACTGCGAGGCTTAGTGCTTAAATCAGATTTTTTTTAACTGTTTACATTGTTGTTATAAATGTGGCCGATTTCAGATTTGCAGTGTGAACAGATCATGGTCCCAAACTGACCTGCATGCGCAAAAGTACTGTTACGGACAGCACAAAATGTCTAATTATGCACACAATATAGCGCACGTTGTCAGATTACGATTAATATGATATTAATGTGTTTCATGAACTGTAAAGGGTTGTTCTGCTACTACTAATGTGGATTTCGGCATTTGAGACCTAAAATAAGACAGATGATAGAAAACACTGATCATTTGTGATTTATGACAACCGCGGTTTGCGTCTTTCTGACCACCGGTGAATTCATCAAGGGTTAATGAGCAGCCGCAGACTGAACTGTAAAGGCGAAGTTGGTTTATCTTCGTTTGGTTTATTTCATTTGACTTCGTTATAAAAAACAGGCACGCGCAGAAGGGGGGTTTGGGGTCTTGAGCACATTTTTTGTATTCACTCGGAGAGAAAGTTCATCCTTAAAATAAAAGTGCCTCTTCTTTGCGCACGGATCTCCTACCTGCAACACCCCCGACGCTCTTCAGCTTTGCGGTCAACCCGTGCCCCAATTGTTAACCAGATTGGTTAAACAAGCACCAGTTTTGCCTTCAAAATGTTTTTTTTTTTTTTTTTCAAATGAACAACCAACTTTCTGTGGTAAAGTTATTGCCCTGTGTGCTATTCTACTATGCTGCAGTAAAGTAAATGTTTGCAGCACAGACTGATAATGCATGTTGCTCAAAGATAATGTAAAAGTCACATAAAATCCAACATAACCGTTCACACTGCAGTTGCATTGCAAAACATCAGATCTGTGTCTGATTTAATACCACGTATGAAAGTGGCTCAAATCTGAAATGAAAAGATCAGATTCCATGTGGTTTGGGCTGTTCACACTGTCATTACCTGAGTCACATGTGGGCAAAAAAATCTGATTCGGGCCACATTTGGCTGCAGTGTGAACAGGCTAATGATGAGCTGTTCATAAACCATTCCTTCATTCTGAACTAATCTTTAATAGGATTAAGGAACAAAAAAACGTGTCAGGCTACTGCCATTATGTCAGAGACGGGCAAAAACAAGATGCACCTGAAAAAAAAGTTAGTTCTTCGGCGTGGGAGTTATTAAAAAAAAAAGACAAGTTACCAGACACTTAGAGAAAGAGAAGTCCCCAGGAATCACTCATCAACAGTATTTATTTTATTTAATTTTTTTTTTACTTTTACACAGTTACAGGTTATGGATATAAATTGTGTCTCTACCACCCCATTTATGGCCAAATAGAACAAAATAAACACTTAAAAGTATTTGTTGTCACAGTGGAGGAATTTGAATACCACTGGTAAAGATTAACATGATTAATAGCACTGTTTATCTTGTTTATATTATATACAGTAGAAATTTAGTTTATATAATAAAATAAAATAATTATATTGATCACGCTAATGATGTTGTGAAAATGTAATATCATGCTTGCCCTAGTTTGTGCACTTTTGCAGCATTCATAGCCCCTTCCATTGTTTGTGCACAAACACCTTTGCGTATACACATGGGACTGGATGGGTATATTAAGGAGAGGCGCATTCAGCATTTAATGGCACCATTAACTTCAGACACACCTCATCACACACTGCCAGCCTTGTCTGGTACTGTGCTGCTCTTTTCTCATGCCTGTTCCAGTCAGAATGCAGCCTGGCATTTAAAGGGACAGGGCACAGAAAACAAGAGGTGAAGCAATGCTTTAATGACAGATCTAGAAAACCTCTCAGAAATAAAGTTCATATTTAATTGTATTTAGTTAGTAATATATTGAATGTAACTACTAAAATACAAAACAAAATGTGTGCTCTACTTAGCAAATCACCAACTTGATATCTATGATTTGTAATTGAATAGGTCTGCCTCACCTACCTGTACAATATCTTCATATGGATAACTTTTCTGTTGTGGTCAGTTTGCTCAGTAGCTTACCTTGTCTGGTGTTGGACTTTCACAAAAGAGATAAATGCAATGTAACATCAAGATGAAACTACATGATCACAGTGCACTTTTCTTTTACGTTTGCATTAGAAAACACTATTGTTTAAGTTTAGGGAAAGTTTTAGGACAGCCTCTCACTGGGTGATCCATAGGACAAGCTCCACCTTCTTGTGGGCGTGTACAAGACGAAAGTGTAACGGATGTGGTCGATCAGAAGACATAATTATTTTGCTTTATTTAACAAATAATACAGTCAACCTCTTCTACCCAGAAAAAAAGCCAATGGTCAGTGTGTAACCCGATTCCAAAGGTATTTACGACACAAAAGGAATGCACTTGGCAATGGACAGAGACATGGTCAAGTTCCTATACAACTTGCTTAAGACTTATGCTTGTAATGTAAACTTTTCTTTCTTCTTTGTGTGTAATCAGGTGTATTGCAACAAGCCTCTTGCTCATGTATTAATATTATAGTGTTAATCCTCCTGTTTTAACTCTACCACAGCTAAACAAGCTAGTGGATAATTCATGTTTGATGTCCCTGGGAAGCTAATCTGCTGTACTGAACGATCTTTACTTTTTATGTTAATAAGTGTGCAACATATTAACATTTTAAGAAACTTTAAACATTTCTGCCTCAGTATTCACCCAGAATACAGTACATATGCAAATCACCAAGCTTGCCAACAAAGGACTATTCAACTTTAGTTGGGAATTAACTTTCTCATTGGTCAACTTAGCTCCTGGGGGTGGTACAAAACCATCATTATAAAAACTGGTGACTAAGGCCACCGCCCAGAAGAAAACCGACACAGACCCCAGGAGAAAGAGTTCAGGTCCAGGGAGCAGGCATAGACCCTGGCAAAAATGGGATAACAGCACAAACGTTCCCATCTCCATTACTTTTCTTTGTTCTTTTCCGTCGAGAGTCTAGTTAAGTTTAGTGCGCCATGAAACCAGAAGTCAACACGACTAGTCTTTTGGCTGCCTCAGAGCTTGAAACGACAGACTCCACCCCACTCCAAGCCTCACAGAACAAAGAGCCAACCAGCAGCGTTAAATGTTTTTTACATTATTACACTCTCTCAAGCTCTCTTTCTTTACTCTTCTCTACAACCTGTATGGATATGTTTCTGTGTTAGGTGTTTGTTTCTGCTAGATTAGTCAATAAAGATTCATTTTGTACAAAGACAAGTCCCTGTGCATATTAATGACTCTAATCTCTTAAACTCCGATCTTGTTAGCATGCTTAAAGATAAATGTTTTTTTACTTTCAATAGCATTAGCCATAGTTGAAGTCAACTGTCAAGTCAAACGATCGCTGGACAATTAGTTTGCTCGGATTTAAAGAGTCAATTCTTTTGAAGCCCCCTTCAAATTAATCTTCATTTCACTTTGAGCTAATTCACTACAGTTGTGTATCAAAATGTATTTGAAGATACAGTATTTCAGATTTGCAAAAAACATGGACAGTGCCCTCTAGTGGATTTGTAAACTGAATGTGCAACATCATGTACTCTAAGTACATATTTTACATTTCACAAAAATGTAGACTGTGCCAGATATTTCCAATGAGCCTGGTTGCCTATATCCCTAAAAAACGCAAAGCTTTAAACTCACAAATGACTAAGTGCTTTTACAAGAAATGTAAACTTATTGAAAGTATGGTCCACTCTACTATTACGGTGTTTTTGTTGTTGTTAATTGTGTTTCAGGG
>CAIGQZ010033024.1:246238-265538 GCA_903798205.1 Danio tinwini
TTATTATTATTATTATTATTATTATTATTATTATTATTATTATTATTGATTTTTTTGTATGTACAGTATTTAAGATTTAAGATTTAAGATTTTTATTTAAATATACAAAACCCCCCTTACTAGAATAGATATCATCACCTTGGAATTATAAGGTTCTATCTGTGTTAAAAATTATTTAGAGATATTGAGCTTCAAAGTTTTTGCACTTCATATAGAATCAAAATTCTCTTACATTTGTAAAATGGGGTGAAAAAATGAGTAAATGCAGAAAGAAGCTTCTAATTCTAAATTCTAATTCTAGTAATTTTCTTCTTGGAATTATGAGGTTCTATCTGGCAGATCATTCATTGAAGTATTACTTTTCCAGAAATACAATCAGTCTGCTTATTGATTTATTAGAAATAAAGAAAAAATGGTGCTGTAACAATATGTTGATGCTTGAGAAAGTAACATTTTTGCTTTCTATAACATTTATTTAATTTTAGGATGAATATTTTTTTCTTGTTCAAATTAAGCATACAAGGCTGTGCTAAATATTTTATCCAGTGCAGATGTTCATTTTATGTAATTAATATGGTAATATTTATTGAGCTTTACATGAATTATTAAATAATATTTATTAAATTATGTCTCCATAATTAAATTAAAGAGCCCCTATTAAACATTAAAAAAGGTCATATTTTGGTTTTATGGGTCTCCAACAACAGTCTGAAATCCATGCAAGGTCAAAAAACACTTTCATGGTCTTATAATATTAATTTTTTTTTACCTAATCATCCCAGCGACTCCCGTATGAATCGCTCAGCGATTCATTTGTTCCCAAACCCCTTCTTAGCGCAAAGCTAATCTGCACTGATTGGACTGATGACAGCCTGTTGCCATTGGTCGACAGCGTTCAGCGCGAAACACCATTATGTTATGCGCGCAACCATTATGTTTCGTATCAACGTCACACCGAAACTAAAGACTCGTTATCAAGACGATTCATTTAAACCACTATGAGTCGACTCTTTTTTAGATGAATCAATAGTTTTAAAAACTGTCCACTTTCAGATTTAAGCTTTAGCTGGATATTTCACTTCACTAAGAGCTGTGTTACACACTACATAGAAGGTCATTTTCAAAAACCCATAATAGGGGCTCTTTAAGTATTTACCCTTCAAGGCTTAATATCAAATTTAAAGACTTTAAAATAAAACAGACAATGAGCAAATGAGTTAAATAAACACTGACAAATGTTTCACTGACTATATATACACAAATAAAAATATTTCACATTTAATATATTACATTTTTTAATTGTTTATGTTCCAAATATATAACATTTAGCATTTCATGCTACACAATGCTACTAAATTATCACATTTACACACATCTTTCAGTTTTAGGTTTCTTCTCAATTTTGTGTGGTGCGGCATTATTTAGTCAACTCTGATTTTGTGTTTCTTCCTGGTCTTTCCTGCTGTCAACGGAGCAGTCCGGTGGAATGACAAAGAAAGCTGATCCTGATTGGCCCTCGTGTGTGCATTCAAAATGCTGATTGGCTTACAGAAAGAATCTTATAGAGCCAAGCTAGAGTTCGACTTTGTAGATAAAACCTTCTTTTTTTTTTTTAAGTCTTCAAATGTAAACAATTTATAAAAAAAAAGAATCACATAATGTAAATAAGATATCATTTAATAAGAATATGTGAATAACTCAATTTTGACAAAAATGTCAGATAAAACCTTATAATCCTAAGGTGACAATATATACATTTTGCTGACTTATACTTAGATTATCCCAAAAGTTTAGAAGAATATTCAAATCCATAGAAAATTTAAATAAAATAACTAGTGACACAAACCGTGCTCTGTAAAAATGCTGGATTCCAGACAATTCCTTCATGTTACACACAAAAATCCATTAAGTTAACTTAATCATTTTTACAAATGTAAATGGATTGAGCATAAAACAGTTAAGCTGTCCCCCCCAAAAACTTAAGAATTATGTAGATTAAACACATTTTAAATAAGTAGTCTGAACAAGCAGGAAAAGTAATTTTTGAGTGTGTGTATAGCTATGCTTATGGCATCATACACCCTTCTGCTTTGGTTTTATAGAAAACAGAGATATTCTAATATATTTTATTAGGCCATGCCTACACATATGCAGGTATATTTATAGTTTTGCCCACTTTTGTTAAAAAAATAAATCTCTGACCACATGAAAACACAAAAAAACACAGTGTGATGCACTGTCAAGGGCATGCTGTATCAACAGTTTGCAATAAAAGCCATAGAATTAAGCCATGTTGGCCAATCAAAATGGAGAAAACTGAACACATGCTGAGATCAGGAGACAAAAACACTGTTACTGGAGTCTCTGAAAATCTTCACCCTGGTTGGAGCTTATAGAAAGTATTGGTTTCAGTATCCTGATTCTGTGTTTTAATGTGGACGAAGGGCCAAACCGTGTAACAAAAATGTTTTTGAAAATACCAGAATTTGTGTTGATAGGGTCTTAGACTGCACAGAGCAGCATTATAACAGCCTTAAAATGTATTAGTATAAATAAACAGAATGGCTGCTTATTTCCCACACTTATCACAACTAGAAGAACCAGAAGCAGTCAACTGTAGCACAATAAAAGCTATGCTTTTTCCATGCTGCATCATGCTTGTCTCTTTTGAATTGCTTCACCTGTCCTTATTTCACTTCGACACCCAACAGTCTTTCTTTGCTTCATACTATGATAATATGTTTTTAAAATACTTAAACTCATCCAGGAACATGAATAATGCAGTATTCTCTTATTATGTATTGAAGTCAACCCACGATTTCACACTATGGGCCCTATCATACACCCGGTGCAATAATGCACAAGTCGTGTTTGGTGCGATTTGTTGTTATTTTCAGAGCAACGAAACCCTAAATTTCACATTTTGCACCACATTGTTTAAATACAAATCCATTTGCACCACTTTGTGGACTCATGGGTGTGGTGGTCTAAAAAGCAGGTCTGTTAAGGTGCATTGTTGGCATGTCGCTATTTTGAAGAACTGAAATAGACAGCGCCATTGAACAACTAAAAGCAGGTCTAAAGTACAATGCAGATTGCATTAGTTATGTGTCTATGCAGGTCTAAATACTTACACATTGCTTAATACACACAGGGTGTACAGCAATAAACAATTAAATAATTTAATTTAATTACAATTTTACAAATGTTTATAATTATATATTTTTATATTTGTTTTAGGCGACGCAGTGGCGCAGTAGGTAGTGCTGTCACCTCACAGCAAGAAGGTTGCTGGTTCGAGCCTCGGCTGGGTCAGTTGGCGTTTCTGACGTCACTGCTACGCTACGTCACTGCTACGCTACGATACGTCACTGCTACGCTACGCTAAACGGGCTGTGTTTGTAGCTCTCTGTTGCATAGATTCGCAATTTGCATTTTTATTATCAAATACCTCCACTTTCGCTAAATACTACTTAGGGGAACAATCCCTAAATACATTTTTTTTTACAACATTTAGCACTTTATAAATAAATCTACTTTAAAAACTTTCTGTCTCTCGAGCATCCGCCTGTTGTTTGTAGCTTTGGCCTGCTAGCATCGCTAGTCAGCTAAAGCTACCGACTGCTTTCATTCCCTAATTTTCTCACTTACTGGCTTTGCTCGTTTACCCTGTACGATGTCGCTTGTGTCTCTGTCTTTGTGTGCAGGAGAGACATCGATGGAGGCGCTGGACATGGAGCTGGGACGGCTGGATGAACGCATCCGCCTTCTGCAGGTGAGACGCGCTGAACTCACGGTGCAGCGGGCCTCGCTCGCTGTGTCCCGTGTGCCAGTCCGCTCATCTGAGGTAAGTGCACAATACAGCCGCGACACTCCGTCCACTTCAACCCCACGTGTTTCTCTGTCCAGACCCAGCGCACCTAGGACGCGGTGTGCCCAGGGGTCGTTCACGTTGACACCCGGCTACCACGGCCCCTGGGTGCAGCCGGGTAGGGTGCTCAGGAAGCCCCGGGGCAGAGAGTCTCCTCCTCCCGTGTTCGAGATCTCCACGGAGAACCGCTTCGCCTCTCTCCGCGAGACGGGTCACGATGTGGCTATCATCGGTGACTCCATCGTCCGCCACGTCCGTCCTGCTTCCACTTCAGGTAATAAAGTACGCACATTTTGCTTTCCTGGTGCTCGCGTTAAGAATATTTCTACACAGATTCCGAGTATCCTGAGCACTGGCGAGAGCCTCGGTGCCGTTGTCCTCCATGTGGGGACGAACGACACCGGGCTTCGCCAGTCGGAGATCCTGAAGAGGGACTTCAGGAGCCTGATCGAGACGGTTCGACGCACCTCGCCCGCCACGCAGATCATCGTTTCTGGACCGCTTCCTACCTACCGCCGAGGAAATGAAAGGTTCAGTAGACTTTTTGCTCTGAATGAATGGCTATTAACATGGTGTAATGAACAGAAATTGCTCTTTGCTAATAACTGGAATCTTTTCTGGGAGCGTCCTAGGCTCTTCCGCGCTGACGGGCTGCATCCTAGTCGAGCTGGAGCTGAACTGCTGTCGGACAACATCTCTAAGATGCTTCGTTTTGTCTGACTAGTAAGTAAAAATTCACAAAATTCACATTTTACCCATATAGACTCTTGTTCGTCCAACTTAAATTATAGTAACACATGTCTAGAGTACCCCATAGAGACTGTGTCTGTTCCTCGTGTTATTAGATCAACAATTAAACGTACTGTGTGCTCTAGAAAAAATCTATTAAGAATAAAAGCTGAAAATCCAATAAAAAGGGATAATACTAACTTCGTAAAGCTTGGTCTCCTAAACATCAGGTCATTAGCACCTAAAACACTTATCATAAATGAAATAATAACAGATAAAAATCTTAATACACTCTGTCTCACTGAAACCTGGCTGAAACAAAATGACTATATTAGCTTAAATGAAGCTACTCCTCCAGGATTCTCATATAAGCATGAGGCTCGTCAAACTGGTCGTGGTGGTGGAGGAGTTGCATCAATCTTTAGTGATATTCTTAATGTTAGTCAGAGAAAGGGACTTATGTTTAACTCCTTTGAAGTATTAGCTCTTAATGTTATGCTACCAGATATTATGCAAAAACCTACGATATCTCTCGCTATAATCACCATATATAGACCCCCAGGACCCTATGTCAATTTTCTAAAAGAGTTTTCTGATTTTATTTCTGACTTACTAGTTAAAACTGATAAAATACTAATTGTAGGAGACTTTAACATCCATGTAGATGACTCCAATGATACACTAGGGCTTGCCTTTATGGATCTACTACATTCACTTGGGATAAAACAAAATGCGGTTGGTCCAACCCATCGCTTAAAGCATACATTAGATCTAATATTATCTTACGGAATTGAGGTCTTTGATGTAGACATTATAGCACAAAGTGATGATATTACAGACCACTACCTCTTGCTATATAAGCTGTGTTCACCTGAAATTATCAGATCTGCACCAATATACCGCCCTGGTAGGACTATCGTTCCATCCACTAAGGATGAATTCATAAATAACTTACCTGATCTTTCTTTAATTCGAAATACACCCGCAAACGTAAATGACCTTGATGCAGTAACCAGCAGTATGGATGCCATCTTTACTAGCACACTAAATACGGTGTAAGGCTAGAGAGAACAAAACTACACCATGGTACAATAGTCATACTCGCGCTCTCAAAACAGCAACCCGTGCCCTGGAACGTAAATGGAAAAAAACAAATTAAGAGGTTTTTAGAATTGCGTACAAAGACAGTATGTCCAGCTATAGGAGGGCTCTTAAATCTGCCAGGGCTGAGCACCTCCGCAAACTGATTGAAAATAATCATAACAATCCTAGATTTTTATTTAGCACCATTGCTAAATTAACAAATAATCAGTCATCCTTGGAACAAAATGTCCCACCGCATATTAGTAGTGATGACTTCATGAATTTTTTCAGTGATAAAATAGAAGACTTTAGACAGAAAATAGAAGATGTGAAACTTTCTGCACCACCTTATACTCCAGATACAGTAAACATTCCACTGAATCAAAATAACCTACAATGCTTCAAAATCATAGAACAGGAAGAGCTAGATAAAGTTATAAATAGTTCCAAACCAGCTACATGTATGTTAGATCCAATTCCAACAAAATTACTGAAAGATTTGCTACCTGTTATAGGAGAACCTCTCCTTAACGTTATCAACTCTTCTTTAGCTTTAGGCCATGTTCCAAATCGTTACAAGCTAGCTGTTATTAAACCTATTATTAAGAAACCACAACTGGACCCCAGCAACCTAGCTAATTATAGGCCTATTTCAAATCTTCCGTTTATGTCTAAAATACTTGAAAAAGTTGTTTCTACCCAATTATGCTCCTTTCTGCAGATGAACAATATTTTTGAAGTGTTTCAGTCAGGTTTCAGGCCTCATCACAGCACAGAAACCGCATTAGTGAAAATAACCAACGATTTACTCTTAGCTGCTGACCAAGGGTGCATCTCACTATTAGTTCTACTAGATCTTAGCGCCGCTTTTGACACCATTGATCACAATATTCTCATAGACCACTTATATTCTACAGGTGTCCAAGAACAGGCTCTTCAATGGTTTAGGTCATACTTAGCTGATCGTTACCAGTTTGTGAATATTAATGGACAACTTTCACAAGTAAGACTGGTAAAGTACGGGGTCCCTCAAGGATCAGTTTTAGGCCCTTTGCTGTTTACTATATACATGCTTCCCCTGGGGCACATTATTAGAAAACATGGGATCAGTTTTCACTGCTATGCAGATGATACTCAATTATACATTTCAACTAAACCGGATGAGATGTCTAAACTATCTAAGCTAACTGAGTGTATTAAAGATGTTAAAGACTGGATGACCAACAATTTTCTTCTCTTAAACTCAGACAAAACAGAATTATTACTTATTGGGCCTAAATCCTGTATACAGCAGTTCTCACAACTCGACCTGCAATTAGAGGGATACAAAGTTAGCGTTAGCTCTACTATAAAAGATCTGGGTGTCATATTAGACAGCAATTTAACCTTTAAAAATCATATATCCCATGTCACAAAAACTGCCTTCTTTCATCTAAGAAATATTGCTAAATTGCGAAATATGCTATCCATCTCAGATGCAGAAAAGCTAGTGCATGCTTTCATGACTTCTAGGCTGGATTACTGTAATGCTCTGTTTGCTGGTTGCTCAGCATCCTCTATTAACAAACTTCAGCTAGTACAAAATGCAGCTGCCAGAGTTCTTACCAGGTCTAGAAAATATGATCATATCACCCCAATTTTATCCTCCTTACACTGGCTGCCTGTTAAGTTTCGTATTGAATTTAAAATATTGCTTCTTACCTATAAAGCCTTAAATAATCTAGCTCCTGTTTATTTAACCAACCTCTTGTCTCGCTACAATCCAACCCGCTCTTTAAGATCTCAAAACTCAGGGCTTCTTGTAGTACCTAGAATAGCTAAATCGAGTAAAGGAGGTCGAGCCTTCTCATATATGGCCCCTAAACTCTGGAATAGCCTTCCTGATAATGTCCGAGGCTCAGACACACTCTCACTCTTCAAAACTAGATTAAAGACCTATCTTTTTAGCAAAGCATACACTTAGTGCATTACATAGCGGTATGACGCATGATGTGCCCCACACACGATTTTGCTTCTTGTTTATATACACTATGAACAGCAGCTACGCTAATTATTCTCCTTATTCTGTATTTCCACCTGGGGGTACTCATCTCAAGACCCTCAGACTATGCAGTGCCACTGATGCGATCCAAGACCAGTGACGAGACGATCCCAAGGTTTCCGGACCAGGCCGTATCCTGAGCTGCTGCTGTGGTAGTCATGATGGAGAGCATAAGACTGATTCCTGTGATGCTCCAAGGACAGGCGTGTCTTCACGGAGGTCCAGCTACTGCGCCTAGACTGCAGCTCTGCACAAGACGTTTGGCCATAGGAGAAATGGTCGTGTCCAACTGAGCCTGGTTTCTCTCGAGGTTTTTTAAATTCTTCACTTTCGCCAATTGGTGAAGTTTTTTCCTCGCCGCTGTCGCCACTGGCTTGCATGGTTCGGGATCTGTAGAGCTGCGCATCGATGGAATTGCTCCTCAGTGTTTGGACTCTCAGTAGTGATTATTAAACCACACTGAACTGAGCTAAAATAAACTGAACTTAAACACTGAAAACTGAACTGACACTGTTTCAATTCACTTTAAACTTCCATGTGAAGCTGCTTTGACACAATCTACATTGTATAAGCGCTATACAAATAAAGATGAATTGAATTGAATTGAATTGAATTCTGTGTGGAGTTTGCATGTTCTCCCTGCGTTCGCCTGGGTTTCCTCCGGGTGCTCCGGTTTCCCCCACAGTCCAAAGACATGCGGTACAGGTGAATTGGGTAGGCTAAATTGTCCATAGTGTATGAGTGTGAATGAGTGTGTGGATGCTTCCTAGAGATGGGTTGCGTCTAGAAGGGCATCCGCTGCGTAAAATCATGCTGGATAAGTTGGCGGTTCTTTCCACTGTGGCGACCTCGGAATAATAAAGGGACTAAGCCGAAAAGAAAATGAATGAATGAATATTTGTTTTAATAAAAACAAGTTTAGATGTATCCAGGGCTTTACATTAAGGCCCAATCCCAATTCTACCCCTTAGCCCTTCCCCTAACCCCTACCTCTCATTTTGTGCGTTCACGTCAAGGGCTAGTGGTGTCCCAATTCTCTTTAGCTTGAAGGCATAGGGCTAAGGGCAAGGGGTATACACCCCTTCGATCGAAGATTTTTCAGGAGCACACTTGATACCAAGGGGTGAGAAAATTTTCCAGAATACACCTGCCACACTAGCAGTATTGCTGAACCCGGAACTAAGGAGATCCACAAATTTGTATTTTTTGTCATTATTATGAATTCTTATGACAAACAAACACATGTTTTAATATATTCATGACCGCGTTCGTGTTTTACCATCATGCTTTAAATAAAAAACTCAAAAAAAAACTAATTTTTGCAATCTATAATTCCTAATAATAACTCCTGTATAGCAGTCCCACAACACTCTGACACTCGAACACCCTGTCAGAGCAATCAAGTGGCTAAAATTAGCTTTTTACAGTGTCTGCTATAATGTTAATGCTGTTTTAGTGTGTTTACATAGATGAATATGGCCACTGTGTAAATACACAGTACAGTTACGATCTTATTGCCACATTAGATTGTTATGATAACATGATATATCCCTTTAGTGATTTCCTGAAGATAAACAGCAAAAAATAACACAACTGGAATAACTACAGCAATCGTGATTGTCTGATCTCATATGAAGCAAGAGATCGTGATGACATATGATGACATATGCAGGTGTTAAAGTGCTGTTCCATTTCTTAGGGGTAAATTTTGAAATTTTGAAGAAATTTTGGGTAGGGGTACAAAAATAGAATTGGGGATGGGCCTAACACCTGCCAACCCGCCAAATGCGGGTAGATTTCAGGTGTGGTGGGTTAGACAGCCACTCCCACTAGCCACTTTGGCTGGCTGAAACTCATTTTTAAATTGCCAGCGCTGGCTTGTCGTCACTACAGATTAGACTGTTAGTTTATGACCAATTGTCTATATGCGTAAAGTGATCTTAGAATCGAGAAGCAGCATGAACATCAAAAAAAGCTTTTCGTGCGGTCAAAAAAAAGCAGGTGAATAACAAATGAGAGGATCACTTGCACGGTGAGACAGGCTTTTCTCACTCACTGACAAGGGCTTTAGTGTCGCTTGCACAGATGATTTGATGCGCGCGAGTGTTTAAAAACTCCTCCGTCGTTTCCTCACACAAAGCAACCAAGCCTGGAAACTAAACTAGTGCGATGCTCGTGCACCCACAGTCCTTCAAGGGCTCGGGATTCTTTGTAAGCTGCAGCAGTTGTTGTCACTTTTGCTTTAACCATTCTTTAAACAGATTATTAATTGGCCTAACATTAACCCTGTGCGTGGCATCATCCTTTCATTATCGCACACAGAATGTTTTTTAACCGCTTTCTTTTGCTTACTGTTAACAACATATTAAAGCAATATTATTGTAAAGATTATTAAACTATATTAACAAAAAAATAAACGCATAGTTAACTGATGTTCAGACCACTGTGCATAGTTTTAGATGCAGGAGAATATATGTTTTAAATGTCAATTGTTTTGTTAAATATAAAAAAATGCATGTATACAGCAGTATTTTGCTTGTTTTGATACATTATTTGAAATTTGTGGCAAAGTAATAATTAGTTTGGTGTGGCCAGAGGAAAAAAAAAGGTAAATCCTTATTGTGTTGAGCCCTGAAAAGACCTGTGAAAGAAAACTAAGGCCGTACTCACACTATGTACAGTTGCCTTGAACCGGGCCAAAGCACGTTTGTCACCCCTCCCGTCTCCACCTACGGCCCACACTCACATTACATTCGGCCTGGGCACGCTTACGTCATGGATGACGCGCTGTTCAGTAAGCGCTCTTGCTCAGCACAGTGGAGATTTCTTTAGTTATATGGTTTAGTCGTTTGATATGCGGTGACACGCATTCTAATATTTCGCCGAAAAGATAAGCCACTTTTCGCCGAAAAGCAATAGAGCTGAGCTCAATTCAGAGCACTCACACTTCTCAAACGATACGGGAAACGGGCCTGGGCACGGTTCGGATAGCATAGTGTGAGTACGCCCTAATTGCAATGTGACACTTTTTTATGAAAGCACAACCCATTTGCTCATGGTCATTGAGTAAGCTTATAAACACAAAACAGTTAAATGAACGAGGAGGCAAGTGAAAAAAAAAACACAAAATCTAAATGTAATTTTAGCATGCCAAAGTCAAATTTTTGCATATAAAATTGCCCTAGTGAAAATGGTGAGTAGCTAGTAATGGTGGAAAACTACTAGCCACAGTTGCTGGTGATCAAAAAAGTTAATGTCAAGCCCTGGATGCATCCACCTGTCGGGTTTTGCAGACATTTGCATTACCATATAAGGAATAGGAGGTGTGTTTGGACATAACTCAGTTTTTTTTTTTTTTTACCACACTTCGTTATTATTGTTCATTTATTTGTTTGCTGGAAATTAGAACTTAATTTAGAAATAGTTTTAAAACAAATCTTTGCTCTTAACAAAACAAATTAATTATGTAGGCTAATGGATGTCTTCAGTGTAGCGATTTTCCACCGTTTCCTTACTCCACGAAAGTAAAGGAGTGAAGTAAAGAGGCTACATGGAGCAGGCTCATTATTTATCCTTGCACAGATTGTCTGTTTAACAGTTTTCTCGCTAGTGAAGCGTTCAGTTTTTCCACTCACAATGTCCGCCATGTAAATAGTAAATTCGTCATGGCGCGACACACCTGACTCTTAAAGGGAATGGGAGATGAGAGTCTGATTGGTTTAATGCATGTTGTGCTCAAAACACACCCATAAATCATTAAGAGAATAAGCATAATCCTGTTAGACCATGAGCCCTGTCACAACTAAACAATCTATGTCTTTGTTTGTTGTGAATACAACACCTTCTGGCAGCAAAAATGACATCCCGTACCTTTAGTTAATTAATATATTAATTAACATTTTTTGTCTGTATCTTCCTCACACTCGGCAGAAAACGTATTTACCAGGTGTAAATGATCACACCTGAGCTGTGATGTCAGGTTATCAAATCTACAAACCCTCATTTTCACCCAAATGAACACTCTGTTTCCTGCAATCTGCATATTGTTCTAATCTGCACACCAATATATCCTGCTCTTGAACTTCACCTACCTTCATCTTCATCATTAGCGCTGACTGTGAGGACGGTGGAGCCCACGTCAGCATCCTCATCTACGTCTACTTCATATACAGGCTGGGCAAACAACGGCTTGTTATCGTTCACGTCACTGATGAAAATGCGCACATATGCCGTATCTGAGGAGAGTAAAAACACATTACTAGCAATCAGTGCGCTCTTATCTTACCTTTACCTTTCTTTCCTTTCTTACATTCAAGTGCTTGTCTCTCGTTTCCTCTTGCCTTTTCCACCCATCTTTGTAAATATCTGCCATTTCCAATTCCATCAAATTCATGAGAATTCTGTTTGTCTCATTTATTTTCTGTCTATCTTCATCTCTCTATCTACTTCTCGCATGTGACTCTATTTTGGGTCTTAACGCATCAGGTAGCGTGAAAAACCTTAGGGGTTCTGTGTTTACTGATGCAGGCAAGTGAAATTTGTGATGCTTCCCCCATTTAAATGAACTATAATGCTATAATCAATAGATATATCAATTATTATTTGCACTAAACGGTGGCTCGGTGGTTAGCAATGTCGTCTCACAGCAAGAAGGTCGCTTGTTTGAGTCTCAGCTGGGTCATTTGGTATTTCTGTGTGGAGTTTGCATGTTCTCCCCGTGTTCACATGGGTTTCCTCCGGGTGCTCCGGTTTCTCCCACAGTCCAAAGACATGCGATATAGGTAAATTGAATAAACTAAATTGGCCGTAGTGTATGTGTGTGAATGAGTGTGTATGGATGTTTGCAAATGGAAAGACATCCGCTGTGTAAAACATGTCCTGGATAAGTTGGCAGTTCATTCCACTGTGGCGACCCCTGATAAAAAGGACTAAGCTAAAAGGAAATGAATAAATGAATAATAAATAGCTATAATAGATATGTTTTTGTCAAATTGAAATAAAAATGCACGTAGAGCTTTTTTTTCCTTGAGAAAATGACAAGTTGTCAGAATAACAAATGTTTCTGATGGTTATTCCAACAAATATTGATTTCAATATTGATTTATCTTCTGAAATATTAACATTGGCATTGTGTTGTCTACACGTAATAGAAACATGTCTGAAAACAAGGTCACTTTTAGCTAATTTAATAAAAATACAACACTTTTATATTCATATCACTATCATTTAAAAATAAAGTATGTTTTAATAAAAGACAAACTAGAAATAAGTAATCCAATGAAACGTGAACAATCCATTTTCAATCTTTTTTTTCTATGTATTTGATCATTCATTCATTCATTTTCACAGCTGTACTCAACTGGAACCTCAAACTATTACATAACTTCATGCCACCTTCATTTTGAATGAAGTTCAATGGCACAAACGGAACCCTCTCTGCATGTATGCAATGCTAGGGTAAATAATGGACGCCTTCCACCACTACTCTCCTGCCTGCCCGATTTGCTGGAATGTTCCACAATGTAATGTAATGTGTATTTATATAGCACATTTATCGTGTATGTCCTTACACCCAAATCGCTTCACAATAATGAGGAGGGGTCTCTCCACACCACCACCAGTGTGCAGCATCCACTTGGATGAGGTGGCTACACCCCTACGCTTTACGAGATGTGCTATGGGATTATTAATGACCACAGAGAGTCAGGACCTCGGTTTTACGTCTCATCTATAAGACAATCTCAAATATTGTTATGGCTTTTTATTTTATTTTCTCAATCAGTTAAGATGCTTTGAAACAATCTGCATTGTAATTGAATCTGATTGGCTTGTAGCCGTGCAATATTCTACCAAATAACAGCCTCTTAACCCTTTAACCTTGTGTATTACTCCACCTACATACAGCAGCACTCTACAGTTTGACAAATATTGCTGCTGTTGGACAGCACAATGTACTTTTGAGGCTTTTTAGACCAGAATGTAGTTGTTTAGATTGTAACTATGCAGTTTATTTATAAGTATAATGCCTTTTTAAAATATTTATTATTTCGGAGAGATTGCGTTGGCAGCCATTTTGCTGCATTCACACCAGACGCGGAGGAAGCGTCAAGTGCGAGTGATTTATATGTTAAGTCAATGCAAACGTGCAAATAGACATCCTGCGGCGCGATACGCCCGAATGGCGCAACGCAAATTGAGCATTTTGCGCATTTGATGTGCTTGACACACTTAACGCGCAAATCTCGCGAATCACTCATGTTAAAAAATCTGAACTTCTGCAGACAATCGCCCCGCGTTAACCAATCAGGAGCTTGCTCTTGTGGGGGGCGTGATTGTGACGTAGCACCCGGGGGAAATTCTCCAGCCGACAACAACAACAGTTCATCAAACAGGGCTGGGCTCAGTCAGAAGCACCGCTGAATGCATCCATCATCCAGGTGAAGTTTCTGGAGGAGTTTATGAGCTCACAGAGCTGGGTGCACCTCTGAAAAGATCTAGCGGACTCAGACACTGCTCCAAACAAATTGACACTGTTTTTCAGCCTTCATAAAGCACATAAACACAGTTATTTTAACTATGGATTAAAATGGATTAAAACATGGAAAATAAAATCCATGTTAGCCATTTAGCAACAAAGCTACAGTCGCCGGGCAGACCGAAGCCCTGCACATGACACAAATCTGCATCTGTTCTGAAGTGAATTTGACATGAAAATAAAGCGGATTTGATGTGCAAATGAAGCAGAGTTTGACGCGCAAATGAAGCGAGTAAACTCAAATGTCCACGCGTCTATTTTCCTGTGAATATCGCAATTTATCCGTGCGTTCCGTGTCTGGTGTGAACACAGCATTAGCCTGTTTTTGAGCAGAGCAAAGACGGTTGATGTTGTCTATCCAAAAGATGGCGACAGAGACTGTATAATAACCCTTAGAGGAGGAAAACTTGTCTTGCGATCCGCTGTGCAATATGGGAAACAGAAGACAATAAAGGTGTTGTTTTTTCTTTCTTTTAGAATTATTTCTGCACTTTAGATTCAAACAAATAAAAAATGCAGGGTTTAAAAATGCAGGATTACATGCAATTCATTCATGCTGTCCCAACACAATTTGATTAGTTAATGGAAAGAAATTAAGTGGATCGAACATAAAAAAATAAGTTGTTCCAAAAAATTGTGTTGTTTCAGCTCATTTTAAAAAAGTAGTTTGAACAAGCAGCAAACATAAACATTTGAGTGAACTCTAAAAAAGAAACAAAAATTAACTCAAACAAAAATAATAAAAAAAACAACAACAATTTTTTTAAGTTCCATAAAATCCCATACAGCTGTAAGAGAACAGAGAGGAGAACTTAACCAAATAAACAAACAACCATGCAGTGACCTTTTCCAGCCTTCAGCTCAGACAGGGCTATGAAAGAGTGGCGGATAGACTCATAGATAAAGTGTCTGATTCCAGTCTTGATCCCGCTCTCTTTCTGACATGTTACGCTGTATAAAAAGAGCACAGCATACGCTTAGCTGCCACCCTCTGACAGGTTGGCATGTTGTTCAGAGCTCCGCCATCAAGACGTGGTCATGTTTTCCAACACAAACACAGAGGCTCAACTCCATTGTGTGATTCTTCTCAAATAACACTTGCTTCTTTTTTTTTTTTTCTTCTGCCTGTTGCCTTGTCACGTTGATGTTTTTGACAGCATCTTAGTGCAATTAACATTCACATGTTTCTGCGCAATTATGAGCGTGTTCATGTGACTCTGCTAATCAACACCCTGTCTCCTGTGTGCTTGGCCATTTTTGACGCCGCCACCATGTCAGTTTGATAATCTGCATTTGTCTGTCTCATTGAACTTGTAAGTCTGCACATCTTCTCCCTTATTTAGAGTGTAAGGAAAACTGTGAGCAGACAGACAGCAGAGGAGGATATAGAGTACTGGAAGACACTCAATACTCTCTCAGACATTGCCTGCTGCTTCCCCGCTGGCAACTTCATCAACATTTTAACCAGATAGAATGGCACACTTTCTTTTTTGTATGTGTAGATGACTTCAAGTGTTGGAGCGTTGTTTGGCAGGGCAAAGGTAGCAAAAGAGACACTATTAATAATCCATACAATGAATGAAAAATATATATTTTGGTTAGCCTTGTGGTCTAACAAATTCAAACTGTTATGGCAAATGTATTAAATGAGGATTAAGCAAAAGGGCTCTCTCTCTTTCTCTTTCTCTTTCTCTTTCTCTTTCTCTTTCTCTCTCTCTCTCTCTCTCTCTCTCTCTCTCTCAAAACAAAATAGATTATACATAAAAAAAGACTTTCAAATGATTAATTAATGCATTCAAAATTTTGCCATGTCAAGAGACATGACAGTGATGTAACGTGATTAGTTTTAATTTGCTCATTGTGCTCGCTTGTGCCCTCTTTTGGGATTTTTTTTTTCTTTTAACAATAAGTATAGCATTTAGAATGGAAATATAATTCCAAATTTGCTTGTATTTAAGAAAGACATTTGAAAGAAATAGGTTTTCAACCATATTGATAGCCTTATTAAGCATTATGATACACTCAAAAAAAAATATTACTTGTTCAAACTTCTTAATGTAAATGAGCTGAAACAACACAATTCTTGAGATTTCATTGGGACAACTTATTTTTTTATGTTCAATCCACATCAATTTGTTAAAAGTGTTAAGTTAACTTAATAGTTTTGTGTTGGGACAACATGAATGAATTGTGTGGAACCCTGCCTTTTTACAGGGTATTTTATGCAGGTAATAATAATAATAATAATAATAATAATAATAATAATAATAATAATGATAACAACAACAACAACAACAACAACAACAACAACAACAACAACAACAACAACAACAACAACAACAGCAACGATGATAATAATAATAATAATAATAATAATAATAATAATAATAATAATAATAATAATAATAATAATAATAATAATAATAATAATACTAATAATACTACTAATAATAATAATAATAATATACACAGTGAGGGAAAAAAAGTATTTAACATGTTATGTTTTTTTTTTCCTGGGAATATTTCCAAAGGACCTGTTGACATGGAATTGAACCAGATTTTAGTAAAACCCCAAACAATACAAACAACAAAGTCTGAAAAAATTAGTTATGTGTAATAACAATGAAATGACACAAAGAGAATGCACTAAACAACTAAAATGTATTTAATATTTAATATTAAAGTTTGGTGATGGCAGCTTAATGACACTTCTCATGTTGAGAATGAAGTCACATGCTCAGGTGTGAGATTTTCCCAGACTTCGACAAAGTGTAAAAATCTTGATGGTTCTGTGGGATTCGTCAATCCAAATCTGATCTTTATTTTACATTTACTTTTGGATTCAAGTCAGGTGATTGGCTGGGCCAGCTTGATTTTCTTTCTCTGAAAGCAAGTTTCATTGGCTGTGTTTTGGATCATTGTCTTGCTAAAATGTCCACCCTGGTTTCATCTTTATCATCCTGAAAATGTAGATGTTGGACTGCACCTAATATTCATTTACAATGAGGAACGGCAGAGTGTTGCTGAAGAACTACTGAGATTTCAGCTGCTGTCTGGGCTTTCTCTGCTTTTCTACACTTCCCTTTCTTCATGTGTTCACAACTTTTTCTGTGCCATTTAATTGTATTACACATAACTTAATTGGCTATATAATTAAATGTTTTTTTTGTTTTGTTTTTTTGCATATATGGATTTATTTGGTTGTTACCAACATCTGGTGAAAATTTCAAGTCAACAGCACTTTTAGAAATATGTTTTCTGAGAAAAATGATAATGTGTTAAATACTTATTTCCCCCACTGTATATATTCCCCTGAGCTCTGTATTGGGACGTTCTATAAACCCACTGGATGTAATGAAACTGAGTCAGTGACTGTGTTTACATAGACATCAGTAATCAAATTATTTGCCTTAATCTGAATAAGACAATGATATCATTAAAGTGTTTACATGAGTTACTTTTTGAATGTTCCTTTCATGATCCCGTTTTACATGTTACATGCACATAATTTGATTAACGTTACTGCGTCACCAGGCTCTCCATGTTTCATGTGTTTCATTTTTAATTTGTGATCTTAACTGCAGTTTGGCACTTTCACTTTCATTCAGGAACATTTTCATGCATGCCCTCCATGACAAACGAGATATTGGATGCAAGTATAATCTCCTGGAAGAGTGTTGTTTAATGGAATTTGATACCGATGCAGATGCGATGTGTCCTTCACTGACTCGGTAGGGGCAGAGAACAGTGTTAAACAGCCATGTGCGGCGAATAAAATCCTACACAACAATGCATGTCTGTACTGCACTTCAATAATGTGACTAAAATCGGCATACTCTACGTCTACGTCTAATCCAATCTAGTTGGATTATGACTTTAATCTTATTAAATTAATCAAAAATAGCTTTTTAAATGATAGACTGTTAATCAGAGTATTGTCTTGATTGTATTTAATTGTATTTAAATTGAATTATTGGTGTTCATGTAAATGTACTCATTGTTTGAGAATGACAGCTAGAATTACTAACTTTGAAATAATTCTCCAAAACTTGCATGAATAATTTGTTCCCAATTAGTGGTTCGGACAGTATATCAAACAGCAAAACTTCAAATTTTCTGAAGTTTGTCACAAGAAGTGATGATCTCCATCAACCCATGAACCAGTTTATATACGGTGTGTACTTGATTTCTGATTAGTTTTACATATTTGTTCTGAGTATTTGTAACTTTTGCAAATAATGTGACCAATAGGCATCAGAACTGCAGCTGTGATGTTGTGTTGAGCAAGGGAATCATTTTTGGAAGCAATTCGTTCAGCCTATTTAAAGATTCAAAACTTAATTTTCCTAACTAGTGGTTCAGAGCAAGCATCAAAATACAAAAATCACATGATTACATTTTGTAATGGCTTTGAAATTTCATTGCTCCTTTAGTGATTTATGTGAACCCAGAACCCATGTCTCAGTAGTACTCTCTGTTTTGACACATTTGGAGATTTTAATGGCACATTTATGTAATTGTTACTGGCATCATTAACCAAGCTAACAAAAGCAAACTAATCAACCCTTACCATTTATTAAAATAACAAATCATAATGGTTTTGCTAATGGCATTAAATCTGTTGCAATTTCAATACAACATGTTTTAGCTGATTTGTGTTTTAGATTTTTATTATTTACATAATTTTTACCAGCAATCATCAATTGTATTTTTAAACAGTGAATCATTTTGTGAAGCAACTGCCTTAACTAGTTCAAAGTGTACAAATAACAGAAAAAAAACAAAAAACAATAATGAGAGTAATAAAACTAAACATGGCCTGACTAAATATGATCTGAATGAGTCTTGAATATTTAAATTATTGTAATTCTGCTGCATGTGCAGACATAATGTATATGACTTATAACATGTAGGTGTCATAAATGAATTGTCTGTAAATGAAATGGTATTGAATCTAAAACATGCCAACATCATGCTATTGTTAAATAGCTTGATCTGTATGCAACAGTTTAATAAAGCCAGCAGTAAAAAAAAAAAAAAA
>CAIGQZ010033024.1:270538-283403 GCA_903798205.1 Danio tinwini
AAAAAAAAAAAAAAAAACAAAACAAAAAAAAAACTGCAATATAATATAAAATAATATAATATAATATAATATAATATAATATAATATAATATAATATAATATAATATAATATAATATAATATAATATAATAAATATAATATAATATAATATAATATAATATAATATAATATAATATAATATAATATAATATAATATAATATAATATAATATAATATAATAAAGTTTATTTCATTCTTTATTTGTGGCTTAATGACTTTGTTAACCAGGGATTGCCACAGCGGAATGAACTGCCAACTTATCCAGCATATGTTTTACACAACTGATGCCTTTCCAGCTGCAACTTAGTATTGGGAAACATCCACACACTGTCATTCACACTCATACACTACTGACAATTTAGTTTATTTAATTCACCTGTACCGCATGTCTTTGGACTGTGAGGGAAACCAGAGCACCTGGAGGAAACCCACGCCAACACAGGGAGAACATGCAAACTCCACACAGAAATGCCAACTGACCCAGTTGAAACTCGAATCAGAAACCTTATTGCTGTGAGGCGACAGTGCTAACCACTGAACCACCATGTCGCCCTTAAATTATAATATAATATAATATAATATAATATAATATAATATAATATAATATTCTTCTATTTCCTTGTTGCTTATGTGCATCTATGTACTGTCGACTGCTGTACAGACATAGAAAAGACCCAGTGCTGTATAATGACTTTCTTGGAAAGCTGTAGGAACTAACTGTTTTGTACTTTAAAGTTACATTGACACCAAGGGTGATAAAGTTTTCAATATAAAATAATATCAATCCACACATACACACAAACATGTTACTGTTGGAACAACTTTCAGAAAGGTTTTTTTTTTTTTTTTGTCCACATGATGAATAAAAATATAACCAACCATGATGAATAAAATATAACCAATCAGAATCTATGAAAGAGCAGAAACATTTAAGGCACTCTGCACATTTTAAATAGATCAATATCGTCAACTTGTGTGTATGTGCTAAAATAGGTGTTGTATAGTGATATTCATAATTGCCATCCTTGATGTGAATGCATTTTATCTCTTCTTTACGGTGCCAAGTAATGCCCAATGTACCTGAATTAGGCTGTCCATGCTTTCCTGGCCTGGCTGATTCCCAGCCATCTACAGACTTCACTTCCAAAAGGTAAGATCCCTTGGTCTCCCGATCAAACACTGCCTCTGTGAAGATGGTGCCCAGCTCAGGATCAATGCGGAAGTACTGAAAGTCTCCGCTTCGGTCATTCAGTAGAGAGTATGAGATCTAAGACATGACACAAAAAAGGAAAGATGTTCATACAAGTAAGATAATGTAAAAAAAAAAGCACATTCATAATTACTACTTATCTTCTTTTATAGTTACTGACTGTGTCTGTGAATGTAAAATATGCATTTTTATGAGTGCTGCACTTCATTTATTCCCAGGTAATTAATCAATCCTCCCTTTTCCTCAAAACTTCTTCTCCCAGCTGCTCTGACCTGACGGTGAGACCTCCTGTTGCTTGTTCTGCCAGTAATTCCCTTAACGCACATTGGCAATTTCCCAGCAGGTAAAGCTGGAATCAAGGCCATTCAAGTTAAGAATAATGAAGCTAATCTAGATAGCCAAAACCGCTGAATTGATGAAGAGGTGCCAACTGCTGTTTCAACAAGCCCCAAACAACAATTATCAGACAAGCTGCTCTGAACGGCCGCACTAAACCAGCATGATGTGGGTATTAAATGATGCCCTGCCGGCCGCATTAGAGGCGAGAACACAAATAAGAGGCTGAATTAAATGTAAACGGCATAATAAAATGATTGCAGGGGTCAGGTTAATAAAACACGTGGCAAACTCCATCTGGCACAAAAAGGGCTGTGTGTGGGGGACGTTTAAAGAGGAAAAAAAAAATGACATTAGCATTCACACCCACAAATGATATTAATTATTAAATGTGCCTTTGCATGGCATCTGTAATTTAGAGGACTGTTGAAAATATATTCTATAAAGGAAGGAAATAAATAAAAAGGCTTTCATTTGAACTTTTTAGACATTCTTAAGATGCATTTTCATCAATCGCAATCACAGGTATACTGACAAAAAATTATTTAAAGATGATTCATTGAATTTGCTATTTTTTTAGGGTAAGTGTTTGAAAACAAGTGTGGTTTATTTAAAAACTAATTTCGAGAGGATCACGTGCTTATGATTGAACACAGCTGGTACTGCATTAACTCTGCATATTGCACCAATCAGATAAACACTGACACACTATAAATTACCAGAGCTTTTGGCTTCAGTCATCTTCGTTTGAAGAATCCCCCCTTCCACCCTTACTCCTCCCCTTCTCCTATAGTGCGGCACGGCGGGCCAGTGGGTAGCACTATTGCCTCACAGCAAGAATGCCACTGGTCTGTTCCACTCCGGGCCAGTTGGCATTTTTGTGCGGAGTTTGCATGTCCCCGGGTTTTCCGGTTTCCTCCCACCATTCAAAGACAGGCACCATAGGTAAATTGACTAATTAACATAGCATTTCAAGGCAACTCTTAGTCAGATATATCCCAGCAGTTCACAATAGGGGATTTCTCGAGAACCACCTGAGCTCAAACTCTCCTCTCGCCCTCCAAACGGGAGGGAGGCCCTGGCTCAAGGATATTCTGAGCTCAGGGCTCTCTCCCAGGACAGCATGCCAAACATGCTTTATTACCAATCATCAGCTAAATGTGAACTCTTTAATTTATTTGAGCTGAATTTAAACAAACTAATTAAGTTACAACTTTTAATTTGTTTAAATTCAGCCTACATAAATTGTTTGCAACAGTTTTTCAATAATCTTTTGTTTTCAATGCATAAATAGGGTGTTTACACAACTTGACAGCTTCCACAGTGTGCAGATGCTCATGTGGTCAAAAAAATTCAAACAACAACAAAAGACCCTTTACTGCCTGACTACAGTTGGGTTCAGATCTTATCATAATTACTGTAATTATAGAACTAGTAAAAGTCTTCATACAACTCATAATTACTATTTGTAAACTGGGACTTTTCTGAGAAGTCTGATTTGTACCATGTGACACTGTATGTACCACATGACTGTACTACATTTATTTTAGCACTATACAGTTTGTGTGTTTGTTTCATATCATAACCGCCATAATTATGAAAATCCATCTAGTAAAAAGCATTGAAATCCTTACAACTCCTCACATCACTTGAACATCAAATGTTCTCTTTGAATGTTGGTAATTGCTGAATGCAGCTACTGACCTAATTCTTAAACACCATGAGACGTGTTGCTGAAATGTGCAAGCCAGATGAGATCAAGCATTGTTGTCTAAAATCTTAAGTTTTGGCTTGAATATAAAAAAAATAAAAAAATTAAATAAAAGTTTTGAGACTGTCAGACTAAAAATACAGCAGGGGAAATACGTATTCCATTTCCAAATAGAATGATAAATATTCCAAAATAAGTATTTAACAAGTCACTATTTTTCTCAGAAAACATATTTCTAAAGGTGCTGTTGATTTGAAATGTCCCACCGCATGTTGGTAACAACAAAAGAATTCCATACATGCAAAGAAAACTAATTATTTTATCAGTTAAGTTGTGTAATAAAATCAAATGACACAGCAAAAATGTCTTAAACACGTGAAGAAAGGGAGGTGTAGAAAGGCAGAGAAAGCCCAGACAGCAGCTGAAATCTCTCAGTAGTTCTTCAGCAACCCTCTTCCCTTCATAATTGTAAATTCATATTAACTGCTTCAGTCCAACATCTACATTACTAGAATGATGAGGATGAAACCAGGGTGGACATTTCAGCAAGACAATGATCAAAAACACAGCAAAGGAAACTCTCAAATGCTTTCAGAGAAAGAACATCAAGTTGTAGAATGGCCCAACCAATCACCTGACTTGAATCTAATAGAAAATACAAAATAAAGCTCAGATTTGATAGAGACCCACAGAACATCACGATTTTCACACTCTGTTGAAGTCTGTGAAAAACTCACACCTGAGCAATGTGTGACTTCATTCCTCATATAAGAAGCGTCTTTAAGCTGTCATGACCAAAAAAGTATTTTATATATAGTACTAAATACATTTCAGTAGTTCATTTCTTTCTCCTTGTGTCATTCCATTGTTCTTACACATAGCAATTGTTTTGTTTTATTTTTATGTTTGTATTGTTTTGTTTTTTTGCCAAAATCTGGTTCAATTCCATATCAACAACTCCTTTAGAAATATTACTCCCAGGAAAAAAAAAAAAAAAAAAAAAAAAAAAAAAACTTATTTTCCCCATTGTATATGCAGTATATAGTATAAAGGTAGAAACAACAGTACAGTACATGGTAATGTGTCTACTTTGTCTACTTGTGATCCAACCAACCAAAATGCTTTTTACTATTAGGTGTAAACAGGGTGTCTATATGTTGACTATTGATCATTTTGCAACTACATGTCAGCTAGAAGTAATTATTAATACACTTTCTGCTTAATATATGCTGAAACTGTCATTTTATGATGCCTTTATAGACTTATTGTCAAAATGCAGTATTACAAGTACATGGTAATGCATGCTATCCCTAAGTCTAACATTTGCAGCAAAGGTTTTCTAATACTCTACTAATACTCAAATAAGAGTTACTGTAGTTTATGTTAAGTATAAGTCTAAAGGGGAATTTCCCTCCGTATACACTAGCAGACACTACTGATTTTGGAAGATTGACCTCTGTAGAACCAGAACTTTTGGTTTATCTTGATAACTATTGTTGTTTTTTTCTTTTCGGATTAGTCCCTTTATTAATCAGGGGTCGCCACATGAACCGCCAACTTATCCAGCATATGTTTTATGCAGCGGATGCCCATCCAGCCACAACCCAACACTGGGAAACACTCATACACTCTTGCATTCACACACATACACTACGGCCAATTTAGTTTATTCAATTCACCTGTACCGCATGTCTTTGGACTGTAAGGGAAACCGAAGCACCTGGAGGAAACCCACGTGAACACAGGGAGAACATACAAACTCCACAGACAAATGTCAACAGACCCAGCCGGGGCTCGAACCAGTGACCTTCTTGCTTTGAGGTGATCGTGCTACCCACTGTGCCACCTTGTTGTTTTTTACTTAATGTTTTTTATTTGTGTTTGTTATTGTTTGTTAGCCTTTGATTACTCTTAATAAATGTTCATTTTTAAGTTAACTCAACTGCTACATTGGCTAGTTTGTAAAAACAAAATAAATAAATACGGCTGTGACAGTGGCTCAGTGGTTAGCACTGTAGCCTCACAGCAAGAATGCAGCTGTTTTGAGTTCCGGCGGGGCTAGATGGTATTTCTTTGTGTAGTTTGCATGTTCTCCCTGTGTTGGTGGGGTTTCCATCCTGGTGCTCCGGTTTCCCCCACAGTCCAAAGACATGCGCTATAGGTGAATTGAACAAGCTAAATTGTCTGTAGTGTATGAGTTTGTGTGTATGTGTGTGTGTGTGTGTGTGTGTGTGTGTGTGTGTGTGTATTAATGTGTATGGGTGTTTCCCAATACTGGGATGGCGGCTGGAAGGGTATCCACGGTGTAAAACACAGGCTGAAATAATTGGTGGTTCATTCCGCTGTGGCCACCTCTGAAATAGAGACTATGCTGAAGGAAAATGAACGAATGAATGAATAAATAAACAAGAAAAATAAAATTCTTACCCCAAAACTTTTGAACAGTAGTGTTGAATGAATGATCAAATGAAAGAAACTCTGCAAATTGATTCATTAAACATTCCTTTTTCTCAATACCTTTATACGAAACATTTAAACAGAATGTGTACAGCATAGAATGCTATTATGTACAGAATAACGAAACCTAAGCACTGTAGACATGTTCGCCCTTCCAAAACAAGGCTGAGAAAAGGTAGTCAGTTTATCAGAATAAATAAGTGAGTTCTGGAGGTCACAGTGGTAGTCTATTCATGCTGAGTTATATCACGAATGTTCTTAGAATTGTATAGATCTTTCCACAGTGAGCACAATAGTCAGTATAGTAATGTGTGCAGTGTTTACAGGTTTATGCAGAGGCAGATTCAGTGAATAGCTAATTCAACTCAAAATTACATACCTTTCCATTCAGCCCCAGGTCAAGATCATTGGCTGACACTTGAAGAACCAAAGTCCCTATTTCCACCCCTTCCGTCACAGATGCCTCGTAAATGGAGGAGGTGAAGAACGGAACGTTATCGTTGACATCTGTCAAAAGCAAACGGTCACAATGTTAATTTAACAAACCAAAACAGCGGCATATCTCTGTGGTCCCTTGTGGGGTATCAGTTATAAAACCCGACAGACAACTGGTATAATATTTCCATGGGTTTTCATCGGCTGTCACATAAAGAAAGAATATTGCAAGTCTGCTGCACGCTGATATGAATGCAGACTCTCTGCCATTCAAAGAAACGGAATAATGTGGCTTTTGTTACACAGAACAGATGTCGTTTAACAAAACATTTTTCACCTGAATCGATGTTTGTGTCTTGTTTACAGGCTTAATGCAAAAGTTTGCCCTCATATATATGGAGATATGCAGAAAAATTCTTGGTAGCTTGAGGGAAATTAAAACTCTTTCCAGCAGAAACAAATCGGACTTATCTTAACTCTGACATTACGTCTTGTCTAAGCTTATTACGTTAGTGGATTCTGTGTGTTCAAGAGGAAATTAATACCAAGTCTGCTCTCTTGGTTAAAAAAAGAAAAAAAAAAGTGCTGTTTTCAATACTAGAAGGGACATGAGGACATTGGAATTTAGGGTAAGATCTTTAATGGGTTCAATGATTCCAGACGCTAATCACCATCTGATGCACTTTGAGGTTTTAATTTTCTATCAGCCAAAGCCGTAAACCATGAATTAAACAGGAAGGCCAAATCCATTACGACCTTCTCCCTCCAGCAGTCCCTCGTTTCACTCTGCCTCTCCCTATCTCTCTCTCTCTCTCTCTCTCTCTCTCTCTCCCTATCTTAGTACCGGCCCTCCTTTTAAAAGCAGCAGTGGTGTAAATAAGTCAAAAGGAACAGAACAAATTAATTATTAGTCTCCAGCTTATGCTGAACAGGGAGTTTTTCGCCAAGCTGTTAGTCTTCAGACCACGAAACCGATCCTGATCAGGTGCCAGGATCCTCCTTTTAGCTTCAGACACATTAACATACATCTTGTAAGTACTGTACTGTAACTGTAGCTAGATCAGTGTTAAGGAGCAGTCATAACTGAGGGAGAGCAAGGGATTCAGCCATGAAGAGGGAGTCGGATTAACACTGCGGGGCAAACTCTGTAAATTACACAGGGAAGTGGAGAGACTTCCTGCAGTGGAAGAGATGAACACAGAGGAATACTAAAGTAGAGGCGAACAGACAGGGTGGGATGAAATAAAGCCCATAGGGTGAATTCTGCAATAAAAGTGTGAATGGATTATAAAAACTAACTGATAAGGACAATGACCTGGATTTAAAAACAGGAAACAGATTAAAAGCTGTCAATTTAAATTAAATGAAAGTGTATTTATAAAGACACTTGCTTGTAAATGGCTTTAATAAGAAATATAAAGGTTTCTGCTAAGAATATAAATGGCTTGTAAACAAGCTTGTAAGCCGACAGAAAAGTAGTGATAACATACACAGATCTGTGTTGATTTGAAGCAGCTCAAATACAAAATCTAATTTTCCAGTGTAATGTTTACATGTGTGTAAGACTAAAATAGTTTTTAATAATCAAAACAGTAAAGAGGAGTGTGGTACTGCCGCTGTTGTATTTCTTGCTGCTGCTGTATTTCTTT
Organism: Danio tinwini; assembly: GCA_903798205.1. Taxonomy (NCBI): domain Eukaryota; kingdom Metazoa; phylum Chordata; class Actinopteri; order Cypriniformes; family Danionidae; genus Danio; species Danio tinwini. The sequence goes on from CAIGQZ010033024.1 coordinate 278,376, forward strand.
ACTTTCATACATAAGAAAGGGTACTGTCTGAGAGCTCCAAAAAACACTGTTGGAAGGCAAAAACTGGAATCATGACTTTGTTGATGTACAGCATATTTTCTCTCCTGCATCAGATCAGGATGCATGTTTATGATGGGCAGTACAACCCGCAAGCGTTGTATTGCCCTTAGTAAACATACACTTACCTGATGCTGAGACATAGATGTTGTTTTTAATAGCTTAATATCTGTTGATACTGCTGCTAAACAAACATTTAACTGACTATAAGAAACTATGGAGTACATGTCAACGTAACCATAACTCTAACCCCAACCCTAACCCCAACCTAACAGTCTACTCATAATCTATAAAATAATGAGAATTAGTTGGCATGTAGATCAATGTAACTTAAATTCAACAATTTGACCCTCAAAATAGTGTGATCTTTTTTTTTTTTTTTTTTTTTTTGACAAAAAAAGTTCTTGGAGCTTCATCTGTTTACCATTATGATTTTTGAATTTTGAATTTCTCAGAAACACTGCTGTCTGTGGAGGATGCACCATCGCTCTCAGATTTAATCAAACACATTGTAATTTGTGCTCCAAAGATGAACAAAAGTCTCAGGGAATTGTAATTGCATGATGGTAAATGAGTACTCAATTTAATTTGAATGGACTAATATTTTAATAGTGACTATTATCAATTTTTCCAAATATTTACAGAAGACTTGCTTTGAAAATGTAATAGATTTTAAAAGTAGATAATATTTCAAGTGAGCTTGTCTGATATAGTAAGCAAGTAAGGTGTGCTTACAGCAGAGACGTGCGGTCAGAGGAGGCAGGGGAGGCAGAGCCTCACCTGTCATTATCCTCACCTTTCATCATGAGATGAATACTAATGATAAAAATCTATATATTTTTCCACTGATCTGTGCTATAGATGCAATTTCTCTATGATTTAAATGATTTCAATAATTTTTATAATCAAAATCGATGTATTTTGCGTATTTCCTGTTCAATTAGGAAGCGAGGTGAGGCAGCTCTGAGCTGAGCCTCTCGTCAGAGAGCTCACGCCTTTTGCTTACTCGGTGTATGCTGCCAATGTAATGCTTTATTAAAATGTTTTTGTACAATCTAGACATTTTTTATTATTGATCCTCACTTTCCATATAATATGTAATATATTCCACATATGTCTATCACTTATTTAGTATTAAAATCTGACAAAGTCACACTGAAAAAACATGAAGTGAGGCAGGCAGTAGCTTGCTGTAATGAAGAGGGCGCACCTGAGCTCACGTTTATTCTTAGTGGTTGCTCTTCTTCTATGCAGTAAAGTTCAATAGGAGTCTGTTTTGCTCTGACTGACTGCAAAAATATATCATATCAGCTCAAAAATGTCTCAAAATTGGACTTTCAATAAAAACGTGAATAAATAATAGACGACCAATGCTGGAGTTATAGGACTCGTTTCAAAGGATGAGACGGAAGATAACGCAATCATTTCAAAGTATCATGTCAAGACGTCAATTACAAGTAACGTTAATGTGAAGGTAACACCAGTTTGCGAATCCTGTGTGTGTGTGTGAATGAGAGAGAGCAAGCAAGAGAGAGCGTGTGCATCTTACTTGGGTGTGTGTGTGTGTGTGTGAATGAGAGAGAGAGTGCATTCATTACGGTGCTGTGTAGTCGCTTGTTATAGTTGTCTGTAGCATACAGCTGGGTGCTTTACGAGGCATATTTAATCGCTATACGTTTTACATTCTTCCTTGGCCTAATATGTACCTGCCATGTGTGTAGAAACAATGCTGACATTCATGATATATGAAACACAATCAATAGTTGGCAAATATATCGGGTGGATTTGTTTGTACATAAGACTTTTGACTTTGAACACTGGTTTACAGTATATAGCGCATTTATTGTGTATGGCTATACAGCAAAAGCACTTCACAATCATGAGGGGATCTCCTCACTCTACCACCAGTGTGCAGCATCCACTTGGACGATGCGGCTGCAGCCACAGGACAATGGTGCCAGTGGGCTCACCACACACCAGCTATTGGTGGAGTGGAGAGACAGTGATAGAGCCAACTCAGTGGATAGGAATGATTGGGAGGCCATGATGTGTAAGAGAATTTGGCCATGACACCAGGGTTACACCCCTACTCTTTGCGACAAATGCCATGGGATTGCCATTAGAGCAAGTGCCATCAGGACCTCGGTTTAACGTCTCATCCAATAGACGGCGCTTGGTTTTCCCATGTGGCCTCCCATCCAGGTACTGACCAGGCTCAGCCCTGTTTAGCTTCAGTAAGTAACCGGTCTTGGGCTACAGGGTGATATGGCTATATTTTTGTACAATGCAGCATTAGATTATCATTAATTCCTGTCTTTAAATCTTTACATTTTGCCACTATCCTTTAAACTGAGATTTATAGTAACGAAGAAGAACTACTTCACTACTGTACTTAAGTACTAAAAGGTTGTATCTGTACTCTACTGGAGTACTGTTTTTTTCTCCTACTTCTATTTTTACTTCAGTACATATTTTCGATGAGCTTAATACTTTTACTCCAGTAGATTTTTTATGTGTTGCATAGTTACTCGTTACAATTATACAAATGTTACGAATCAATCATTCATTGATCAGACGATCAAAGAAGACAGTGCTGCCTGCCTGCATTGAGAACACTTTAATTTGTTTTAGACATAAAAAACCCAAAAATTCCACCTTCAACTCCTTCACTTTTAACTTTTAAAAAGACCACCGTGACCCTATTTAGAACCAATGTTTGCATTTGTCGGAGTGAAAGACAGTTCATATAGAATGAAGTGAAGACTCTACCATCGGATTTGAAGAAACATGTCAAGTTAAAGATAATATAATACACAAAACAGCAGTTTGAGCTATCCATAAGAGCTAGATAAGTTAACTACTGTTAGCTACGCGCTGTTCATATTATGCTGCAATGTTCACATAACGTTAACTGTCTATCATAAAGGCTGTCACGCTGAATCGTGTTTTTAACCAATCATATATATATAAAAAAAAAATATATATATATATATATATATATTTTTTTTTTTTATTTGTTTGTTTGTTTGTTTATTTGTTTGTTTATATTATAAATCGTAAACCATGGTTCTTTTTGTTCTGCTTAATCCTGTGCCCCAAAAAAAGATATTTAAAATAAACAAAACAATGTCTTTTGACTGCTTTTTTAAAAATAGCTACATAACACAATAATTGTACTTTTACTTTCAGTACTTTAGTAAATTTTTAAATAAACTACTTGCATGACTTAAGTATAAAAAATGTTGAATACTTCAGGACTTCCACTTAAGTATTGTGCTTAAAGAGCACTTCAACTTCTACTCAAGTCACTTTTTTGATAGAGCACTTGTACTTTTACTTAAGTATGGGTCTCTAGTACTTTACTCTCTGCCTTTAAACCATGGGTCTCAAACTTGATTCCTGGAGGGCCGCAGCTCTGCACAGTTTAGCTCCAACCCTTATCAAACACAGCTGATCCAACTGGTGTGCAAAACTACTAGAGACTATTAAATAGGTGGTAGTTGGAGGGGGTTGGAGCTAAAATCTGCAGAGCTGTGGCCCTGCAGGAATTGAGTTTGAGACTACTGATTTAAACCACTAGTTTTACAGATTTACCAGCAATGATTGTGTAATAATCTAATACATAGCAAAATGTATCATGATCTTCTCTTATATATTTTAGAAGTACAGGTCAGACTAAAATTTATACATTTTTTTTATATCTCTGTTACATACAAAAACAAAAAAAAGGTTATGCTGTATGATGATGAGAATTTATTTCATCACTGTTTTGACATTTAATGGCATATTTCGTTGACACATTTTATTGGATATGAAAACCAAAATGCTCCATCTCATCTTTGACCCACGTCTCCTTAACTCTGCAATGCAGTAAAAATATCCACTTGAGTCATACTGTATGCATTCTGAGAATAAGAGCAGCATGTCATGTCAATGCTCCCCTTCACATCTCATTATAATCAACATAACGTATTTAAATAAACTCTGACAGATACAGCAAAGCTATGTTGAGATGTTTCTATACTATGTAATATCTACACCATGTCTCCTAAATTATGCTAATTTAGCTTCCAACCGCAAGCAGAGTTGTCCTTCACTGCTTATAAAGCAAACAAGGTACTTAAGAATCTAATGCAGGTTTAGAGGTTTGTATGGTACAGTATCTATCTTTTCAATGCTTTAAAAAGAGCAGAACTCTTCTGACAGAGCTGATTGAGTTAAATGAATGTTTACATTATGATTTTTTTTCATCCTGCTTGGTATGCATATTAATGGACTGCACGTTTAATGATAAACCACTATTAAATGTAACATGCATCTTATCTACTGTCAATATGCTACATTATCTATTGTAAAAGCCCATCTATTGTAAATCTACTACATTATACTGTAAATGTCCATCTACAGTAAATATGCTACATTATCTACTGTAAAAGCCCATCTATTGTAAATCTACAACATTATCTACTGTAAATGCCCATCTACTGTAAATCTGCTACATTATCTACTGTCAATGCTCATCTACAGTAAATATGCTACATTATCTAATGTAAAAGCCCATCTATTGTAAATCTACTACAGAATCTACTGTAACTGCCCATCTACTGTAAATCCACTACATTATCTACTGTAAATGCTCATCTACTGTAAAATTGCTACATTATCTACAGTAAATGCCCATCTACTGTAAATATGTTACATTGTCTACTGTAATTGCCTATGTACTGTAAATCTACTACATTGTCTACTGTGAATGCCCATCTACTGTCGTTACTACAAAATTTTTACTGTAAATGTCCATCTATTGTAAATCTACTAGATTATCTACTGTAAATGCCCATCTATTGTAAATCTACATTATCTACTGTAAATGCCCATTTGCTGTAAGTCTGCAAAATTATCTACTGTAAATGCCCATCTATTGTAAATCTACTGCATTATCTACTGTAAATGCCCATCTACTGTAAATCT
>CAIGQZ010033024.1:335287-357207 GCA_903798205.1 Danio tinwini
ATTATTATTATTATTATTATTATTATTATTATTATTATTATTATTATACTACAACAAACACAGTAAACAGTAAAGACACTTTTTCTCTCTCTATAAACACCCATTCATTTTCTTTTTTTTCTAATTTTGGCATGATTTGCTTGCTGTAGGTTCCCAACCAGATTCATAAAATGGGGTCAGAATGCAAAATTTAATGGTTTCTTCTTGTGCAATGTATAATACCATAATGGACTGTTTTCAGTACAGTACGGTATAGAACAGTTCAGCATGGGTCACCTTTATTAGGCTTGTGTCTCCACTGCCAAAGAGTAACAATGGTACCTTTTTGTTGGTCGTGGTGTATGACAGCAGTCAACGTCATTCTCGCTTGAAGTTCACATATCGCATGAGAAACACTTCTTACTGAACAAATGCTTTATATACACAGCACAAATTCCAGTGTTAAATATACAGTGTGATTGTTAAAACCGGAGTACATTTTAATTCACAAGTGTGAAAGAGTGTATATGTAAGAGCTTTTTTTCAGTGTTAAACTTTTAACCCAATATGCAGTGTATTTCCCACTAGTGATGGGAAGTCCTTTTTTTTTCTTCCTCGAACCAGTTCTTTCAAACAAACAGTCAAACCAGTATGTTTTACTTAAACTTGAAACATGTCTTGTTGCATTTTAAAATGCAAAGAGTTGAATGTATTGAAATTATTTCTGAAAAGATGAATGAACATTGAACATTTAATAAATGAACATATTTGATCACTGTTATGTCTGTTATAGCTCTACAGATCCCGAACCATGCAAGCCAGTGGCGACAGCGGCGAGGAAAAAACTTCACCACATATGGTTTATTTATACATATGTACCTAATGAGTACATATGTATAAATAAATGTTAATTACTAACCTTTCTATGAACAGGATTTGATTATAGCTGCAGATCAATGATAATGCGAAATAGCCTACTGTAACATCTGTGATTATATCAAATAAAAAAAATTAAATAAAACATTTATGGACACACTGTACAGAGACTTACAGTTTCTAAAATGTTGCCAATTACAAATAAAAATACCAAAAATTTACATTTAGACCTTATTTGGGTTCATAAACTATATGAAACATATACAGTCAGTACAAACCTCTCATCTTTATTCTTCGCCAGCACATGTAACATTAACATGTAATAGTTAAACATGACAGCTTGTTTGTGTTTAAGGTTGCTAAAAGAATCCTTTGCTCCTTTGTTTTGTCTTTGTTTTTCGCGCTTCACTCTTGCATTTGTCCATTTTGGAACTCCAATAATCACGTGCATGTTATTATCATGAGCCTAAGAAGTTAATTGTTTCAAAATTAGACGTGTGGCGAGCGATAGTGAGCTCTCTGGAGAAAGTGAAACCGCTCGCTTTAGACAGCCTTGTAAACAACAACAGAACAACAGGTTTATCTTCTTGGCTTTGTGGCTGTTTATCAAGACGACAACAAGGTTTGTTTGTGCTCCGGTTGACCATCGCTCGTTATTATATGTATATATTACATAGGTGTAATTGGTGTAATAATATGCCTTTTAGTACCCTTTTGTTGTGCTAGGTAAAAAAAGGTACACAAAAAGTAGTATGGTATGGTTTGCTTTTTGGTACATTTTGACAGTGGAAACGGGCATAAAAACATACTGGCTGCGTCCGAAACCGCCTACTATTCAATAGGTACTGCATTTGAATTTAAATGTACTACTTGGCCGTTAGAAAAGTACGTTCTATACAGTATGAATGTAAGAAGTATGAATGAAATTCGGATGTAGCCATTTTGTCATGGTCATGTGACATACCTGCGTCAGTTGCGTCGATTCACTCCCATTCATGAATTCTCTCATGGAGCATCATGGGATAGCGCAGCATGCATGGGTTGCACACATCAGAATCTCGCCGGAAATAGTAAGTCATCCGGGCACTTCTCGCATACTGATTTTCGAATTCTATGAATTTGGACATACTACTCGGCTCGTATACTGGTTTTAGCGTACTGTATAGTATGGAAGTATGCGGTTTCGGACGCAGAGCCTGACCCATACCGTATAGCGGACTGTACCATATCACTCAGTGGAAACGGGCCATTATACTATAAAACTCTGCACAAAAACCAATGCCATGTCTTATTCTTGCTTTCGTGATTTCAACTCAGAAAGTATATCATGTTTAAATGCAAAGTTCTGTCATGAAAATATATTGGGTGCATAGGCTGAAAGATCATATATGTAATCTGCTCCTACTACTGTATGTCATCAACTACACGGCGCAGGTGATTGGTTGTTGTTGCCTCAGCAGCCAATAAGCTTGCTCCTCAACATATAAATGCCTCAGTATTGTTTGCACTATCAATGTGGAGTACATGTTTGGATCCATTCTCTACTCCAGCTCCACCTCTGTTTAGATCTGCTCTGAGGGTTACATGTATGTTATGATTGCAGCAGCAATGTGTTATATTCTTAGACAGCATGTCTGTGAATATACTGGCAGTAGCAAGTCTCTGTACTTGCTCTTCGCCTATAAACATAGTATGCAGCCAAGCTTAAACACATCAACACTGCTATTTACATTTTTATTACCTTCTAAATCTCTCAGAGAGATGCCATGACAGAATTGTTTTTTCAACATCCAGGATGGATTCCTTCACATGGGTGACGTTGACCAATAGGAGCATGCATTCTTTTTTTATGCAGCTGCTTAAATGGCAAATTGAAAGAGAGAGTGACTGAACTGCTAGGTGGACATGGAATGAAAGAAACCTTTGTGTAGTTTTACAATATTGACAGTACGCTTGTCTGTGTGAGGTGACATTGGGGGACAATGACAGATTCATTCATTAATTTTCTTTTCGGCTTAGTCCCTTTATTCCGGGGTCGCCACAGCGGAATGAACCACCAACTTATCCAGCACGATTTTACGCAGCGGATGCCCTTCCAGCCACAACCAATCTCTGGGAAACGTCCACAAACACTCATTCACACTCATACACTACGGACAATTAAGCCTACCCAATTCACCTGTACTGCATGTCTTTGGACTGTGGGGGAAACCAGAGGACCCGGAGGAAACCCATACGAACAAAGGGAGAACATGCAAACTCCACACAGAAACGCCAACTGACCCAGCTGAGGCTCGAACCAGCCATCTTCTTGCTGTGAGGCGACAGCACTACCTACTGCGCCACTGCGTCGCTCACAATGACAGATAAAAAAATAAAATTAAAAAATACACAAATGTTGGCAATTTATGGCTGAGGTACTTTAGCAGCCTAGTGAGTACTTGAATTAGTGTATAAAATAACCCAATCATACAATATGTTCTCATTACAGATGTGGTGTGAGTAATTTCAATGCATATTTGAAGATAACTCTTTGTGTACTCAAAGTTTAATTGGAAATTTTAATTCTATAATGCATTTGTGAGAACAGGGCTGCTTTGTTTACAGTTGTTACAGGGAAACCAGCTTCAAATGTTGCACCTCTTGCTGGTACAGAATGAATCTGTTTTTCTACTGTTTTTGTTCAGAAAACACACACACATATATGTGGGAAACACTTCATAGATGATTACAGAGGCATTTGTAATGTATGCGGCTACTAGATGACAGAATGCTTGTTATAGACGTCATTTGATGATTGATTGCAAACCAATGTGTAGTCTGGCATATCGGTACCCACAACACATCAAGATTTAATCTAGACAAAACTTGCATAGACACAGCTACTGACGTAACCAACAATACAAATTGGCCAGTCTGAATGGGGCTTAATGAAAGCTGTTTTTTTTCCCATGTACATATACACAGTGTGCAGTAATGTTTATATACAGTAATGTTTATTGACTAAACTTAAAGATTTATTCATATAAAAGACAAAACCTAATTATAAACAGTATCAAATTTATCTGTTTATGAAAGTATGTGCCATTATTATGACAACCAGTGTAGACTTTCTCTACAGTGTGAAGAAGGCCTCGTGTTTAGCATAGCTGTATAGCAGCTAATTCACATACGCATTTAATGTAGTAGAGTGTGTCTAATTAGACTACAGTTATTAGCCATCCACATTTAAGTCTTTCCTGAATCGGTTATACAGAAATGGCTGGACTAAACGTTATTACTGCTTGTACAGCAGATAAGCTGCTGTAATAATCAGATATCTTGCTGATGACTGTACCTGTGCAGATGATAATTAGAGAGCATTTCATTACAATACTCAAGTGTGTTTTTCAGCCCTCTTTCAACTTTCCCAAGTGCAGAAGTCCTCAATTATTATTTGCATGCTCATCTAATAAAACAAAATACCACATAACAGTAAAAAAAGAGTGATATAAAAGTCTTTCCCCTCCAACAATAGGAGGAAATCAGCTTTTGTGCAGCATTTTTAGGAATGCAGCACACATTGTATGAGGCTACATTTCTCAAAATGACAACCGAAGACACGTTGCTGTTTTCAAAAGCAGTTTAGCAGCAAAAAGAAGAAGAAAAAAGAAAGAAACACACTTCTTTGCTCTACATGAAGCAGCATTCAGACCCACTTTTACTACCATAATGTGATGCATTTCTGAGTGCAACTGGATATTCAGTGAGGGAAGAATGGGAGTAGTTTAAGGGGAAGAGTTGAAAAATTAAATGAAAGAGTGATGTCAGCCAAAAAGAATGACTGCAGAGACGGTTCAAATTATTACATTTTGCATAAAGATTTCTCTCTCTTTAAAATAACATGCATGGATGAATGCAGTATGTACAATAACACCAAAAAGCAAACAGGGTGCATTTTTTTTTGCATAGACTTTAATGTTCTAAGCAGACACCCAAGTCATTCACGTCTCAAACTCGCGCTCTCGGGTATAACCATGCAGACACAGATGCACACACTAGAATACAAATACAAAAAGTAATTAAAAAGGCCTTTTAGGGGACTGGAAGCGCAGCTGAAACAAAAATCTGCCTTGCTCGCCTGTTCATTTTTGGACCCTCTGATCGAGGTCTGTCTGCCCACCCTCCACCCTCCTCTGTTCTCAGTTTCTCCAGCTTCAGCTGAATGCACGGCTGATTGAATCTGCCTCTCTGATTCAGTGAGCTCTCTGCCAGAAAATCAGTCAATTAAAATGGCCAAGGGCCATAGCTCCGCCAACAAGATGGAAAAAAAAAACAAAAAAACCCAACAACAATAACAGTCCACAGTCAGCACAACAGAAATATCAAAGAAATGAGACTCAAATTAAAGCTGCAACTGAGGAAAGACCTCATCGACAAGGTCTGCACAAGGGGAGATGGAGATAAGGAAAGGATAAGCCACATAATCAGGAAGATAACATTGTATGTTTATAGCTGTTTTCTTATAAGGTAACTAGAACAGCAACATCAGGTCAGAGGCGAAGACTGCTCCTTTTCAGAGCAAATAGACTGCATTTACTTGTAAACAAATATGCTGTGAAATGTAATAGCTTACCTAAAGAACATGTAGAATCTAATTGCTAATATATACACTTACCGGTCACTTTATTAGGTACACCTGTCCAACTGCTCATTAACGCAAATGTCTAATCAGCCAATCACATGGCATGAACTAGGCAGAAAATAGACATGGATAAGACGATCTGCTGCAGTTTAAACTGAGCATCAGAATGGGGATGAAATGTGATTTAAGTGACTTTGAATGTGGCATGGTTGTTGGTGCCAGACGGGCCTGCTCTGAGTATTTAAGAAACTGCTGATCTACTGGGATTTTCATGCACAACCATCTCTAAGGTTTACAGAGAATGGTCTGAAAAAGCAAAAAATATCCAGTGAGCGATGGTAAAAAAATGTTTTCTGGCCTGACGAGTCAATTGGTCCAATTTGGCATCGTACAATGTCTAATGTAAAACATTGTGATAGACAATGGCATCATCGTCGTTGGCGTCGGTTAATTAATTATATATGAATAATTAAATTAATTAAATAAATAAATTAAAGAGCCCCTATTATACATTAAATAGGGTCATATTTTGGTTGTAAGGGTCTCCACCAACAGGCTGATATGCATGCAAGGTCAAAAAACACTTTCATGATCTTATAATATGCATTTATTTTTACCTTATTATCCCAGCGACTCCCATATGAATCGTTCAGCGATTCATTTGTTCCCAAACCCCTTCTTAGCGTGAAGCTAATCTACGCTGATTGGACCGATGACAGCCTGTTGCAATTGGTTGACACTGACAGCCTTCAGCGCGAGACAGAGAGAAATGCCCAGCACAGCTTATCAACAATATAGTAGTCAGAGTGCATACACGCTTCATATTAGTGGATTTTGGCTGCCAGTGGGTGAATGTAAATACTGACGATTTTTTTGAACAAAACTCCAAGAACCGGGGAGGAGATCGACACAAGCCCATCACACTCTACCTGCTCTTCACACACACACACACACACACACACACACACACATTACCCTCCTCCTCAGTGGACACACCACTAAAATAAAAGTCCTCAACAGAAACATTTAAAAAACAGAATACAAAGAATGTATATTAAAGAAACAACTTCAGATGAGTTACTAACACCATAGAACACAGTACCCAGTTCTCACCAGTGTTATTAGGGCCGGCACGTCCATAGTGAAGGCGGCGTCCACAAACCACCTCCCTCCCGGTCCTCACTTTCATCCGCGACACCCACACCCTCCCGCAAACCAGTCACTTTCTTTTTCATTTTTGAGTTGAGGGCAGCATGATTGCCGTTCGCCTAGAGCGTAAGTCCAGCTTGCTTCAGCCCTGATTGTTATTCAGACACCTCACCCTGAACCTAACCCTCCGGTCTCCCGGATTTTTAGGGACAGATGTTGGCAAGTATGTGTGTGCAGTTTTATTTTGAAACTTGGCTGCTGCAAGTATGTAAGAACAGCTGAGCCGACGATGGCTATAGCAATGACAAACAGCAGAGGATCGCAGGCTCATAAACGGATTCAATTCATAAACAAAGCGCCACGCGTCGCGTTTTCAACGTGGCTTTAGATGCGATATGACAACCATTTTAACCACTTACTTACACTTGTGAAATGGAGGAACTGATCCAAGATGCACTGCTCCATGTTCTGACATAGTCCTTTACATCAATAGTCTTTTCTGATTCTTCCTTTAACAAAAGGCTGATGAATTCTTTGTTGTAAGTGTGTAGATTCCAGAAGCACTTGAACAACACAATGCTGGGCTATAATGCTGAGGTTTTTGCGAGCACAACAACTGGGCGAAGTTTCGTATCGATGTCACAATGAAACGGCTAAAGATTCATTATCAAAACGATTCATTTAAAGTACTAGGAGTCGACTCTTTTATAAATGAATCAATATTTTTAAACACTATCCACTTTCAGATTTAAGCCTTAGCTGGATATTTCACTTCACTTAGAGCTGTGTTACACACTTTATGGAAGGTCATTCTCAAAAACCCATAATAGGGGCTCTTTAATTAAATAATTAAATTAAATACAAATTAATTATTTGTAGCCTACTGTTTCTACTTTCTGACACACATGGTTTTTGTTTTACCCATAACCAAATCATAAATAAATAAAGATAAGTTACACACAAATTACCACATGTCAGTCACTTTTTCCGCGGGACTCTGACATGAATAGGCAGAGTGATCTGTGTCATTATAATGGCATCGACAAAATGGTTGGTAAAAAGGTGCACAACCAACAGGAACCAACCAACAGTATCTGAGGTTTTCGCTAAAATTATGAAGTACAAGCTTAAAAGCGAAATATTAAACCGTGTACTGACACTGTGAGCCTGTGACTGACTGCTGGAGCTCAGAAGCGCGCATACGCTGCAGCATGACTGTGTGTGTGTGTGTGTGTGTGTGTGGTCACTTGATGTGCTTTTTCAGCTGTATCATGTGCAAGGAGGGCTTTTCAGAAATGCTATGTGAAACGCCAGTGTGGACGTTCATCGTTTTCGTTCTAAAATGCCATTTTAAAACTAAGATGTATTAGTGTAAGCGGGGCTATGATGTATTTTTCTCAAGCGGGTTGTCGCTGCAATGGGGTGGGGCAGAGGATCGCAATGCCAGCTCAGCATTGTGATGTCTATTGGCCATCGACGATGGACAATGGCACCATCTATTGATCCAACCCCACCCTTGATTTCTGGTGTGACATTCGGATGGTCGGGTCAGAATTTGGTGTTAACAACTGTTGTAATAGTGTGGGCAATATATTCTTGGCACACTTGGGCCCAATAGTACCAATTAAGCATTGTGTCAACGCCACAGCCTACCTGAGTATTGTTGCTGACCATGTCCATCCCTTTATGACCACAGTGTACCCATCTTCTGATGGCTACTTCCAGCAGGATAACGGACTATGTCATAAAGTGGTGGAATGGGAGATTCGCATCATGAATGTGCAGCTGACAAATCTGCAGCAACTGCGTTATGCTATCATGTCAATATGGACTAGCATCACTGAGGATATTTTCCAGTACCTTGTTAAATCTATGCCATGAAGGATTAAGGCAAAACCCGGGTCTAACTCGGTACTAGTAAGGTGTACCTAATAAAGTGGCCGATGAGTGTATAAACAGCAAGTAAATAAGATCATACATTTTGAGCTGATAAAACTTGTTAAAATAACAGATATCGCTACAGGTTAGTAAGTAAGTTGATATCTTAGTTCTGTTTGCAGTACCGGAACTAGAAGGTAAAAAGTAAATTTTTTAAGTTCTATGAACACTTTATACTGTATGTAACTGCATTTAATCTTTATCTACAGTGAATGTAAGAAAGAAAAAGGAAAAAAAAAAAAAACAGTACTAGCCTAGAAGTGTAAGAGAACAGTTAGAGGACTTTATATTATACTTCTGCTCACAGACACTCTTAGCATTATTTCTCATGTCACACAACAATGACTATATCCACATTGTACTTTTGAGTGTTTTGAAATAGTGATGATGCCGCGTCAAGGTCATCCAACCAGTCATAATGGCTCAAGAAACTATTTAACAACAGAGTATGCAAAACAGCAGTCCTTCAATACAGCATTTATATCAGAATATCTAAACATTATTTTTATAATTATTATAATTTTTTGCAACTTATTAAAAATGAAAAATGAAATAATAAAAAATTTAATAAAATAAAAATGAAGAGTGACTCAGTGATGAATGAATGGTGGCTCAGTGGTTAGCAGTGGTCACCTTACAGCAAAAAGGTCGCTGTATTGAGTTTGCATGTTCTCCTTGTGTTCGTGTGGGTTTCCTCATGGTGCTCCAGTTTCCCCCAAAGACATGCACTATAAGTGAATTGGGTAAACAAAATTGGCTGTAGTGTATGAGTGTGTGTGTGAATGCGAGAATGTGGGTGTTTCCCAAAGCTGCGTTGTGGCTGGAAGGGCATCCACTGCGCATTAGTGGGTGGTTGATTTCACTGTGGAGACCCCAGATAAATAATGAACTAAGCCAAAGGAAAATAAAATAAAATAAAATAAAATAAAATAAAATAAAATAAAATAAAATTAAATTAAATTAAATTAAATTAAATTAAATTAAATTAAATTAAATTAAATTAGTTAACATTAATGCACACACAGTTAAAGCTTCAGTTAAAGTTGATATTTTCAGTCTGTGTTTGTGTTTGCTTCTGGTCAACTATGAGGGCATCACTTATTTTGAAGTACAGAAAAACTCTCCACTGGGTAGTGAAAATTGCTCAGCTCATCACAAGCTCCATGTTCCTGCTCTTCATAACACTAAAAAAAGCACATACACTAAAAAGTGTAAAAGGACAGTCATCAAGATGTTTCCCTTTCACCTGTCCCAAAGTGTGTTCACAGCACTGTCGGGGAGTGCAGGAAGTGTGAGAATCCAGGCCTAATCAAACACTACTGAGCAACGTCTTTGATGTCCATAGCCACTTTAATGGTCTCTGACACTTCAGACAAGAATTGCTGAACTAATGCACTTTCTGCACTGGTGAATTTCCAGTCTTTCAACCAATGCACTAAAAATGTGTCTCTTAGTGTCTCTTGAGGCCAGGAGAGTGAGGATTACTCATAAAGCTCCTACTTTTGTTATATACTCATGCCAGTAAAAACTTACCATCCGGGTCATGGCACCAATGTTTCCTCTATTGGTGTATTTGCCCAGCTCTGAGTGGGATTCAAGCCTACATTGTTTGACCTGGGAGGTGGATAGACTAACAAGGATGCCAAGGACCACAATTCCTAGTAACAAGCTCTCTAGTTGTTAGTACCTTCTTGAGACTAAGGGGCTCCTAGTTTGATACTGTTACATCCAGCACAACAATAGCCATTCAGGATCTGTTTGCTCCATTCAGATTGGTACTTCTGCATTGGAGGCATGCATGCAAACAAGGAGGTTAACCATAGCATGTAATGTATGTAAATTGTATGTGGTATGACTGTTGGTGCCAGACGGGCTGGTCTGAGGATTTCAGAAACTGCTGATCTATTGGGATTTTCACACACAACCATCTCTAGGGTTTACAGATAATGTTCTATGAAAAAGAAAATATCCAGTGAATGGCAGTTCCGTGGGCACAAATGCCTCGTTAATGTGAGAGGTCAGAGGAGAATGGTCAAACTGGTTCCAGCTGATCGAAAGGCAAAGGTAACTCAAATAACCACTCGTTACAACAGAGGTATGCAGAAGAACATCTCTGAACACGTACAACCTTGAGGTACATGGGCTACAGCAGCAGAAGACCACACCGAGTGCCACTCCTGTCAGCTAAGAACAGGAAACTAAGGATACAATTCATGCAGGCTCAATAAAATTGGACAATAGAAGATTGGAAAAACATGTCTGGTCTGATGAGTCTTGATTTCTGCTGCAACATTCGGATAGTAGGGTCAGAATTTGACGTCAACAACATGAAAGCATGGATCCATCCTGCCTTGTATCAACGGTTCAGGCTGGAGGAGATGATGTAATAGTGTGGTGGATATTTTCTTGGCACACTTTAGGCCCATTAGCCATAGCCTAGCTGAGTATTGGTACCTTGCTGAATATATGACACTAAGGATTAAGGCAGTTCTGAAGGCAAAAGAGGGTACAACCCGGTACTAGTAAGGTGTACCGAATAAAGTGGCCGGAGAGTGTATTATAATAGTACTTATTTTCTGAAAATTTATTCAATTAATAGTTTATGTACATTGATTACAAAGAAAAGACTATTTCATTTGACACTTTAGAGTATAAACTCGAAAATCTACTCATTCATATGTGATCATATTTCTCACTTAATTTAGATCTTCAGGACAAATATTTGATAAGTATTCATTTAATATAAACCACTTTTCAAACACTACTAATTACAAGCACAACATGAAATATTGCTAAATAAACTGCTAAATGTAAACATTGTACTTTCAAGATTACAACTTTTCTCACAGTGATGCTACTGTATTTATGTTTCTGTCTGCATCAACATTTTGCACTCACAAATTATGCAAAAGCATTATCGAAAACAAAGTATTTTGCTACACCACAGTATAAATCATAGTGAACAAATTGAAACAACAGACTTTTTTTATTTTGTCCATACAACATATATAGTCATAATGCACATCCCTAGAAACAGTGGTTGAAGTTTACTCATACAGCCTCATGAGACAATATACTTTCTCTGGGTTTCAAACTTGAGTTTCCGGGGTGTAAGTCTAAATACTAAATACTATAGAACATAGAGTCAGGTGTTAGAGTGCCTCTTAAAGCCAAGGGATTGAGGTTTGAGTTCACTCTGGATATACTACTTTAGATCCAACCAGGATTCAAAGCTGAATCTTTGGCCTGAGAGCTGGGTACTCTAACAGGGATGCTAAGGACAGCAGGATCTAGCATCATTCGCTTATCCTCAGAGAGTGAAATTCCAACTACCAAGATTCCATTATACTTAAACCTCACTCCTACCCGGGTCACAACACCAATACATCACCTCAGGGTCTACTTACAGTACTCAATCCTCAGGAGGATTTTAACCTGAGTTTCTGGCATGGGAGTTGTGCATGCTATCAAGATTGCTCAAGACCATAACCCCTATTGTCAGTTACTAGTGTACCCTTAGAGGCCAGGGGAGTGAAGCTTACTCATACAGATTCAACTACCAGGATTGTGCACCAATATAACCCCTCTGAGTTTTAAACCTGAGTTTCTGAGATGGGATAAGGGCATTAAAGCCTACAGCCCCTGGAGTTAGGTGCTAGAATGCTTCTTGGGGATAGAGGATTGATGTTTACTCACACAGCTCCTGTATCTAGTCTCTGTTACATTCACCCTCTGAACCTCACGCCAATCCTGATCACAGCAGCAATACAAACCCCCTGCCAGGTCTACTTGTCCAGATCTGAGGGAGATTCAAACCTGAGCTTCAAGTACAGAAGGCATAAAATAGAACACAAATGACCACAACACAGCTCTTCAGTAAATGGTAAAATATTGCAGCAATTTTTCCTGTCAGTGAAACAGCATTTTGTTAGAGGTCACACTGGCACTACTATTGTTTTGCCAAATTGATAAGCGATGACATGCTCTTGCATGTGAGATACATCTCTGAATACACCAAAGATGAAGCAAAATAGCATATACTTTTTTCGAAGTGTGAGCAGCACAGGCCATTTCAGCTCAGTTTAAAAGGAAGTCACTCAGACAGCTAGAGGGAAACCATGAAGGAATCTAGTTTAAAGACAAATTAAATAGCACTGTCCTTCACAACACTGACAAAGAAAAGAGCTGAAACACTGTGCAATAACAATCAGGGTAGAAGGCATTCTGTTTTCCAAATGTTCAGCTTTTTCTATGGTTTTACTGTAGTAACAATAACTGCTGGCAGAAATGTGGGGAATTCATAAAAGACTGGTATTGAACTGTATTAAATGTGTAATGTAATATAATTATTGTAACTTTATTACAGTTCAAGAGTTTACACCTAGATATGATTGACGCTAATAGCATGTTTGGCATGATGTCCCGGGAGAGAACCCTGAGCTTGGAGATAATTGAGCCCAGGACTCCCGCCTGGTCAATAAGCATATAAGGGGATCCGAGATCAGGATGTTCTGGAGAGCTCTCCCTGATAAATGGAGGAAAAAGAGTAGATTGGGTGGAAGGGGGTGATTCCTCCAAAACAAAGATAAGGTAGTAGGGTGAAATCGGTCTATATATTGTAAGCTTGAATCAATCTGATGGGATTATTGCTGATTACGGATGAGAGGCAAGCCACAATTAATCATATCACGGGCTCCTCTCGAAATTTGTTTGAAAAACTTCACTTAATATTTGTAATACCATCATGAGATACTTTTGCTCTAAATGACATCAGGTTTAGTTTTATTCACAACAAATGCATCAAGTTAGGCTACTTTTTTGCATTGATACTGAGGTTGGAATATTTTTCCATGATGATATACAAATGTACACAAGATAAGACTTACATTTTTTTAAAGATGATGCTGTTTGTATTAATGACATTATATTTACTTAATTAAAATCTGGATCTAAACCCATGCTCCTGTCATTCTCAACACAAGTCACTATCAGATTTGAATTTCTAAGAGACATTTTGAATTTCTAAGAGAGCTTGTAACCTTTCTAATTTAACATTACGTATTTATAAGAATATTTATTAGCAAATAAGCTGTCAGTAAAACAGTTACAATGGGGAAATATATGAACAATTACACCAAAAGGTGCAATGAATATGGCTAATCAGACACATAATTATTTTGCTTTATTCCACAAATGGTACACCATCAACCTCTTCTTCCCAGGAAAAGACTGGATGTTCAGTGTGTAATACAATTCCAAGGTATTTACGACAAGAAAAGAATGTGCTCAGAAATGGACACACAGAGACCTAGTCAAACTTCTATACACTCCTTGCTTAAGACTTATGCTTTTAATGTAAACCTTTACTCTCTCTTTATGTGTAATCAGGTGTAATGCAGTCTCTTGCTCATGTATTAATAGTATGGTTTTAATACTTCTGCAAGTGCTGTCGCCTCACAGCAAGAAGGTCGCTGGTTCGAGCCTCGGCTGGGTCAGTTGGGATTTCTGTGTGGAGTTTGCATGTTCTCCCCACGTTCGCCTGGGTTTCCTCAGGGTGCTCTGGTTTCCCCCACAGTCCAAAGACATGCGGTACAGGTGAATTGGGTAGGCTAAATTGTCTGTAGTATATAAGTATGTATGGACGTTTCCCAGAGATTGGTTGCGGCTGGAAGGGCATCCGCTACATAAAAACATGCTGGATAAGTTGGCGGTTCATTCTGCTGTGGCGACCCCAGATTAATAAAGGGACTAAGCCAAAAAGAAAATGAATGAATAATACTTCTGCAATCAGCTCTACCACAGCTAAGCAAGATCATAGATGGTTCCTGTTTGATGTCCCTGCAAAGCTAGCTTGGTGTACTGAACGATTGTTTATATTTTATGTTAATACGTGTGCAGCATATTGACATTTTAGGAAACTTTAAAGATTTCTACATCAGCTTAATCCCAGACTGCCTATGCAAATCACCACCTTTGGAATAATAAACTATAAAATTTGCCACGGGGGACTTCTCATTGTTCAACTCGGTCCCTGAGGGTATTTACAAGATCACCCTTATAAAAGCAGGTAGCCTAAGGCCACCGCCCAGACCAGAACCCAGACTAGAATGCAGAAGAATCCCAGTAGAGCACCCAAAGAACTTCAGGGAGCAGGCTTGGACCCTGACAAAAGGGGTTAACCGCACAGTTCAGACATTCCCATCTCTGCTTTCTTTCTTTTCTTTCCATCGAGAGTCTGCTCAAGTTTAGTTTTTGCCACCTCAACTGAAAATCCAGACTCCACCGCAATCCAAGCCTTGCAGACAGCCGACCACCAGCAAACCACGTGGCAACGTTAGCTCAACTGAGGGAGTTCCTCACATCACAAAAGGAATGCAAGTAACGCCTCCATATTACCACTGAACTGGTCTAAATTAAACATAACCCTAAAGTAACCGTAGGACGGTTAAATTGATTATTTTTGGCTTGCTTTGCTTGTTCCTACAAAATCTGAGGTTTTTCCATCATTACACTCTCTCAAACACTTATTATTCTCTATGAACTGTATGAATGTGTGTCTGTGTTGGGTGTTAGTTTCTGTTAGATTAGTCATTAAAGTTTCATTTTGTATAAAGAAGGTGCCTGTGCATATTTATGAATCTAATGTCTTAAACTTCAATCTTGTTACCCTGCTTAAACATAAATGTTTTTTTTTTTTTTTTTTTTTTATAGCAATAGTCGTAGTTAAAGTCAACTATCCATTCAAATGATCACTGGATGATTTGTTTGTTCAGATTTAAAGAGTTGATTCTTTTGAAGACCCATTCAAATTAATCTTCAATTCATATTGAGCTCTTTCACTACAAGGGTGATTTACCATGTCCAAACGTTCTGCTTGTTCTCCTAAACATTTTCAGTAAGAGGCAACAGAGATCCTTTTAAAATTAGTTAGTCTGGAGCCCTGCCACAATACCTACCATCAGTTTTTATTGTGTTTCTTGAGGGTGAGAAGGTTGAGGTTTACTCACACATCTCCTGCTAGCTTATCTCTGTTACATTCTCCCCATAAAAAACACAGCAAAGCAAGAGCAATATAACCCCCCCATCAGGTCTACTCACCCAATCAGAAAGAGATTCAAACATAAGCTTACAGTAAGGGACATTGGGGCACTAACAAGGTCCACAGCCTTGTGACAGTGACGCAACACAGCCTATACTACATACTATGAAAGATGTGAGGCCACATCAACAACGTTGAAATACACAGAGCAGGGGTTTGGGGAAAATTACATTAATTAATATGTTAACTGCTACCCTGATAACAATATCTTGGCTTATTAAAATATTTGCAGCGTAGGGCTAAATAAAAAACAACAGTCCTTAATTATCATGTTCCTCAAGGAGTAAAGGAATAAAGATAAGCAACTCACACAGGCTGTGAGAACTCTGGAGGCTCGTCGTTGACATTGGCCATTCGGAGACGCACAGTGGCTGTGCCGGTGCGAGGAACCTCACCCTTATCCACTGCCATCACTACAAATTCATACAGGTGGTTTTGCCTCTCGTAATCCAGAGGGCCTGCTGGGAATATGGTACCATGGGCTGAAATGATGAAATCTGGGCTAAGTGTGTAGTATGTAATCTCTGCATTCTGCTCCGAATCACAATCGCTGGCTGATACTGCAAAACAGAGGGAGAGAGAGAGAGAGAAAAATACAGGAGGTGAGTATTAAAACATTAAAAGTTGCACTACAGAAAAGTGCAACATCAGCTAATAGGATCAATCTTTATTTGAGCCTGTGTAAATAGCTTGGGCATCGGCTCTTGTCAAATGAACAACCAGAATGGTTATACATGACTGGCAATCAAAAGATCTCAAGTAGGAGTCTTATTGCATCTGACAACTACTGTAAAATGCAATGGCGTTCAATAAGGTGTGAGCCTGTTTCAAATGAACTATGAATAAGGTGTTGCATACACAGTAGCTGCTTTGCACATCAACTCAACTATTGTCGACAAAAGGGGTAAATATTTCCCAAGCTGAGGTCTGGTTTTACTGATTCTGCACTTTGAAAAATCAACCATTTCTGCTGAATAGTATAATACCAATTTAGAGTTGTACTGTATGTTATAAGTTACAATATGGAATGGATCAATTGCATACACTGATTACAAACTATAATAAAGACAACTGGATGGAAGGATAGATGGATGGATGAATGGATGGGTGGATGGATGGATGGATGAATGGATGGATGGATGGATCAAGAAAGATACAACTGTGTAATAGCCAATAAAGATGTTTGGAAAAACATTGTTATATGTTTAATTACATGCCAACATGTAGGAAAGTGTAAACAAATGTTAATTTCATTAATGAAAACTGCTTGATACAAACAGAAACTTGACAGGTCTGCTGCGGCAGTAACGGTGAATAATATGTGCACTCTAATCCACTCATTTAATTAATTGATAGTGTGATGCAGCAGATAACAAAAATAAATAAATAAATGATGGTTAGTTTTTTTTTGTTTTTTTTTCGACTACATTTTAGTCTTTTCTTTTTTGAAAGCAATAATATGTTGTTTATTCATTATATGAACAGATCAATGCACATGCATTTATAGTTTTCTGCCATGTTCATTTTACTAATGCAGAAGACTGATCATGTTTTGGTTTGTGTCAAGACATGCAGCAATAAACAAATTTCCACACATTTATTTTCATTGACAAAATTAACACTGATGCGAGCTGTATTGATAATAAAAATCAGCAACCCAGGCTTATTCTGATTACGTACCTCTATATACATTTCTGGAGAGGACAAAATATGTCCCAGGAGCTATGTGTACGCTTTTTGAGATCTCAAATTTCTCCCACGAGTGCCATTCGTGTCTGTTGTTCTCACGTAAATCCACCAGGCCACTGTCGACTGACTTACTGACTGACTAACCATTTAAACGATCCCCCTGTTTTCAGTTTTTACCACATTCTAACTCTGTTATTAACTTGTTTATTTTTTGGCTTCTGTTTTTGTCTTACACTCTTTCTGCAACCGTTCTTCACTGGACTCAAACCACGTTGTCGTGGTCAACTCTGCTCTGCACCTCAAGTCTGCCGATGTATGTGTTGAGCTATCAGACAAAATGGAAACAGCATAACAGCTGTTTACATGCAGGTAAGCGGTCAGATAGTAAGCGTGAAGAGGAATAGCATCATAGAATTTGTTTTAAAGACAAAATGCACTCTAGCTCTGGCTACATAATTCGTGATCTCCAGAAACATATGTAGGGCTACGTTTTCAGAATGTCCAGGAATACAAGTTCATACAGTGCAAATGTAGAACATTGGAACTCATTCATTGATTCATTCATTTGTTTGTTTCATTGTGTTTGTGTCTATTCATTCATTCATTCATTCATTTTTATCCTTATTTCTGGGACCGGGTTGCAGGGGCAGCAGTCCCAGGAGAGAACCCAAGACTTCCCTCTCCCTAGACACTTCCTCCAGCTCCTCCGGGGGATCTCAAGGTGTTCCCAGGCCAACTGGGAGACATAGTCCCTCCAATGTGTCCTGGGTCTTCCCCAAGGCCTCTACCCTGTGGAACATGCCTAGAACACCTCCCTAGGTAGGCATCTAGTAGGCATCCAAAACAGATGCCCGAGCCACCTCAGCTGACTTCTCTCGATGTGGAGGAACAGCGGCTCTACTCCGAGCTCCTCCTGGGTGACAGAGCTCCTCACCCTATCTATAAGGGTATGCATTGCCACCCTGCAAAGGAAACTTCTTTCGGCCTCTTGTATCTGAGATCTTGTCCTTTCAGTCATGACCCAAAGCTCATGACCATAGGTGAGAGTGGGAATGAAGATTGACTGGTAAATCGAGAGTTTTGCCTTTTAGCTCAGCTCCTTCTTCTTTGTGTCTATTTTAGTTATAAATTCAGTTATTACAATTTTCATATCTTCCAGTACATTAAAGCCTCATTCACACTATACATGCGACTCGCAGTGGCAAAGCAACAAGTGACCGTTCATTTCAACAGAGAGCGAGCTACTTCCGGTGACACAACAAAGTTGAGAACCTATCAACTTTATGCAAATGAGGGGTGACTTTTTTGAGCGACAGCCAATAGGAGCACCAGTACAGCTCACAAGATCCTCTCTCAGCTCACTCAGAGGCAGGTTGTATTCTCTGTGCAGTAGACCTACACAGTCGCTGTTAGTGTGAATGAGGCATAGGTCAGTACACCCACCTCTGACTATTGATTCTCTAGTTTCTTGAAACAGTTTGCGTAATCCTAATTGGATTAATCTTGTAGTTTGCTCTCAATCAGGACCTTTCAACTGCACATACAATCTGCCTATTGGAAGATCCCACACCCAACTCAATTCCATCAACCCCAAACACTGCGAAATATGAGTAAGATTAAAAGATTAAAATGAATGGATAATTCCATACTTATTCCCAAACTTCCGCTGTACATACAGCTGAAGTGCACCTCTTAAAATAAAATCCCGGAAACCTCAGCCATTACGAATGTGACTGTTTCTACAGATGTTTAAATTATAAATTGTCCATCACATACATTATACATGCATGGTTGGTAGCCACATTACTGTACAAATGATTCTTGAAAAGTAGTCTTTCTTCTGTTCTCCTGGATAGGTTTAAGTGGAGCATGCAGGATATTTCGTGCTGGGTAGAGATAATTGTTATGAAGCCCACACAGACGGGTGTGCAGATGCTAGCTAGTGTGCACCTGCTAATCAGCACATCTGCTGTACACCTCACCGCATCACCTTTCCAGTTCTGCCAGGAGTTTCTGTGTTAAGCTCTCAAAATGTCTGCCAAGACCCGCTATTCTTCAAAGCGGAAGGTTTTTTTTTCAATAGCAGTACCTTTCCAGTGTTTTTGTTTGTTTGTTTGTCCTATTTTGTTTGGTGTTGTGTCTGCATATATATTCTGTCTGTCATTGTCAATTGTTGTTGTGTTCATCATTTCATTTTTGTGGTGCTTTGATGCCAGCTGGGGTTGTCTTAAGCAATTTCTTGCAGATTTATTCATGTCTGACAAAAGTGGCAACTAATATTTGTAGAAAAAAAAAATTATATATATATATAAAAAATATATATATATATATATATATATATATTATGAACATTTAATATTAAACCAAATATTTTAAAAATATAGAAAATAAGATCAATAAAAAGATGAAAAAAATTGATATAATAATGTTATCAACACAAATGTGCAACTTGTCTCTAGTAAAAACCTGACCTCCATGAAATAGCACACTACAACAGGTGCACTAATGTAAAATTAGCAATACTTTCTCACATTCAGAACTTTTTGATTAAATAGTTAATTCATCTTAATTATATTATATTATCCCATTTCAACCAGTGTTGCCAGATTGGGTGGTTTCCCACCCACTTGGCTGGTTTTAAATTTGATTGTGTGGGTAAAAATGGCAGGTTGACAAAATTTGGACGGTTTTGAAATGTAAATTTTATATGCAACTTATTTTACAAAACACAACTGTGTGCTCCTAATCCATTCAGCTAGTAGTGACCAGTGCATAGCGCAATCCGCATGGGAGAACAATCTGACTCTCTTTCGCATCTATGCACATCACGCAGTGCCTGCAGTTAAACTTACAGCGGTTTATCGTAACACTTTTATTGATCATTTTTTCCCGCAATTAACAGCAAGAACAAACATAGAAGCGTTGTCTGATTGGCAAGTAGCACCTAATTATGTTCAAAAGAATTTAAAAAAGGCAAATAAGACAAATTTATATTCATTTTAAAAGTAAAACATAATCTAACAGGTAGTGTAATATACACAACAATAAGTGCAGTCTGAGGGTGAGAGTGGGCAGTGTTTCTATGTGATCCGGTTATGTTGTGGTTCTGTGACTGCTGGTTTTGGTTGCTGTATAGTTACAAAAATTATGACTAAAGTAACTAGTACAGTGAAGTGAAGTGAAGTGACTTATGATTAAAAAACTAGATTAATTTCGATTTAAATTAAATACAATATTAATCTAATATTTTTGGCTTTTTTGGTGCTTTTGGGTGGGTTTCGGACAGCTTTTAGGCCAATGGGGGACAGGGTCAGGGTTTGGGTTTGGAGGCTTGACTCCTTAAAGAAATAAAATAAATACAAATCATATAAATGAAATAATACAAATACGTACAAACTAGCCTTATTTCTGAACATATGTAAAATAGCTATATTGTAATTCACCATGAAATCAGGCTGAAAATGTGTCAATCAGCTTATATACATATCTCTTTCAGTATGTAAACTAGCCCAGTTACACTCTGAAAATGTCTTGCAACAGCATTTATGTCTGACATTTAATTTAAAATTAAACCAAATAATAAAAATGAAAAAAAAAATAAATAAATTAAATTAAATAAATAATTGAACAAACCCCATTTTGAAAATGAATATTTTTATCCATTTCTGAATATAGGCACTGTATTTTGGTGCATTTAAACTAAACAAATTTATTAAACAGATATATTTATTAAAATTATATTGTAGTCACCAAACATATTTAGAAATTGAAAGATAATACAAATAAAATCAAGCTAAATATTGCACAAATAATTTACAACCTACAAAATTTCAACAAACTTTTTCAATTTTTTTGCTTCTCTTGATTTTTCTTTTTTTTTTTTGTACTTAATATTTTTCTATAACATAAATTTGGCTGTACTAGTTATTGGACCGATATCTTATGTTATTTTGTTAGATAAGCTCCAGATTTGCCTTCAGTACATGTATTTGCACAAATATAATACTGCATAGCTTCCTGTTATTAAATCAGTTATTTATATATCTTCCAGTATGTTAACTAGTTCAGTTACACTCCCATAATGTCCCAAAAAAGACCTGCTATTCTCCAAAGTGTCAGGAGTTTATTAATAATAGTAACTTTGCAGTGTTTGTTTGTTTTGTTCTCTTTTGTTTAGTGTTGTGTCTGCAAATGCAGTCTGTCTGTCGTCGTCAGTTGTTGTTGTGTCCATCATTTCATTTCTGCGGTGCTTTGATAGCAGCTGTGGTTGTGTAAAACTTAATGAGAATATGAAAGCTGCTCGTATCATAGCCGAGGGCATGTGTCTTCCATTCTGTGTGCTACAAGTGCACTCTCAGGAGTTAGTGCATAGACTCTAGATTCAATGTGCAATTTAGACACATGAAAGGGCACATCAGGGGAGAAGTGCTTCAAAGGTGATGTTAAACAGAATGATAGACGAATAAAATAGCATCTTCTCACCTTGTTTTCTATGTGTGCGAGAGAAACAGACTTTGTCCATAAGGGCCACACTAGTCTCAAAGTCATGGCTACTGGTTGCACACA
>CAIGQZ010033024.1:398366-408598 GCA_903798205.1 Danio tinwini
ATTATTATTATTATTATTATTATTATTATTATTATTATTATTATTATAATTTTTTATTACTATTATTATTATTATTATTATTATTATTATTATTATTATTATTATTATTATTATTATTATTATTTATTTATTCATTCATTTTCTTTTCGGCTTAGTCCCTTTATTAATCAGGGGTCACCACAGCTGAATGAACCACCAACTTATCCAGCATATGTTTAACAGAGCAAATGCCCTTCCAGCTGCAACATACAGTATGACTGGGAAACATCCATACACACTCATTCACACACATACACTACGGACCTTTTTTGCTGTGAGACAATTGTGCTACCCACTGTGCCACCCTGCTGCCCTATAATAATAATAATAATAATAATAATAATAATAATAATAATAAAAATAATAATAATAATAATAATAATAATAATAATAATTATTATTATCATTATTATTATTATTATTATTATTATTATTATTATTATTATTAGAGTGATTTCTGAAGGATCATGCGACTCTGAAGACTGAATTATTGATCTTTAAAATCACTGGAATAAATGATTAAATTAAATTATAAACTACTTTTGAACAGTTATTTTATCGTGCAAAACGTTTCAGAATTTTACAATTTGTACTGTATTTAATAATAATCCCCTGTAAATAATCCCGCAAATTAGACACTTTCACACAGGACATGGCAGTCACTAATATCAAAGATTATATCAAAGATTATATACACAAGACATGTCACTCATATAGTTTAGTGTAACGATCAACATGGCAAATGAAGCCCCGCCTACTATTACAGGAGCCAATCGTTGATCACTATATACTGACATTTCTCTGGAAGAGAAACTCGGACCAGAAATGTGCTTTTACGACAGTTTTTGTGGTCAACAAACAAACTGGAATCTCAGCATATACTTGCTTCACAGACATAAGAAATATAGCCAGATAAAGCTTGAAATCTGTACTTTTAAATGAACCAAGTGCACTTGAAAACAATTGTTTTTTTGGTTTTGTAATCTGTATGACACGAATGCAAGGTACAGTCTGTCCTGTTAAACGCACATCATGTAACAGCAACTACTCGAATGCCAACAAACTTGTAAAAGCCGCTGTCAATTCTGAAGGAGATTCGCCATCAAGACTAAGTTGTGAATTACTTTAGAAGACCAATACAATCTGACCATGCATTATCCAGAGGATGATACTGCGTAAAACGGCCATAAATGAGGTGTAGGGATCTTGCTCTTTTCAAATGTTATTGCACATTAGGGCAACCTGAAAAAAATGCTGATTTTGTTTGATTTGAACATTAAGAAATGAAACATATGAGTCAGTTGTTGTTTAACTTTATTGGAGATTGCAAATATGTAAGGTTGACAAACAGTTTTGGAGAATTTGATGTTTCCCCATTTAGGCAGAATGGTCGCGCAAAAGGCCCGAGAGGCGTTTCGAGGGTAGCCATTGAGTAAAATGACTTGCCTTAAAGGAACTTTGCTAATATCTAGTTCTTTTCAGTCAAAACATGCAGAAAGTGTTAAAACAAAAAAATGTTAATTTGAGGTGTGAAGGCGGTATGCAATAAACTCAATAACAATGTAATTATTACAGTACAACCTTCATCTGAAGCCTCAAATTAATTTCAGAATATGATTTATGCTATTGTGCTTGCTACAGTAGACATCATTGTATATATCTCAACTATAAAATGTTATCAATTTACATCTGGTTATTTAAATAGCTGTAACAGAAATAACAATACTGAGTGGTTGAAAAGGCTAAAGACTAAATCTGTTTCATAACTAAACATGACAGCTGCTCTTTCAAATGCAGATTTGAATGTACAACTGTGTTCATACACTCAAAAGTGTAATACATATATGCTATACAAAACACAGTCATTAGGGAATAAGATCAAGTGGGTGTTTGAAAAACACATGCCATGTAAAAGTCTCTTAGTCCACTTTTAGCAGGACAGTTTACACAAATATGTTTTTTTTTTTTCTAGGACCATTAAAGAAAAAGGTAAAATGACATTTATCTAAAGTAAAAAAATTAAAAAAATAAACAATAGGGATGTGACTAGAGGCCAAACGAGACACGAGATTGGGTTCACGAGAATGAAACGAGACAAGATTTTCATACTGTTTTTTTTTAGAATTCTCAATGATATATGAATAGAAAATAGCCAAAATGCAAATCAATTTGGGTGCTTTTTAAAATAAACTTTTATGAATTATACCATAAAGGACATGCAAACACTGCAAACATTTTGTTTTAAACTCTACTGACTGGACAAACTCATGTGAGTATGGACTGATAGAAGAGAGCTGTTTTAATGGAATTTGATACTGCACAGAAAATTAAAAGACTTTTTTTTTTTATCTAGACGCCATAAATGATGACAATGATGATGGGTGTGTGTGTGTGTCTGTCTCCAGGAATTCACTGTGTGTGTGCACGCAGTTGGAATAGATGTGTGTCTGTGGTGCTTTACTGACTCAGTAGGTGCAGAGAATAGTGTCAAACAGCAGTGCAAAATGCAGCTCAAAGTCCGGCAATAGTTTGATTATGGAGCTTACATGTCTGTACTGAACTTCAATAATGCGACTAAAATAGGAATATTTTACATATTAATTTGATTTGTATTTATGACGATTATTGTCTATCGCATGGTTAATTTGTGTGGTGGCAGTTGTAGCAGCCTTTGCTTTTGGATGCAGCAGTCGCTGAACACCGGTGAAAAAAACGGTTACGTCACACCCAAGCAAACGAGTAACGTGCAACACTGAGGCAGCCTGGGTTGCCAGGTGTGTGCAAAGCACTTGATTTGTGGTTCAAATCCAATCCTGCCTCCACTCTTTGGTGCTAAATTCACCCTCATGCTCCATCATAACATCACAACTCACGAGACAACTTTTCACCTCAACGAGACATGTCATCACAATTTAGTCTTCTGAGATCTCGTAACCCGAGATCTCGTCACACCCCTATTAAACAACATTTGCCTACTGGTGATTTATTGATCTCTAATGAAGTGAATCAATGTAAATAATTTCCAGATGCACTGTGAACCAAACATTAAAGTTTTAGTGTGTGTTTGTTAAAAATCATTTATCAATCCCTGTATCTTTACTAATAAAACTCATAAACAACAGCTTTGGAATGCCTTATAATGAGAATGACCATCACATACTTGACTTGATATGTACTGTAGTAAATGAAGATGCCTCCATTTAGTAAAAAAAAATTGCTTGATTTAGATATAGGTCTAAAAAAAATATTTGTTTTTCAACCCAGGCTCAGTGGAAATACATACCTTCATCTACATTGTTTTTAAAATGCAAAATACAATACTCTGGTTACGTTTAATTGCACATTTCAGATGACAAATCCACTAGAGGGCACAGTCTACATTTTTTTTTTTTGAAATATGTTACTTCGGGTGCATTTGTCTGTATGTTTCAAATGCATGTCCTTATACACAGATAGGGTCATATAGAACAGTGGTTCCCAAACTTTTTTTTTTTTTTTTTTTTTTGCCTTAGACCCCCTTTTCCCAGGAAAATATTGTGAGGGCCCCTCCACATTTAATGATATTATCGCCGATATAAGTTTGCAGTAAGGATGACAAAAAATGTTGTTTTCAAACAAACTGTATTATTATTATTATTATTATTATTATTATTATTATTATTATTATTATTATTATTATTATTTCTAGATATGTTTATGCACAAATAATGTAAAATAATAAAATGTAATTAATGTAAACTAATGTAAAATATAAAAGCAAATCATCAGCGGGCCATTTGTAACTGAAAAGCGGAAGCCTTTGGCCTTTAAATTGGCCATATTTGAAATTCAATAACAAAAATATCAGTATTCACACTGGTGTATAAGAGAAAAAAATATATTATAGGCTATTACAATTTAATACTTGCATGTTATTTGTTGTTTTTCATTCAGCGTGAAGATTGTTGCTGGCAGTGCTGCTGCTCATGCATTTATTAGCAAAGACTTTGGCGCAGATAAAGCACTGTGGCTGGGTCAGGGACTTTATGTTTCGAGAAAATGGAATAAAATATAAAACCATAGTTCAGGTAACTATATTGGCATTTCCTACATTTTGTGCTTCCAGTATTGCTAGCGATGTGACACGAAATGTTTGGAGCTTCCTCACCTAGGTTCAATATGCTTGGGTTATTACTATTAGCTGCTGAAGGTGAATCAGCGAGACTCTTTTTTGTAGAGGACAAATTACAAATTTGTCATTTTTTTGGTCAGCCATGGGATAAAATGGGCAACATGATCGTTCACCTTATTGTCCACTACAAAATAATTTTTTTTATATGACGCAACCCCCCCACAGAGCTCGCTGAGGCCTCCTTGTGGGTCGGGACCCTTCCTTTTGGGAACTGCTGATACCTGTATAGAAGATCTGGTCATATAGATTTCCTGGCAAACCACTTACCTAAAACCCTTTCCTAAACCCAAACAATTTTGTAAAAAAAAAAAAAAACTAACAAAAAAAAAAAAACAGAACATAAAAGTACATTGTGCTCAGTTTTAGGTCACACTTTAATGTGATGGCCGATTGTTGAAATTAAGTTATATTGCATTTACATGCCAACCAATTTCTTATTAGATATTAAATAGACTGTTAGGTTGGGGTTAGGGTTAGTGTAAGTTGACATGTACTGGCAAAGTTTCTTATAGTCAGTTAAATGTCTGTTGAAGGAGCAGTATCAACAGATATTAAGCAGACAGTCTACTAATACTCAAATGCACCATCAAAATAAAGTGTTACCCAGTTTTACCTTGAATTGACATACTTTTACCTTTTTTTGTGGAACCATGCTTTACCAGACTTCACCACGGCAGAAAAGTTGTCCATATGACGATGGAAAGCTGAGACAAGTGTATTTGATTCTAAATCATTGCCATTGTTTTATGGTACTGTATATATTTGCTGTTGTGAAAAGGACTTATAGAAAATAAATAAATCTTTTTTGTCGATAATATGTTAATGTAAAAATCATTAGTGTGAAAAAGAACTTCCCTATACCTCTCGCTTTCTTTTACCTATAAATTGCAGTCACACATATGTCGAAGAACATTTTTTAGTTTTACAAAAAAAAAGTAGGCTGAAGCACATTTTCATTAATATTGATTTTTTTATTTTCTTTTTTTGAATGATATCCATGTATCAAGTGGGCCTAATCATAATCGCAAGTTTTCTTCAAACGCCATTGGCCATGTTATCTCAATCCTTCAGAAGTGGCTAGTGATATCTTTCAAGATGCTAGCTGAACAAGGAAGCTGCAGCTGGGATTTCCTAACGCTCCCAGGGTATTAAACCACAGTGAAGATGCTCAGCTCCCTGTCTGCTCCTAAGAGCATTATGGTGGGGTTTGACACTGAGCTGGTTTAACGTGGGCTTTACCTTTACTGCAGGCCTCAATGTCTAATCACCCCTGCTGCTCACACGGTTACAGTTCAGCCCAAATCCCACTAGATTTCAGCTGTTTGGCTTCCACTGAGCGAGGTGAGATTCCCTCTTATTGCTTCCACCTATCAAAGCTTTTATCAGATCAGCGACCGCTAAAGGAAAATAGAAAACTAAGGGGGCCACTTTGGCAGGTTGAGATCGACCTGTCCCACAAACACTGTGCTCCTGACAGGTTGACTGAGGTGTTGAAATCTCAGCTGCCTTTATTTAGGACTTCATCTCTGTAACCTCAAAGTGGATGAGTGTGAGAAACTGGATTCACATCAGGACTACTATTGGACTAGTTTGCTTCCATGGCTGATGGATTTCCATGGCTTGGAGAAATCAAAACTCATACCAAAATGTAGCAAATACCAGGGAAATTACAGAAATTGCATCACTGTCATGGGCACAATAGTACAATAACATTCATATTGTAAAATAGTATTTCAACATAATAGCATTTTTATGTTAATATATTTATAAAATTAATATATTGCTGTGATGGCTGAATTTATTTAGCAGCCATTATTCCAGTCAACAGTGTCACACAATTCTTCAGAAATACTTCTAATAAGCTGAAGTGGTGCTCGAGAAACTTTACTAGATGATATTTAATACAACATTATTAATACAAATATAATATATTTATCATATCATATGAATTACTTTACTTTAAGCTAAATATTAAATAAATAAATTACTTTAAATATGAAATTCCTCTGCTTTGACTTAATATAAAAGTATTGACATTAAATATGACATGCAGTTTCAATCACACTATTTCTCATGTAATTATGTTAGTCAGCAGCAACTCACCACTCTTAATTAATTGATTTATTCATGATTTTCTTTTGTTCTGTCAGTTTTGTTGTTTGATGTATATTAATAATGCAAGAGAAGTTATTTTAACCTGCATCTCCATCCAATGCACATTCCTAATATTTTGATAGAAAGATTTGTCTTATGGCCGTTTTCACTGTCAAAAGTAGCTAAAAGTGAACCGTACCGTACCACTACTTGGGTACTCTTTTGAAAAGTTACAAAAAGGCGGAGCCAGACGCGCAGTTCAACACTGATGGTTTACAAAGAAACGTCACTTGCGCCTACACAAGCCAGGAGAATGAAAACAAAGAAACTGCCATTTTTAAATACACTTGATGAACAGCCACAAAGCCAAGAAGAACAAAAATCTGCCGTGTCCTGTTGTTGTTTTACGAGGCCGCCTAAAAGCATGAGTGGTTTCACTTTCTCCAGAGAGCTTGCATGGATGTCTAACATTATATTTGAAATAAACTTCTTGAGCTCATAATAATAACATGTTAGTAATTATTGAAGTGCTTTTGACATCCAATCCTTTGAGAAACTGACAAACGCGAGAGTGAAGCATGAAAAAACAAAGGAGCAAATGAAGCAGCAACCTAAAAGATGAACAAACTGCCATGTTTAATTATTACCGTCACCTTTTGGACTTTTATGAACTCAGAATGACGAAATTGACAGGAATGAGTTATGTGTTGGTGAAAATTAAAGAAGCCGATGAGAGGTTTGCACTGACTGTGGGCTATATGCTGCATGTTGTTTTTGAACCCAAATAAGGACTAAATGTATGCTGTGTGTAGTTATTCTGTAATTGGTAACATATTGTAGACTGTAAAGCAGGTCGCACACTAGAAGCGCCACTCGGCAGCACGCCACGTAGCGCTATGCAGCGTCATGTATTTTAGAATGTTTCGATGAGAATACACATACCGGCGCCCAGCCATGACTCAGGACACTGTTCATATTTCTGCCACGCCACAGAGTGCCATCTGAATATTCAGTTTAAATAGCATGTGAATGTGCGCGTCGGTGTGCGATACTTCCAACTGCCGGCGCTTCTGGTGTGCAACCTGCTTAAGGGTCTGTATGTGTTCATATATGTTGCATTTATTTATATAGTTTATATAATTGCAGATGTTACAGTAGTCTATTTCACACTACCATCGGTACCCTTTCGGCAGTGGAAAAGCAAGCCTGATAAAGGTGACCCGTACCAACTCGTACCGTTCCGTACCGTACTGTACCACTCAGTGGAAACTGGCCATAACATACATAAACACAGTACAGTATATACACTCATAAATACATTTGTTTTTAACAGCAACTGCACACAAAGTATTTAAAGAAGCAATTCTGCAGCCCAAGCTGCATTTATGCCATTTTAAGCCTAGAAACCCTTCTGTTGATTGCAGCAACATCCACCCATAAATCAAACACCTTGGAGGACTTAAATAAGTGCTGATTAGCATGACCAGAAAATGCCCCTATGCAAAACGACACTCCTCCTATTCATTTTCATTCCTCGGAAGCCAGCAAACTAAATGTCCAACATCACCGCAGCAGATTCATTCTTAAACATCAAACAAAAGGAAGATGAATCAAATATCACTTTCCTTTAAATTAAATATGAAATCTCTTTTCTCCGCAGGTTCCTCCGCTTTGACTTCCTGTCTCTCTAATCAGCTTTGACTACAATTCCTCTAATCTTCCAAGCAGTCAATCCATTTACCTTAATATGTTCTCTTTCACACCTCTGAGCTTTGAAGGAGGTGTAATTCGTTACAGTGTTTTACTGAAGCTGTGCGATTTGACTTTTTTTTTATACCCTTACAGTACTGCACAGAATCCTGTGGTCAATCTTTCTCTCTCTCACTGTTCTGTATATCGTTGGGTCAAAAGGCGTGCAATGGAGCCTTAGGATTCATTGGCTTTGTAAACTGCGTGCACTTCTTGTTTTAAGTGTTTTTTTTTCTGATGGAGCCATGAAGGGGATGGATTATATCTATAGGGAGGATTCTGAAAATTAATTCCATCGTCTAATAAAAGTATGAAAACTCTTTGAAAGTGTGGAAGAAATGGAGAACAGCATCTCAGTGCCTGTGCCTCAAAAGGCCTTTGAAACCTCTTAGCCTTGACTGCTGGATCATCTTCTAGTCTGTTTGGAAAGAAGAGGGAGCTGTGGTTGATGTTTCTCTTGTCTCCGTCTGCAGCAATCATCCCTGATTAGAGAAAATTAACTATTTGACAACTTGAATTCATTCCAACTGCACATCGTGTCTCAGCTGCATTCACAGGATTCTCAACAGTGCAAATATTTTAGATATTTAAAATCTGCTTTTC
The DNA here is from genome assembly GCA_903798205.1 of Danio tinwini. Classification (NCBI taxonomy): domain Eukaryota; kingdom Metazoa; phylum Chordata; class Actinopteri; order Cypriniformes; family Danionidae; genus Danio; species Danio tinwini. Next base: position 407,023 of record CAIGQZ010033024.1, read on the forward strand.
CCAAGTCTGATGACTGAACCAATGGGGAAGTGGGTTTATGAATATATTAATATCTGTTTAAAGTAATCCGCTTTGGTGTTTGGCATGTAAAAAGCTGATTATCTTAAAATTGCAACTGCAAAACTGGATAATATGCTTTTTCAAATATGACCTTTCATGTAGTGTGCAACATAGCTATTCAGGAATGTAGAAGGTCTGTATAGTTTTAAAAATGAAGGTGCACAACTTAAATGTATTTTTTCCTGAAGAAAGAATAGATTCTGAACTGCTGTTGTCAGGAATTCTAGTTTTACCTTTGTAACTGATTTACGTAGATCCATAGCACATTTGCATAATACCAGACATATTCACTTCCAGCGTATATTACTACATAGGCACATAACTTTTACGCACGTGTACATGTATTTAGAATAACAAATGCATACCATTTCAGAACCTTGTTACCCAAGTTACTACAAAATCTATTTTTTTTTTCTATGTAACAATGATTACACAAGTTAAAATATTTGTTATGTAAAATAATAGGCTTGTTTTGCTTATATAAAGTTGTTTGTTTTCAAAGTAATGGTGCTAATAGGCTTTGATTTTAGTTTAAGTTACCTCAGATTTACGGTATTTCCTTTGCATGTGATTCAAATGGCATGTGACATGGTAATGTTACATAGCCTTGTGCGACATTGCCATGCTTGTGACTTGGAGGAAGAATGTAAGCCAGTCTTTGTGTGTATGAATCGAGTTGCAGTTGCACCCATGACATAGGTGCTATTTCACAAATATCATTGCAGAGAAACTGGCAATTATGCCCACATGTAGTTATGAAAACTTGACTTGAAGCAAACACAATTAGAAACTCAGAATATATACAAATCATTTACGTTTTCAGATTACCACATGTGTGCATTCTCTTAGTTGCCATATTGTCCTCAACAGTACAAATTTAGCAATAAAAATTAAATAAAAATCGAATAAATAAGTAATCAGTTAGCACAGGATTCAAAATGTTTGTTTCAAAATGAGAAAGGATTCTTATTAATCTATGTTTATGTAGAAAATTATGTGTTATTAATCTGTTTTGTATTGCAATAATTTACAATTTATTTAGTTAATGCATTAATTAGTAGCCCGAATGCATGTTACAGAAAAAAATTAAATCAAACTTTTAAAAAAGCAAAAAAAATCTATAAAAAAACTCTGTTAAAATTCAGAAATTACAGCATTCTGTATTACTGTAGCATTTTATTCAAATGTGGAAAAATGATAATACAAAAATTATACCTAAAATGAAGCAAATGAATCTAAACAAATACTATTCAATCACTTGAGTAAAAATATTAGGATTGGTAGACCAATCACAGCAGTCTCTGAGTCTTCAGATGATGATGACAACAGATTTGACCATTCAGAGCTTAGTAGGCTTGTAAATTTAGAAAGAACAAACCTTCAAACACAATTTTGAAGATACTTTGTTAAAATAAGATTATGTTTATGTGAAATAAATGTATATATATATATATTATTATTATTATTATTATTATTATTATTATTATTATTATTATTATTATTATTATTATTATTA
>CAIGQZ010033024.1:434621-452380 GCA_903798205.1 Danio tinwini
GGGGAGAAACCCGTTCGTCTGCCAAAGTGACGGGGCGGCCTGAGGCTGGCGAGGAAGGATCTGCCTGCTGCCGTCTCCCAGCATGGGGAGGAGCAGGGGACGCGGGGCTCCCCACCGGATGGGAAAGAGCTGAAGGGAGCCATCCCAGAAAGCCCGGGGCGAGTCGCCGCGATCCGCCATGACGCCGAAGCCTGCGTCCTCCACCGAAGCGGGAGCGGAGCAGGAGACCAGAAATGCCGCCAGCCAGCCAGGAGAACCGCCGCCGGACACCAGAAGACGGACGGGTGGATAGATTCCTCCACAGGGCTCCCAGCATGTCACTTCTTTCAGTTGGTTGAGGACCGAGTGGCAGCGTGTTTGGAGAACCGAACCCCAATTTTTTTTTCCTCTCTCCCCTCTCTGTCTACTCTGTCTTTCCTCCTTTTTTCTCCATCTCCTTTTCTCTCGGCCCATCTCATATAGGTCTCGCGGGTGCTGTGGCGCCCCCCCCGGGAGTATGCACAGCCACGGGGTGCCCCCGGCCTGTGAGGGGAGATGGAGGTATGTGGCAAGGGGGCGTGGCCGAGAGCCGTGGGAGCGAAACGAGGCCCGCCACAGATGAGATACACCTGTGGCGTGCACCTGCCTTCAATCCCACTGAAGGAGCTCTGGACTATAAGAGGAGGAACGATGGCAGAGGACGGAGAGAGAGAGGACCGGGCCCGGACATATTACTTTTGCTTTCAGTTTGACGGCAGTCTCCGTGAGGAGCTGCCGTCTGTTTGTTTTGATTTAGACGGCAGTCTCCATGAGGAGCTGCCGTCCCTTTTATTAATAAACATTTCTTTAAAACAGCGTCGGTTCTCCACCTCCTTCTTCCCGGCGGCCAGGTGGCCGTAACTTCATTACAATAAGTAAATAAATAAATAAATAAATAAATAAATAAATAAATAAATAAATGAATGAATGAATGAATGAATGAATGAATGAATGAATGAATGAATGAATGAATGAATAAATAAATAATCTTAAGTAAATAAATAGTAAATCTCTTACTGGAAGTATAAATATTTTTACCTGTAACTTTTGATCAACCCAAAGCATTTTCACTTATTTTTATTTTTTCCTAATAAATAAAAAAATAAAAATAAATAAATATATTTGTGTGAATTGTAGCCTCAGTTTTGGGTTCTTAGCTGACAAAGTGGCACCCCGTGTGGTCTTCTGCTGCTGTAGCCTATCCGCCTCAAGGTTCAACATGTTGTGCATTCAAAAATGCTCTTTTGCATACCTTGGTTGTAAGGAGTGGTTGTTTTAGTTACTGTTGCCTTTCTATCAGCTCGAACCAGTCTGGCCATTCTCTTCTGACCTTTGGCATCAACAAGGCATTTGTGCCCACAGAACTGTCGTTCACTGGATGTTTTTTCTCACCCCAGAGATGGTTGTGTGTGTGAAAATCCCCGTAGATCAGCAGTTTCTGAAATACTCAGACCAGCCTGTCTGGCCCCAACCACCATGCCACATTCAAAGTCACTTAAATCCCCTCTCTTCCTCATTCTGATGCTCGGTTTAAACTGCAGCAGATCGTCTTGACCATGTCTACATGCCTAACTGCATTGAGTTGGTGCCAAATGATTGGCTGATTAGAAATTTGCATTAAAGTGCAGTTGGACAGGTGTACCTAATAAAGTGGCTGGCAATTGTCTCCAATCAATCAATCAATCAATCAATAAATCAATCAATCAATCAATCAATCAATCTGTGCAATATTTATCACATTAGCATCACTCCACTAATGCACTTGTATCTGCACACACTCTTTCTATAGAGTTGGCAAGGATGCTTACCTCAATGTCTTGGCAATGACTTGTTGAGAAATTATCCCAGACTGCACAAACATTTTAAGACTAAACAAGCGCCAACTGAACATGTTCAGTCCGGTGACAACAGATGCCAACAAACAACAACACGCGCCAACACAGAAAGCACACTAATGCAACACAACCCAGCAACCACTGGATGCTGATGTCTGTTAGCATTCTGATGCATGTCACGATACATTTGCTTATCCATTCACAGTCACTTACTTAACACTCATTCTAGATCAGATTAACTACTTCACTGGAAAGCTAAAAAAGCAGACGGTGTCAATGCGGCAGCAGATGGTCAGACAGGTTTAGAAACTCTCAGTAAGTTTAGAGATGATGCAGATGTTACAGAAATCTAATGCTCTTAACTAGTGCACTGCATTGAGACGTGCCTATCATTTATTCGGGCTTCTCTTTGAACGCACATCAAAGAGAATTGTTTTAATTTGAGCAAATGCTAACAGAATGTTCACAAAGACAGTTGTGTCTCTCCAGGCAACATTAGATGCTGCTGTTAATTAAAACTACACACATTAACACAGTCAAATGCAAGGAGTATACGTGTGTAAATTGACTCAAGTTTTGGGCCAATGAAATAGTTTCATCACAAATAAAAAAAGACTGCTATAGTTCAATCTTAATAGATAAAGTCACAAATTAACTAAATATTTTGTATTTCCAAACATGCATACTTATATTTATTAATATTTATTAATTCATTAAGTCATTCATTTTGTGCAAGATGCAGAAACATACCTTGGAAATGAAAAATACATGGTTCTGTTGTGTTCACATGAACTTTTTCCTGTTCAAGTCTCTTGTTTTCAGATCAGTGTGCTCAGCAATGTGCTTTTGACCTTTATTATTAAAAAATTTTGATAAAACTGTGAACTATGATTGTCTCTCAGGTGCGAACACTAGATTCAACATTGAGTTTGTCTCTCAAAACACAAATGCTTAACAATTCTGTTATAGCTCTAATCCAGTTGTGACATTTTAACTAAACTGAACTGATCCAGTTTCAATTGAACTAGAACTACACCAACATCCTACACTACTCTCATGCCTGCCCGAATTGCTGGAATGTTCCACAATCTGAAGTATAAGTGTTTTTACTCTCTTTTCTTCATCTGTGTTAAGCTGCTTTGACACAATCCACATTGTAAAAAGCACTGGAATTAAAGATGAATTGAAGTGAATTGACGGTAAATCACAGGCATTAATATGTTTATAAGGAAAAACCAACAAATGACTTTTTTTTTTTTTTTAATACAGTGGGTGACACTTCAAAAGAACAATAACAGCAGTTTGCAACTATGCCACAAGGGGGTACAAAAGAACGGGATGTGGACAGACAGAAATATAGAGTAGCAGTAAATACCCTGCAACTTGTAAATGAAGATGAAATAATAAAACAAAACATTATAATTTGTTCGTTAATCATTAAAAACTTGTTAACAAGCTTTATTATCGTTGTAAACTTGTTAAGTGCAATGAGGATTCATTTGGGAAAGTAAACCTAAAGAAATAGAAGAAAACTAAAATAAAAGTACAAACATACATACACAATTTAATAAATAAATAAATAAATAAATAAATAAATAAATAAATAAATAAATAGTGTTTTAGCCTAAATAAAGAGAGATGTACAGTGTTTGTTATTTTAAAGTGATAGAACCAAGACAATCAATAAATAAACTTTTTCATTTACGTTTTCATTTACATTTTATTTGTTGCTTATATTTTACTTTCTCATTTTTTTTCTGTAAATGAATGACCTAAATAATATTCTTTACTTTTAATTCAAATGAGATATACTAACAGAACATATTAAGCTTTATTCTGCAATTATAACCGCCTGGATGTACTTTTTCCTGCTTATTACATGGATGCTTGCCACAAAACTAATCATTTAGACAGAAAACATAGGCATAATAGTTTATAAAATATGTATTTAAAATCAGAAACAAAAATCATGAATAGAGAACACACTAACCTATGTATTATTCAGTCACAAGATGGTGCCGAACAGTAAAAATAACATACCTTGGAATATCATGCATGACCAATAACAATCAAGGATTCAAGACATCTGTGTAATAAATGAATAAATAAATTTGATCTATATATTTTTGTCTTTCTACTCAAGTTTTCTAATTCCCCCTTTAGAAGAAAACACCCCCTTTACAACAAAAACAATACATATGATTTATGTACTGTGGGATAAACTGTTTGTCTAAGCACCACAGAGATGATTGTGACAGCTGTGTGCAGGAAGGCTCTCTGTGCTGAACACCGTCACCCTCCATAGCCTATGACCGGGTCAGTCACCGGCTAGAGATAAGAATATTACACACAATAGATCAGTAGTCATATTCAAGTTGGTGAAACAAAGAAAGGTACAGGGCAATGATCCTACAAAAAAGGCCATTTAACATCAAACAATGCTATCTACTTTTATTTCAGGAACAGGATTGTGATGAACTAGGACAAGAAGTTAGATGTGTTATATAAATGGGCAAAAAGTGTTCTTTCTTTTCGGAAATAAGCTCTTTTTAGAAGTGACCTACAGTTAAACAGTTGAGTTTTACCATTTTTTTGTTTATTCTGTCAATCTCCAGGTCCAGCAGAAGCACTTCAGCTATAGCCTAGCACAAATCATTGAATATGTTGAATAGATTGCACAATAATATTATGCAGCACCTGAAAATAGTGCCCAGCAAGGTAACAACACTATTATATTTTATATATTATACACTGTGTAATATCATTATACTATTATAGCCATGGTGTGACAGCAAAGCTCCTTGATTATTACTCTGAGGGTTGCTGTATACCTAAAACAGCCAGTGTGGGTAAATTGTACCCATTGAAAAAAAAAGGCAATAAATATATTATTTCACTGTATTGTGCCACTATGTCAACAAAGATGTGTCTACATTCAAGAAATTATAATTACTAGTCATCAACTATATTTTTGGCCTATTTCTATTTGAAGCTTTTTTATGAAGGCTACAGTTTCTCATTAATAATTGTTTCTCATTCATAAAATAAAAGTCTTTGCAGAGCAAGTTCAAACACCAGAAGCACATAAAAAATGCCATTATATATTAAATTTGACCCACTCAGATGTTTAAAGGTATAAATGACACATTTTTTTTTTATGTGGTTTTATCTAAACAATTTTTAACATCTGGGAATTCCAAGTGAGACAATTTTAGTAAAAGTCAGGCTTAAATGTTTTATTTAAGTTCTGTTATGTACATTTGGGGAATCACGGTGGTGCAGCGGATGGCACAATCACCTCACAGCAAAAAAGTTGCTGGTTCAAGCCCCGGCTGGGTCAGTTGGCATTTCTGTGTGGAGTTTGCATGTTCGCGGGGGCTTCCTTTGCGTGCTCCGGTTTCCCCCACAGTTCAAAGACATGTACTATAGGTGAATTAAATAATGCTAGATAAGTTGGTGGTTCATTCCGCTGCCGCAACTTATGATTAATAAAGGGACTAAACTGAAAAGAAAATGAATGAATGTACATTTGAAAAACAGTGATAGGTAAAATTTACCCCATGGCGGTTCTAGGGTTAAATAGAAAAATTATTTAAATTATTTGGTCATTTTAAAGAAAGATGCTAAAAGGGGTAATCCAGGGGTGCCCAAACTCAGTCCTGGAGGGAAGGTGTCCTGCATAGTTTAGCTCCAACTTCCTTCAACACAACTCTCTGTAAGTCTCTATTATGCTTAGAAAGAGCTTGATTAGCTGGTCTGGGTGTGTCTAATTGGGGTTGGAACTAAACTCTGCAGAACACCAGCCTTCCAGGACAGAGTTTGGGCACCCCGGGTCTAATCCAATTCAATTATTTATGCTAAGCTAAATGTGCTCCTGCCAGATCCAGAGAATGGCTGAATGGAGAAAAAAATGGCAAAACTCAAATGCATAACTCTGTATAAAAGTGAGTCTAGATAGTGGGGCATTCCTTTAATGGCATCTCCAACCTTTTTCTTACCAAGGTAATGTGACTAACACAAAACATAAAACAGAAGTTGTGATTTTTTTTTATTCTCTACTGTGCCTAAAGCAGAGTTAAATGGCTTCCTGAACAAGAAAAAAAAGGGAGGGACTGGATCATGTCCAGCTTGAATTGATAACAGGTTGTAAAACACCATTAAAAAAGATTGTTGTAAGAGGAGAGGAACATATTTTTTGACCAAAAAATGATGAAGGCATATGATTTTTAACAAGACAATCTGATGCACAGATAAGTCATTTATAATAAATGGACCAGCATCTCATAAAAATAAGAATTATCATCTCAAATGGTAAAGTGTCTTTCATTTTGCAGACTCAAAATCTGCAATATAATAGTTGTTGTTTACATAAGCAGTATCACATGAGTAGCAGTGCGATATGGCTGTATATCGGCACTGGTGGGAGGTGTGCGTGCCTTAGTGTCGCACCAGTGACACAAAATACAAAAATACTGCTCAAAATAGGCACTATCCTTATAAATAAACTGCATAGTTGCAATCTAAACAAACACATTCTCACCTAAACAAAGCCTCAAAAGCACATTATGTTGTCTAACAGCTGCAAATTTGTCAAACTGTAGTGAGTTTGTTGATCTGCTGTCACTCTATGTGGGCGGAGTAATACACAAGAGTGAAGAGGCTGTACAAGTTCTGATACTGCAGAAAATCGCACGGCTATCAGCCAATCAGATTTGAGAACCAGACAGATTTGTCGCATAAAATAAAATATATAAAAAATAAAAATGAGAGCATCATCTACCACTGAAAGCTTATCCAAGTTGTCTTTCTTTTCCTCATATATAATTGTTTTCTTGCTTTCCTGCCGAGTTGTAAAAACTGGAACTAAACCCCATCAAGCTCTAAATGAGGAACTGGCATTAAGAGGAATAATTTGAGCTCACGCTGTGCACACTCTGATCTTCACAGCGCGTGAGTGTGCGCTTGGCTGTTCGACAGGGAGGGAGGGCAAGATCAACTGTGTAGATCTCTAAGTCTTTGCAATAAGTGGAAGAGAAGTCATAGGAAAAGTAGAGCAGTAGAGGAAGAGATCGGGATTATTTCTAAACACTTCTAGATTACAAAAAGGCCAGCAAACAGCCCTCGTCTACGCAACCTCCCTCAAACAAATACATCTCTCCTCTGCTGCACTAAAAGCACAGATTATCTTTGTGACATTTGTGTAGCGTTTCCTTAAATATGCCACAAATCCAGCTTAGCACACTGAAAACTATCAGACATACACTCAGCCTCCAACTCTCCTACAGGACAGCCTCCAGAGAGAGAAAGAGAAAAATAGTAGACAGCTTGCCAGAGGTCTTGAGAGTCATTGTGCTTTTTCTAAATATGGTCTTGAGTGACAGCAGCCTGACATTGTACAGAGATGATCTCCACACTTACAATTCCGGTACATTTCTATACTACCACTGCAACATATGGATCCATTACATGCAGAATCACTTCAGCTCTGTCTTTCGTCTCCCTCCACCATTTGCCGTCCCTCACCATCTCTGTTTTATCTTTAATATGAGAAAGAAACAGCGCCTCTTAAACCCAAGGATGTTACCCCAAGTGTGGAGAACCTAGAAGTTGTGGATCCTGGGAAATCAAGAGGGGAAATAACAAAAAAATAAATAAATAAATAAATACAACTGGCACGGCACAAAGGTTTGTTTTGGTTTCACAGCACTGTATTTTTCTCTCTCACTAACTCAAAGGCAGTGTATCCTTTGGGGCAAAGTGAAGAGAGATTGTAGACCGGCCTTGATACCTGTGCAGCCCTGCAGTCAACCCATATAACTGCCAGGAAGATACACGGCTCACGGCCCCAGGAAGAGCGGCCCCTAATTCCCCCATTAGTCTCAATAAGGGACTTGCTGTTAGCGTAAAGGGGTTATGATGACATTATTGGGGACTGTGATGGTGGGGATCTAATGAGGCACCAGGGGGGCTTCAGGTGTGCGGATGGTGGAACAAGATCAAGCCTCTAGACGTGACCGACGGGCCGAGAGATGGACAAGCGCTGGCCTGAGTTCACCTGATGAAGGACTGTGCACTTTTATTACTGTACACACAAGCTGTTGTGTTGCCCTTGTTTGTTCAGGTGAAATTTTTGATGGTGTCTCAGTGGGAAGAAAGAAAGATGAGGTAGGCAGCTTTGGCGAGCAACAGAGAAGCTGGAAAAGCGTTGCTCTGTGCTTTATCTTTGTATCAGTGTGATAAACATGATTAAAAGTAAGGGTGTGCACGAACGGTTGAATACTCGATCTGCAAAAATTATTGAGATAATAATTGCACTATTAGAAAAACTCTGCGTCCCTGAGATCTCAGAGAGACAGGCTTTAAATTGTATGGAGGGAGTCCTGAAAGTTGCATTCCCTAACAAAATATAACAATGAGAAAAGTGCTAATACTTTAAATTGTTTAGTCAAACTCAGCATGTAACTCACTGTGTTTACATGCACGTGCATAATTCAGTTATAATAGGATTTAGCTAATTCTCTAAATGAATGTTACCTTGTGTAAACACAAGTATACCCAATGGGCCCAATCAACATATAAATGATGTTAAATGTATGCTAAAGGTGGATTTGTACTGTATGTATACTGATTTAAATTTTCATGTTGTTGCACAGCTATGTCTGACACCATAAAGCATATAACCCAATTAAATATTTTTAGGAGTAAAACTTGTCATTAAAACTCTTGTCATTTCAAGGCTGGACTACTGCAATGCTCTTCTAGCTGGACTTCCATCTTGCACCCATAGACCTCTGTAAATGGTGTTCAGTGAGCCCAAGAGAGCCTATGTAACACCTCTCTTTATCTCTTCGCATTGGTTACCGGTTGAGGCTCATATCAAGTTCAAGGGTTCTATCATACACCCGGTGCAATATTGTGGTGCAATAAGGCACAATAACCGTGTATGGCATGATTTGATCCTATTTTCAGACCAGTGCAACCCTAATTTTCACATTTTAAGCCATGTTGTTTAAATGGCAAATCTATCTGTGCCACTTTGTGAACTCATGGGTGTTCCAGTCAGAAAAGGAGGTGTGTTAAGGCGTATTGTTGGTGCGTTGCTATTTTGATGAACTGAAAAAGACTGCGCCATTGACCAATTGAAAGCTGGTCTAAAGTCCAGTATGGTTAGTTATGCGTCTATGACGGTCCAAACGCTTACACATAGCTTAATACACATAGGATGTACAGCAATACACAAATATCTTTGTATATGAACAAAAAATTAAAGGATTAAAATGTTACAAATTTAAATTTTTTACATAAATATAAAAAACACTACCTCTATGCCTTCATGTTGGAGGGCTTTTTCAGACAATTTGCATTTGAATAATGTTATTATTATTAGCAGTATTATTTATTATATGCATATTTATATTTGATTTAAAGGGAACCTATGGGGAAAAATCTACTTTTCAAGCTGTTTGGACAGATATATGTGTATGTATGGTGTATAGACCGTCATATTGGGGTGATATAAACACACCCAGTCCTTTTTTTTTCAATTTAACAACATAAAAACGGTGGACCAATTGGATCGGTTTTCAGACCGACCGCAACTTGGCGTAGGAGTGCGGTCCCCCCGCTCACCGAATTGATTGACAGCTGCGTATTAACATGTCTCCGTAGTAACGTGTGTAATCATATCAAACAGACACAGCACCAGGACGTGAGCAAACTAAGCAACCATAAATAAAAGGTCTGTTCAGTTTGCTAGGATCATCAATCATCATCAAATGTGATCAAGAGTGAGTTTTACAAGTTTAAAATGTTTTAAAACAGTGCATGTGTGTAATGAATTACAGCCATTTACTTCATAAACACAGCCGCGTGTCAGAATAATCATAAAAGACACTTCAATCCCAGTTTGTGGACGTTAAATCAGGTTTATTTTGTACATTAACATAACAGACATCCATACAGCAGTGGATATTAACCTGTATTCTGTCACATTTGCGTGCAAAAACAGTGCAAAGCTAAACGCGCGCTGTCTGTGTGTGCCTGTCAGCGCTGTGTGTGTGTGTGTGTGTGTGTGTGTGTGTGTGTGTATTTGTGTGTGTGCGTGAACTTTGTAACGACATTGTGTGTGACTCATCCTGCAACTCCACAACATGCATCAAATACTCATTGGTAAAGTTATTACTTTTTTCCTGTTTTTCCTCACAAACGTTACGTGAGATCTTATTCCTTCATGTTTGTCTGTTGTCTGATGCAGCCGAGGGAGCTGCTGCCAGGCACGTGGAAACGGTGGGCGTGAAGGACTAGCCTTAAAGGCGCAGTACACAAAAACAGCTAGCTTCTGCTAAATGCTACAAAAAAGGAACTTATGACAGGTATAATAAAAAATCTGATGGGTGTTTTTGGAATAAACTTTACAGACACATTCTGGAGACACAAAAGACTTATATTAAATCTGGAAAAAGTGGTAACCTATGTGCCCTTTAATAAAAACTACTTTAGATTTGTTCACATGGCGGGTTTTGGAGATGTAAGCATCACCATATGGGACATAAGAATAGGATGAGAGTTTGAATATATCTCTAATTACTAATTTGCTATTATTGTTAATTTATAATTTTTTTTGGAAATTAAACCTGAATTTAGAAATAGTTTTAAAACATCTTTGCGCTTAACAAACAAAATTAATATATAGGCTATGGATGTCTTCAGTGGAGTGTACAACACCATTTACTTATCTATGAAAATAAAGAAGTAAAGTAAAGTAAAGTAAAGTAAAGAGTAAAAGTAAAGAGAAAGTAAAGAGGTCAAAAGGAGGAGTCTTGTTCTTTATCTTGTTCTTTTATGATGAGACTCTGATTGGCTTAATGCTCATTATGCTGAAAACACACCCATAACTCATTAAGAGAATAAGCATAACCCTGTTAGAACATGCGTCAAGGTGCAAAGCATATTTTTTTGTCCTTGAAATAACAAAATTTGCACACACCCTTTTTTGCGCCATTCAATTCAATTCAATTCATCTTTATTTGTACAGCGCTTATACAATGTAGATTGTGTCAAAGCAGCTTCACATGGAAGTTTATAGTGAATTGAAACAGTGTCAGTTCAGTTTTCAGTGTTTAAGTTCAGTTCAGTTTAGCTCAGGTCAGTGTGGGTAATAATCACTACTGAGAGTCCAAACACTGAAGAGCAATTCCATCGATGTGCAGCTCTACAGATCCCGAACCATGCAAGCCAGTGGCGACAGCGGCGAGGAAAAAACTTCATCAATTGGCGAAAGTGAAGAATTTAAAAAACGTTGAGAGAAACCAGGCTCAGTTGGGCACAACCATTTCTCCTATGGCCAAACGTCTTGCGCTTTAGATTTTTTACCTAGATTGTTAAAATACAGCCCTGTATCACTAATGCTTGCTTATAGGAAATCTACGGGCACTGTACCCTTTTACCTTCACCTGCTTCTAAAAGTCTACATCCCCTCCAGTAGCCTCCGTTCGGAAAGTGAGTACCGCCTTGTGGTGCCATCACAGAAAGGATATAAGTCACATTCCAAAACCTTTTGGTAGTGGCCATTTATGAGTTGTTCTTCACACAGGTGAGTGGGCTTGACAAACCACCTGTAGAAATATAATTTTCTCTATCTCTCAAAAAACAAACAAAAAAAAAAAAACATCCAACCTCCTGAATCTAGCGACTGATTTTATCCACACAGTCTTGTGTGTATTTTGTCTTCTTGTTGAATCGCTGAATGCCTAGTTAATTGGAAATTGCTTTGGACAAATGCATCTCCTAGAGTAAATAGAGTAAATGACTTGACGTGAATGCACCCATGGCCTTTATATGTGTGTGTGTGTGTGTGTGTGTGTGTGTGTGTGTGTGTGTGTGTGTGTGTGTGTGTGTGTGTGTGTTGGCAGAGTGTGTTTAAATCCCTCTAAGCCTCCCAAATATACTGATATGATTTTTGTTTCTCAAATGATGAGTGAAACAATATAAACATAATGACCAAACACCGACTTCAATGTATTTGCATTCTGTATTGTGAACCTTTGTTTATTTTTAATGTTTTAATTAAAACACACACATGACCTTAGCTTGCAAGTATGAATAAGCTTGATAAAAAAATAAGTTTGATTAAAACATAAAGGAAGTTCTAATTAAATTTAAAATAAATAAATAAATATTCAAACATTATTATTGTATTTCCCCTGTTTAAATGTTTAGATAATTAAACGGAAAAACACTGAACAATGTTCATGTTGACATAAAACTTGGAAGTGTTAAAAACAACAACCCTGAATTTCTAATATAATTTAAAAACCATCATAAGGAAACTTACATTGAAAACTACAAAAGTGAGATCTTCATGTAATCACAGAAACTTGATCATACCCCTTCATTGTTTTTTCCAAGAGTTACTCTACTGCTCAGGAGGCTGGTGGGCACCTGGGGAAATACGGCTGGATGGCTCACACCTGCAGAGTTGGATGAAAGCGCAGAGATTACTGCGCTCCAGGGGATGCTGGCCACATGCACTACTGCTGGCCACACTTTCCATGCCTGCTGTATTTAATAAGGCAATGCAGGGGAGAGAATGAGAAATGGAAAGATGCGCACACCCTGAGGAAAAGCAAATGGCTTGGCTGAAAACTGAATGTAAAATGAGACTAAACAAGAAATGAGAGGAAAGCTAGAAGAAAACACAAAAATGTGTCATATGATCTAGGACTGCATGCTAAAGATCTGTTCACATTAAGGATAACTTTAAAGGAGCTAAATGTACATTTCAAATATTTTTGCAACACTGATGGCCATTAAGTGAACTGCAGCAACATATTGCTTATATGATATATATGCAGTCTGCATTGTTCAACAATTGAGTTTACATGAGATTTGTGGAGTCATTGCAATGTATAACCATAACAGTGAAACTTTTTCAATTGCATGTGTTTTAAAGGCATTTCAAGAGAGTTAAACGCATTTGGGCACAATAATGTAAAACATTTGTAACTTTAATAAAGAAATTTGTTACTGGTTTATTAATACAATGAAGACTATAGAGTGCTATTTTACATTTAATTTTTACATTTATGTATCTGAATACTGTTTGACTCCATAAAGAACCATAAATAACTTTTATTTTACTTTTTTCTTTACTCTATTGCAATTATTCTTGCAATTGTATTTTTTATACATGATTCACCACCTTACAAAATCAACCCAACCAATCTAAATGATAGATTTTTCACAAATGGTGTTTTTCAAGCCATGTGGTGAATATGTTTTCATATCGCAATATAAAATATATAAAGCAAAATTGCAATGTCCGATTTTTCCAATATTGTGCAATATCATAATATTATTCATTGCCATAATATTACACAGTTATGACTGTTTGCTTATACAATTTGAGTCTCTAAAGTCTAAACTATACAGATCCAGCTGAGTAAGGCATTATCTTAAGCTCTGTATAAGATTCTGTTTCACATTTCATCAAATGGAAGAGAGGCTCTCGGGAATGTGTATAAAAATCATAGAATTTGGCTTTTGCTGGCAATAATTCCCAAGTTCTTCAAATAAAAATCAGTCTAGGATTTCATAGACAACCTAGATGGCTGTGAAGGTTTTGTTTCATTATGAACTGTTTATAAATTTAGGGGAGAAGTGATAAATACATTAAAGAGCCCCTATTACACATTGAAAAGGGTCATATTTCAGTTTTATGGGTCTCTAACAACATACTGATATGTATGCAAGGTCAAAAAACATGTTCATGGTCTTATAATATGCATTTATTTTTACCTAATTATCCCAGCGACTCCCATATGAATCGTTCAGCGATTCATTTGTTCTCAAACCCCTGCTTAGCACGAAGCTAATCTGCGCTGATTGGACCGATGACAGCCTGTTGCCATTGGTCGACAGCGTTCAGCGCGAGACAGTAAAATGGCCAGCGTGGTTTATCAAGCCCGCGGCCGCGGGTCGCCAACATTAGTATAGGATCCAATCACAGCAGACGCTCGAAACACGCTTCAAAGTAAACTTACTAACACCACAGTAAACAGTACCCAGTTCTCAACAGTGTTATTCAGACACCTCAGCGCCGAAAGCAGTGCAGTAAAACACTAGCATATGCATGACATACATTCAGTTTTAATCCACACAGCAGCAAAAGCTAAACTATTCTGAACCTTGACCGCTGCACATGAGCAAGATCAGCTAACGGTGGCCATAGCAATGACAAATGGCAGTGGAACGAGCTCACGAAAGCATTTAAATCTGTAAACAAAGCAGCACGCGTCACGTTTACAACGTTGCATTAGACACGATATGAGAATATAAAGAGTTAACCTGATACAGTACACGCGGTTAGTAGTAACCGAACATGTAAATCATTTCTATTTGCAATCATTGCTGTGGCACCTCGTCCGTGAACTGCTATATGTTCTAAGTGCTTACCTGTACTCTGCTTTTCTAAACGATCACATCCCCAGCCGGGAGGTTGTAGCATCCTCTGTCCTCTGACAAGCTATCTCTGCGGGCTCCTGCTCTCCATTCGCAAGCCTTTTCAGTGCTGCTCACCAGCCCGAATCCCAGCGTTTAGTAGCCTACCGGTGTACCTAATATTTTGTCCTTATTTTTCCAGCACCCCTGGTGTCTTGTCTGTCCATTACAAGATGGAGGCAGAAACTAATGCATGAGCTGTGTAGTGATAGATCACCCATTGTAAGCGTGCAGATTTCTGAATGACTCCTTTCCCTCACACTTCCAATAATATCCAGGTAAACACATTATCTTCATGAGTGTCTTGCTGCTGTGTTAGTAGGCGGGGCCGCAGGTTTGAATTTTGCCAGGTCTGCGCGTGCAACCATTATGTTTCGTAACGAAGTCGCGCCGAAACGGCTGAAGACTCATTATGAAGACGATTCATTTAAACCACTATGAGTCGACTCTTTTATAGATGAGTCAATAGTTTTAAAAACTGTCCACTTTCAGATTTAAGCTTTAGCTGGATATTTCACTTCACTAAGAGCTGTGTTACACACTACATGGAAGGTCATTTTCAAAAACCCATAATAGGGGCTCTTTAATATGAACAACCCAACCAAAAAAACACCTTCTGAGACTTCTACACAAAGTCGTTTCAGCAATCAGTGCTTCAAGATGTCTTTATAGTATATTCATTCATTCATTCATTTTCTTTTCGGCTTAGTTCTTTATTAATCTGGGGTCGCCACAGCGGAATGAACCGCCATTCCAGCTGCAACCCATCACTGGGAAACATCCATACACACTCATTCACATACATACACTATGGACAATTTAGCTTACCCAATTCACCTATAGCGCATGTCTTTGGACTTGTGGTTGAAACCGGAGCACCCGGAGGAAACCCACACGAACACGGGGAGAACATGCAAACTCCACACAGAAACACCAACTGACCCAGCTGGAGCTCGAACCAGCTACCTTCTTGCTGTGAGGCGATTGTGTTATCCACTGCACCATGCTGCCCCAGAATGTGATAATACTGTGTGTATTTTAGACATTAAGATATTTTGATTAATTATAACACATTGTGTGTTTCATAATGGCATACAAAACACAGCTTGACGTTCTGAAATTGAGCACAATGACTTGTAGGTAAATTCTCTTAATCACTTCAAGTCAGTCAGTCATGAATACACTGTTTGTACTGCATTCCACACTAAACAGTCATTCATTCATTTTCTTTCCGTTTAGTCCCTTATTTATCAGGGGTTGCCACAGTGGAATGAACCGCCAACTATTCAAGCATATGTTTTACACAATGGATGCCTTTCCAGCCACAACCCAGTACTGGGAAACACCCATACAATCTTGCATTCACACACACACACACACACACACACACACACACACACACTAATACACTACAGACAATAAACCGGAGCACCCAGAGAAAACCCACGGGGGAGAACAAGCAAACTTCACACAGAAATGTCAACTGATCCAGCCAGGACTAAAAACAGCAACCTTCTTGGTTTAAGTTGACAGTGCTAACCACTGAGTCACTATGCTGCTTTCAGACTAAACATATACAATCTTAGTGATTCGAAATCTGGATTAGAATGGACAAAATCCGCGCAAATTCCCACTGCAGTGAAATATCAGTGAAATATCAGGCAAATCGGACCCTGGGACTGCAGTACAGCTGAGAATCAGACTCGAAACCAGCAGCATAAGACACCATTTTCATTAAGAACAGCGGGAATACAAATGAACCCTAGCAAGCCCGCCACTGTACCTCATGTTCTCTGCTGTAATCTGAGTGTAAGCGCTAAATTGCATTGGTTCTCTCATCAAGCATGTAATTGTGTTTCTTGACATGCCACTGAAAGTACTGCAATGGGGCCCATCCTCAAGGACAGTGTTATGTTTTATTCATTTCTCATTTCGTGTAGAGTTCGCTCTCTCCCTGTCTCTGTCTGTCTGGCTCACTCCGCCTCTCCGTGAATTTTTCTCCATCTCAATCAGCCTGTGTAATTTTGCAGGTAATTCCTAACTCCACTATCCGTTGCCTAAAACACACACATACAAGCAGTGCAAGTATGTGTTAGTTTGATTAAATGTATTTGCCGGTTGCCATGAGAAGGTCCGAAAGACACTGAAAACCTTCCATGTGTGTAATTGCTGGTAATGAGGCAATCACAGCACTTTACTTTGCTGGTGCTCTGGTCTGGCAGCGAGTGGCCAGCTACCTGTTTTCATCGGAGCGTGACTGCTCTCTTTAGCTCGCTTGTACTTGAGCGATGCTCACACTTTCACACATTTCACACATCCGTGGACTTAATCTGGGTGTCATCCCTCGCAGTTGGTGTGTGGTATGAGTGTGCCACACTAAACAGCCGCTGTGTTACTGTTTGAAACTGCATTTGTAAGACACAGGAAGTGCTGTTTTCTCATTCCCTGATGCTGTTGATTAGGTGTAGCTAAATATTGTTAATTTATGCACATTTACATATGTGTTGCCTGTTTTGGCATGTGTGTGTGTCTAAATGTGCAGTTGTTGTTAAAGTAGCTCTGTGTTATCTAGTCTTATGTATACTGTATATTTACCCAATAATAATAATGAAATCAAGATGAAAAACATGCTTGGCATGTAACATGCAACAACCTTTGAGGCTATGACAAAGCAAGATCTAAGTAAATGGTATGGTACATTATTAACAAAGTAAAAAAAAAAAGATAAAAAAAGCATGCATAAGAATATGAGAAAGCACAGCTAAGTTTTCAACTAAACTAAGAAAATCTTTTATGCTTTTTGACTAACACAACATAATTTAAAAGCCTAAAAATGCAAACCTTTAAAAATTTAAAGTGTCACTTTTTGAAAACTTTCAAGAGATGTTTTATTATATAGATATGGCTGTATATCAACACTGGTCGTAGGCGTGAGTTGGCTTGAGGCTGCAGACTGAGTGCCTTAGTGTCCCACCAGTGGTGATATCAGTCATATATATATTGCATATTTGCATTCACTACTTTTTTAAATATATTTTTTATCTGTGTCTGTTTTAGTCCTGTCTCTGTAATTCTGTTGCACTGTAGAAGTGCAAGTCATGAAAACTAATTCCTCGTATGTGTGAATATATCTGGCAATAAAGCTCTTTCTGATTCTAGTTCATATCACACTGCTACGAGTGTGATAATGCATTTATACAACAGTTCGACGGCAGAATCGTGTATATAAAAAAGAAAAGTCAAACACGTAGGGTCTCAAAAATCTTTTTGTGTGAGGCACTACTTTCTTCCGCCATTCATTCACATCTGCAGCTGACGTCAGAACAGCAGAAACCATTGTTACTTTACAAACATCACTTTAGATCTACTATTTGAAGTATTCTCTAGCATAATATCTAAAGTGATATT
>CAIGQZ010033024.1:479674-490137 GCA_903798205.1 Danio tinwini
ATTACATCCAAAATATTTTTAAACGTGTTTCTTTGTATATATATCAAGTACAGTATTTGTGTAATTATATGTAAATATATGCAGTACATATATAATTACAAACTTTTATTTTGGATGTAATTACAATGTAACAGGAATATAATTACAATTTAATGGCATAGTAATTACAATGTAACAACACAGTAATTGCACACAAGATAAAAGTTCAACTGTAATGTGTATATTTAAGTATACAACTATAAATGAACAAATACTGTACATGCAATATACAAAGAAACATTTACATTTATAAATATTATCTTGGATATAACTACAATGTAATTACAATGCAATGAGACAGTAATTGCACACAACATAAAAGATTGTAATTATCTATTTTGAGTCAAAAATAACCTTACATTTAAAGAGCTAATGTTATTTCATGAATTCAGATTTACTTAAACTTTTCAAATAATGATTTGGACATTAATTGGAGTATTTCTTTTCCAAAAATCATATATCCATTTCTATGCCTGGCTCTTGCTTACGTAAGCAAGAGCAGAAATAATTTTATTGATACATCTCCCAGAAAAAAAATGTGTGCCTTTTAAAAGTTTAAACTGATTACTATTGATGTCTTCCATTGACATCGGCAAGTATTTTACAAAGCAAAATGTTATTTTTTTTGTTTGTTTTATTAAAATACAACCTAAGCAAATGTTATTTTGCAGGAGGGCATATTTGAATTTTACTGCTAATCAATAATGTACTAAATCTTCAAATCACACTAGTGTGATCATATGATCAACCTAGACAGATCAGACTGCTGTTAAGATAACAGCAAGCATTATGATAACAAAGTTGTTCCTCTTTTTTATTTACAGAAATATCACAGATTGTAGTCTAGGTCTGTAGCCAGCCTGGTAAAAGGGGTAGTTCTTTTTTCTCCAAAAGTGGACCTTTTTGCAGTTACTTTAGTGACATTTTAAGCACTATTTTTAGCTTATGTAATGGTTATCATAACCATACTTTTTGATGTACCAAAAACAGCCAAGAAAGGATTCCACTTGGTCTTGAAGCCTTTTTTGATGTTTTTTTTTTTTTTTTTTACAATTTATGATGGTGTTGCAGTCAAAATAAGAAAAATTTGCTCATGTACAGTATGTTCTGGAAAATTCTGGAATTCTGGAAAATTCTGGACCTTTGTCCGTGAGGGGTGGATCTTCCGACAGTCTGTGACTAAATGGAAGCTGCATGTGTGTGTACAGTTGACTTGATGATTTGGACATGGGACATCTCTAGGTGCTCATTTTCATTTTTTCCCCCCATAGAGAATTGGAAAGTTGTAACTTTGTCTTAAAAGTATTAAAAAAACTAAATATGTTTTGGAAAAAGTTGGATGCAGTGCTAGGTACTCGAGATTAATATGAGATTATGCAAAGTGAGCATGATACAAATAGGCCACAATCTGAAGGGACAGACATTTGTGGTGGTGTCCTAAAGTGAGACATGGCAATTCTCATTTTATGACAGCGGTTGATGATAGCTTTCATAATCAGGATCATCCTATAATGACCTTCTTTCCACAGTGTCTGGTTCTTCTATTCAGCTTTTGCCTGTATAGCTGTAATTATCTGCTGTGCTTTTGCTTGAGTTTATTACACCTATAAACTGCCATTAAAATATCATCACCATCAAACCTTCTCCTGGGTTTTCTTGTTCCATGACGTGACAGTTCATCAGTGAAAGCGCTTGTTGATATGCTAACTCAATTTACAGTATATAAGTGTATTATTTGCACTTTAATTGTAGTCAAATTATAGTCTAACCAATCTTGTTTTCTTATTGTTTATTTTATTTAATTTTTTTATATATTTTTTGCTTAACTGCATTAAGTATCTCAAGATGACATTTTAAACATAAACAGTAATTGTGCACTAGATTTGTTTTTACTTTTTATCACAGTCTTGGACATGTGAACGATTAGTAATAACATTGACTTTGATGCATTGTTAGATTTTATTTTTTTTCTCCCTAATTTACTCTTGGTGGCTATTTTTTGCCCCATTGACTTCCCTTAGAACCACATTTGATGGTGCATAAATACACAGTCTTTGTTTTTGTTTACTCTATGTAGTTCTGAGAGCGGAGATGCATATTTTGGTTTTCTCAGACACATCAAGGTGAGTGCATAAAGGTCACTCTCACACATTCAGACACGCATACAAACACTTTAATTTGCTGTTATACTCCATGTCCAGAAACTAAACTTTATTTTGCACAGGCAATTTTAAAGGGTTCATCGTGCCAAATGATGATCAACAGTAAAAAAAAATGCAAATTTTACCTCTTCCCAACAGGGAAAACCAATCAAAGATGCATGAATATATGGTGTCATGGTTTTGCAATAAAACAAATGTGGTTATAATGGAAGTCAATGGGGGAAAAACAGCCACCAACAGTAAATCAGGGAGAGAAAAAAAAAGAAGGTTAATCAAAAACATTGCATTAAAGGCAGTTTTGTTTCACTTGTCCAAGACTTTGATAAAAGGTAAAAAAAATCCAGTCCACAATTACCTTTTATATTAAAAAATGTATTTTTGTTCACCAAATCAGTGACATAATTTATAAATTTGGCAATTAAAGAGTTAAAATCCTGTAATTTTCTAAGCAATTTAGTAGTTTTGATCAGGACTGAGGTTAATAAACAAATGCAAAAATAAAATAAAAATAAAAATCGGAAAAAAATATTTATCTGATGCATTTTTACAGTGTATATTTGCCCAGTGTATAGTATATTTGCCCAGATTGTATCATTGAGCTTTTTGGGTTTTTTTCAGAGCATTTTCTTAAAATATGTGCCAAAATAAGATTTGTCACCAAAAATCATTCTGCTAGCTGAAACACAGAAAAAAAGTTATAGCTAAATTAAGACATTAAATCACCTCAGAGTGGATGAAAACATCCCCAACAGTAAATAAGGGTTCATGTACTGTAACTTTAGGATATTTACTCAGTCAAGAGCAGAGAGTGATTTGCATTTATTACCATATTTACTCACTTTACAAAGAATGTTCACCAAGACATGTACTTTGACACTTTTATCTTTATTTGTCCATTACAGCCCAGGGAATTATGAAAGACAACACAGTTTGGTATTTGTTTGCAATTTTGGACACAGCTATTCTTTATATTTATGTACAGAAAACAGCACACAAGTAAAGAAATGAAGTTCTTTATTCTCATGCTTCAATGGTTTAATCACTTCCAATTTTAATGGTGATTCAGATGATGCTTAAAGTTTTCATTAATCTGCAGATCATATACTTACCAAAGCATAGTCCATATGGATCGCTGATCAGTTGTATGTATATATATATATATATATATATGTATATAGATAGACAGATAGATAGATATAGATAGACAGACAGACAGACAGACAGACAGACAGACAGACAGATCATAAAACATACAGGACAGAGATAAAATCTGAAAACTTGCTATACGCTTGATTGTACATGTACTTAATGACATTAATAACAACTTTTTTTTTAGATTTCATTTGACTTCTAAGTTCATTTTAAACTGCTGAAAGTCGGTTCTTAGATGAAACACACCTATTGAAAATAGCAAGTAAAAGCCTGCTTTTACACCACCCACTTATATTAAGTGTAGATCACGCATTAGGCGGAATGAAGTAAATAATGTGCTTGCCCCTTAACAACTTATTACATAAAATTAGTAGGTGCGATCCTTTATGCAGGAGGCTGGGAAACGGTGTTGAAAAGCCAAGCAATTCTGTTTTCAACAAAGATGAGAAGCAACGAGGTTAATGACCAGATTGTAAAAACAAATTTATGCTGTGACGGGAGGTTTTTTGAGCAGCTGTTCAGATAGATGATCAACCGAACAATTTGTCATGTTCAGTGAAATTGTTGTTGTCCGCCTCCACAATGTTAATCTAAACAACTTGCTCTGCAGTGAGAGAAGCTACACAGATTCTTCCACTCCATAGAGAGGCATTAAGGGTTCTGAACAATATCAGCAATCTGTTTTCATACTGAAGCCCTTGAAGAGGGTATATCCAACATAGGCTCATTCTAAAAAACGTAGCTCTATATACATTTCTGGATATTGTGAATTAGCCAGAAGTACGTATGGCTGCATTTCGTCTTTAAAACGAACTTTTTCGCGCTTACCAGCTGACTGATTATCTCCGTGTGGAGGGTTTTCCAGCTATTACCAGTTTGTCCAGTCAGCTCGCCATGTACGTCGGTGGACTTGAGATGCAGAGAGGAGTTGACCACGACAACAGAGTTCAAGTCTGGTGAAGATCGGTTCCAAAAAGTGAAAACCACAGAAGCCAAAAAAATTCAATAAACAAGTAAATAACAGGCTAAGGATGTGGTAACATCTGAAAATGTAGTAAAAAAAAATCTGGCGAAGGCTTTTTCTTTTTTATTTTTCTGTATTGCTTTTTAAAACTGCTGGTTGGTTTTAGGAAAGTGGGTGGGCGGGTCAATCAATGCTTTTGAAAACATTATTGGTTGGGTTTAGGGAAGTCGATCAGTCAGTCAGTCAGTCAGTCATTCAGTCAGTCAGTCGACAGCAGCCTCTGGTGGATTTATGTGAGAACAGCAGCGTGAACGGTTCCAGAAAGCGGGTAAGACAAAAACAGAAGCCAAAAAAATAAATAAATAAACACTCTCTAGAAATGTATATAGCAATACATTTTCAGAATGAGCCTGGGTTGGTTATATCTGTATTTATTATGTTTAAAACATGATCATGAGCTCAAGCTAAGGGTTTAACGGAGCATTTTCTCCACCAATGTTATTTATAATCTAAGATTAATTCAGTGGAATTCATATCTCTGTCTTCAGCTCACATCGTAAAAACACGGCTGGCTCAAATGTGCAAGTACGCACTCGGATGAAAGCATCGCACACTTCTGAATGTAAATTCTGCTATCAGGTTTCAGCATTATTGGCTGAGGATTCACAAGGGTGTCTGCGAGGGACTGCAAACCAGAAAGAAAAGAGATCAGAGCGGGAGGAGGAATAAAAAAAGGATGAGCGACGATGAACAGATTGTCGATGATGAATGAGGAAATGATAGCGGAGCAGCAAAACGATGCATCTGACAGATTAAAAACATGAAGTGGATATAAAGAACGGCATATTTATTTGATGAGAACATAACAAGAACATTGTTCAAAGAGCTAATTAGATCAGAGAGGGGAGCTGTGTATAGCTTTGCCGAGAGAAGGAAGTGGTGAAAAGAAAAGGAAAAATCAAATAATGTTAATAATAATAATACATTGGGGGGAATAAGATTATTGTGCACAAAAGAGCTGAATTCCTCTGATTCTGATCATCTAAAAAGACAGAAAGAAGAATTAATAGCTCCCTGTTTCAAATGCATCTGACTGTCATCTCGATTCTTGCAGAGCAAAGACAGTTTGCTTATAAATTCTGATGCATCCTAACATGGAGAATCTATGCAAATAAATCTTGTCTGATGTGTGTATTAATCAGTGGAATAAATTAACGAATCCGCAGATGAGATATTTCATTTTCAAATCTGAAATCGCAAAACGAACAAACAAACAAAACTTTAGACAGGCTTCATGAGGAGATGTGATAATTTTCATCTGAACAAAGAGACACGAATCAGACTGAAAGAAATGACAGTCTATGAACTGCATGCTCGGGAAACATAGGAAGTCTGACTCACCATGACTCAAATTCAGACAATATCACTAACAGATTAGAACAGCAGTTTTGGCAAGGCTTGATCCACAATGGAGGAAACAAAGCAAGCAATGAACCCCAAAATGCTGTTAAGGGTGAAATACTGTCGCTGAGAATCAAACAAATCATGCTTCATTTGTAAACAGCATGTGTTTCCCCGAAAGGTGTGCTTTAGTGTGGGTATTTAAGCTTTCTTAAAATACCTATATAGGAGCTGCTTTGTTTTGTTCAACGTGTGGTCAATTTATAAATCATACTGTAAACATCCAGAGTAGAAACTCTCCTGTGCTTCCTGGGCAAGGCAGGTTTTTTGAAATATAGACTTCACGGCAACAGAAGGAAACACAGCGCAGCCATAATTCAGTGATTTTATCAGAGACCCTGTGTGTATATCTGTGTGTGCCCTGCATTTTTAATTCACTCGCTATAAAACTTTGACATGTTTTTATATATGAAACATGCAGCTTAATATTTTCGGCCTAGATTTACTAAACATGGCCAATTAGTCAGACAGCGCAATCCCATAATGACCAACATAATCTTGCAAGAGGACATGATATTTATTATATTTTTAGAAGGGGAAGGAGGATAATTGCGCAAATACCACTAAACTGACTACAGCAAAACCTAGTAAATCATACTGCATAATTAATTTATATACTCTCTTCCCATAAATTTTGCATTAGAAGGGGAAACTCCTGCAAATGCAATAAGGCCAGTTGCAGAAACAACAGCTCACGTATTTTCATTATAAATGTGTCTCTGCATGTCTTCAGTACATACAGTAATTGCTGTAGTGTTTTATTTACAAATAAATAAAAAATAATACAATTATTACACTAGGGCAAGATGTTATTAAATCTGAACATACTATTGAAAATATCTAAGCAAATAATCTTGTATATTGAGGACCAAGAGTGTCAGTTGAAAATAAAATGATTCAAATGATCAATTTAATAACTGAAGCATGAAAATGTATGTAAATAAATCACAATTTAATTAGACAAATAAATAGACATATTTACATTTCTATTGAAATTGTGTTGTGTAAATTGTTTTATTTAAATGTCATTTAATAAAACAATGTTTTTTAAAATGCTTTTTTACATTTATAAACAAATAGAACACTTTGTAATTGTTTATTTAATTCATATTTTAAAATGCTGATTAACCAAACAGTAAAAAAAAGTACATTAAAAAATTTAGTCTTTTTTATTTCTAACTGTCACTCCTGGTCCTCCATACATATAACGTATGCATCTTAAATCAAATAAATACATTGATCAATCAATCATTCGCTAATTCAATCAATCAATCAATCAATCAATCAATCAATCAATCAATAAATCTATCGATAAACAGTACCATATGCAGTTTAGACAAAATACAATTACTGAAAAATTAAAAAGTATTTTCAAGGATCAAAAAGCCTCACAATGACTATTTTGAACCAAAATAATGCTCCTGGCAACAGACAGATACAAACACAAAATCACTGGTGGCTTTTATTAATCCATTGTTAAAAGACACAGTTAACATTGACTCTCAAATAATTTATTTACATTTAATCACTAGCACTTTACAGCAATGTTAACATGAGTGTATAACAATATTTTTGATATCATGAACTGACAGCAAACAATATGTTATTAACTTAATTTATTTATATTATATTAAATTATTACATATTGTTTGCTGTCAGTTCATGATATCAAATATATTGCTATATGTTCATGTCATATAAATAAATAAATAAATAAATAAATAAATAAATAAATAAATAAATAAATAAATAAAATCAAATTTCTAATCTAAAAAAATAATTAATCTGACATTAATATATAACAATATATTTGATAGTGGCTTGCAGAAGTATTCATACCCCTTGAACTTTTCCACATTATGACAAAAAACCTAGTTATATTTTATTAGAATGTTATGTGAAAGACCAACACAAAGTGGCATACAATTGTGAAGTAGAAAGAAAATTATACATGAGTCAATTTTTTACAAATAAAAAACTGAAAAGTGCAGTGTGCAAAAGTATTCATTTTCTCAGAGTGCATCTAATTAGCCTCAGAAGTTGCCTGATGATTGCTGACTGATCGAATGTTGCCCTAATGACTAAATAGAGTCCACATATGTGTAATTTAATCTCAGTACAAAAATACTGCTGTTTTGTGATGGCCTCTGTGGTTTGTAAGGAACATATTGGGGAGCAAACAGCATCATGAGGTCCAAGGAATACACCAGAGAGGTCAGGGATAAAGTTATGGAGAAATTTAAAGCAGGGTTAGGCTATAAAAAAGATTTCCAAAGCTTTGAACATTTCACAGACCACTGCTCAGTCCATCATCTGCAAATGGAAAGGGTGGCACAACTGCAAACCTACCGAGACATGGTTGTCCACCTAAATTAACAGGCTGAACAAGAAGAGCACTGATCAGAGATGCAGCCAAGAATCCCAATGGTGACTCTGGATGAACTGCAGAGATCTACAGCTCAGGTGGGGGAATCTGTCCATAGGATAACTATCAGTCAAATAATGTACAAACATGGGCTTTGTGGAAGAGTGGCAAAATGAAAGCCATTGTTAAAAGAAAATCATAAGAAGTCCTGTTTGCAGTTTGCCAGAAGCTATATGAGTGACCCAGCAAACGTCTGGAAATAGGTGCTCCGGTCAGATGAGACCAAAATTGAACTTTTTGGCCTAAATGCAAAACGCAATGTGTGATGGAAACCTAACACTGCACATCACTCTGAACACGCCGTACCCACTGTCAAACATGGTGGTGGTAGCATCATGCTCTGAGGCTGCTTCTCTTTAGCAGGGACAGGGAAGCTGGTCAAAGATGATGGGAATAATTGTTAGAGTCTGCAAAACACTTGAGACTGGGCCAGGGATTCACCTTCGAACAGGACAATAACCCTCAACATAAAGCCAAGGCTACAATGCAATGGTTTAAAATGAAACATATTCATGTGTTGGAATGGCCCAGTCAAAGTCCAGACCTAAATCCAATCGAGAATCTGTGGAAAGATCTTAAAACTGCCTTTCACAAAAGCTCTCCATTTAATCCGACTCAGCTTGAATTGTTTTGCAAGCAAGAATGGGCAAAGATTTCAGTCGCTAGATGTGCAAAGCTGGTAGAGACATACTCGAAAAGACTTGCAGCTGTCATTACAACAAAAGGGGGTTCCACAAAGAATTGACTCAGGGGGGCTAAATACTTTTGCACACTGCACTTTTAAGTTTTTTATATTTGCACTTTCTACTTCACAATCAAATGCCACTTTGTGTTAGTCTTTCACATAACATTCCAATAAAATATAAAGTATTTATGTTTGTGGTCAAATGTGGAAAAATTTAGCACACTACTGTATATATTGCAAATAAATGCTTTGTTGATAAAGCTTTCTATTGATAAAACTATAGGCAATACTGTTACTGAGTCCATTAGTGCCTCCTAACCTTTCCAGTGGAGCTGGTATTGGTAGTTTATAAAAAAAAGCACATTAAGGTATTAAATGGAGGGTTACATAGACAGTTCACCCCTAAAATAAAATAAAAAAATTCTGTCAATTATTACTCTCATGACATTCCAAACCCATAAGACCTTCATATTCTCCACAGCACAAATTAAGATATTTTCTGATAAAATCCAAAAGCTCTCTGACCTTCCATAGACAGCAACGTTTATGAAACATTCAAAGCCTAGAAAGCTATCAAGAACATCCTCAAAACAGTCTATGAGTCATCAGTGGTTTAATCATAATTTTCTGAATCTACAAGAATACTTCAGTGTGCAAAATAAAGACATCTTTATTCAGCGCTTTCTTCTCTTGAGCATCAGTTCAGGACATGCATTCATGAGAGCACTAATCTCTGTATGTGTGCCACACAGGATGCCCACGTGGCTCTTCAAGGGAGTGGGCAGAGCTAAAAATTTCCTTTGGCATGCTTTGTGTATTCTGGTTGTATTTTTTTTTATAATATACTGTAGATGAATGCAAACAGAAAAGTTGACAAAACAAAACAAAAACAAAAAAAAAACATTACCAACATGAGATGCATTTCCCAAACAATGACATAATTAAATAAACCACCATATTACAATGCACTATTTAGGAAATGTTGTGACAAGTGTTTCCCAAAATCCCAAAGCGCTAATGGCTCTGTTACAGATCCATCGTTTGAACCATGTTAGTTAAAAAGTAAAACATCTGTAATGACGCCATAAATGATGTAATAAAATAACAGCTTCTTTAGAGATTTAATTTATCTCACTACAAATAATATTCTTTTACAGGCACATACAAACACATTTTTTAATCAAATGTGAGTTTTTTTTTTTTTTGTTTTTTTAAACATGCATAAATTTTCCTTGCATAATTGAAATACTGAAGTAAACAGCACATAGTATAGGGCCTATATTTATTTTACATACATTGAGAATATTTTTAAAACATAAAGCCATGTACAATAGCTAACATGTAGGCTATTCTTAAGCTAACATATAGGCCATTCTCATATACACATCATATATGGTCAAACAATGATAAAAAAAAAGCATTTACATGTATTTGTTCAATATAATTACATTTAAATTTAAAAAACTGTATTATTACTATTATAATTTTATGTAGGTTATTGTTTATAGTATTATTATTATTATTATTATTATTATTATTATTATTATTATTATTATTATTATTATTATTATTATT
>CAIGQZ010033024.1:584723-600233 GCA_903798205.1 Danio tinwini
TTAAAAAAAAAAAAAAAAAAAAAGAGGCCTCGTGGATTTAAAGGGTTTTGCATCTGAACTCTTCAATTTTAAACAACTTTAATCCATATATCCTGCATTTTGCTTTCTAATGAGATATGAACAGATGACTGATGGTCTGCCATAGTTTTTTTTTTAGCAATGCATAGACAACTGTCTGTAAAGAAATTCTCTGGCATTATTGCTCTCCCTGCGTTTCCTAGAATTTATACCTGGATGATGGAGGCTTTCAGCAGTGCTTCAGATTGACGCCCCTTTTACACGGGGCTTCAGTGTCAACGGATCCACAATACAGTTCGGTAACGCTTGATGTCACCCATTCAAAGTTAATAGGAAGCGTTGACGCTGACTCTAGGTGTGAATGGGGCGTGAGTCGAGTTCAGTTTGATGAGTTGTTGTCAGTGTCGGCAGGAGGATTTCCCCTCAGGACACCAACAACAGGCACTACATCATAATCACGCCCCTACAAGAGCAAGCTCATGATTGGTTAACTTGTCGCAAATATTCGCTGAAGTTCAGATTTTCCAACTCATGTGATTTGCGCCGCCTCATTCACACGAAACACATCACAGGATGTCTATTTGCGTCTTTGGATTGACTTAACGTGTAAATCACTTGCCCTTGATGCTTCATTCGCACCTGTTGTGAAAGCAGCATTAGTCCTGTGCAACAAAACAAACTGTGCTTTGTTCTGAAATACACTCACATATAATGTATATGGGAATAAGAAAACAATGGTGTTTGAGGTTTATGATGTGTGGCCAGTTCAATGTACTGTGACAATGTACAATGACAATTCCAAGATGGCGCCGAGCATGGCCGTCGTTTTGCGAGCTCCCAGCAAACTTTGTTGTGTTTTGTATGTCACACTTCGAGAAATTGGCTCCCTCGTCGCACACCGAAGACCGGACTTTGACTTCTTCAATGACACTCTGTTTACAAACACAACAACAGAGCCCTTTGTCTGGGCCACACAACCGAGGCGACGACGCAGACGCAGCCGGAAAAGAGGAAAGAGAGCCGGCGTCCTGGTCAGACTAAGGATTTCGACCTCCGCTCCCCACCATTCTGCTGGCTAACGTTCAGTCACTGGACAACAAACTTTGCGAGCTTCCTTTCAACAGGAAACAAGAAACTGCTGCATTATCGGTCTTACAGAAACCTGGCTATCTGCGGAGGTACCAGACACAGCTGCTGAACTTTCGGTGTTCTCCTTGCACCGCGCTGATAGAACGAAAGAACTCACAGGGAAAAGTAAAGGAGGAGGTGTTTGTTTCTTTATTAGCAACTTATGGTGTGATGAGAGAAACACACACCCAGTTAGATCATTTTGTTCTCCTGATCTGGAATACCTTATGCTTCAGTGTCGACCATACTAGCTACCAAGGGAATTCACATCGGTCATTATTACGGCTGTTTACATTCACCCTCAAGCCAACACAGAGCAGGAGCTCACGGAACTGTATGGGAGCATAAACGAGCAGGAAACCGCACACCCGGAGGCAGCGTTTATTGTTACAGGGGACTTTAACAACGCCAATCTCAGGAAAATCGCTCCAAAATACTTTCAACATATCACCACAAACATGCGTGGTGATCGTATTTTGGACTATTGCTACTCTCCATTCTGGGATGCTTGCAAATCCCTCCCCCGCCAACCATTTGGCAAATCAGATCACTCTTCTGTTCTGCTCTTGCCTGCTTACAGGCAGAAACTGAAACGGGAACCACCCACCCTCAGGACGTTTCAGAGCTGGTAGAACCAATCGGATTCCATACTTCAAGACTGTTTTGATGACGTTGACTGGGAGATGTTCCGGGCAGCTTCCGATGACGACATCGAAGTGTACTCAGACACTGTTAAGTGCTTCATCAGAAAGTGCATAGAAGACGTGGTCTCAACAAATACTGTCCGTATCTACCCCAACCAAAAACCATGGATCAATGGCGAAGTTCGAACAGCCCTATCAGTGCGAACTTCCGCCTATAAATGCAGAAATGCTGAGGAACTAAAACAAGCAAACTACAACCTCAGGAAAACGATCAAAGCAGGAAAGCTCAATACAAAGACAAGGTGGAGGGTCAATTTAACACCAATAACGCAAGGAGCATGTGGCAGGGACTTAATTACATCACGGACTTTAAAAGTAACAAATCCGCCACTGTGAACATTGCTGTGTCTCTCCTGGACGAGCTCAACTCGTTCTATGCCCGCTTTGAAGCCCAGGACAGCGCACACACACAGCGTGCTCCCGCAACCGATACAGAAACCGCCAGCACACTCTCTGTTTCTGTAGCGGATGTAACGAAATCTTTCCGTCGCGTGAACATCCGAAAAGCTACAGGCCCAGATGGCATTCCTGGACGTGTACTTAAAGCATGCGCACACCAGCTAGCGGGGGTTTTCACGGACATCTTTAACCTCTCGCTCTCTCGGTCTGTGGTTCCCACATGCTTTAAGACAGCTACTATTGTGCCAATATCGGAATCAGTTAAAACCACATGCTTGAATGACTGGCGTCCAGTTGCACTGACACCCATCTTCAGCAAGTGCTTTGAGAAGCTGATTAAAAACCACATCTGCTCTGTACTGCCCGCTAACACTGACCCTCTGCAATTTGCATACAGAAACAACCGCTCCACTGATGATGCAATTGCTTTCACCTTGCACACTGCTCTGTCTGACCTGGAAAACAAAAACACATATGTGAGAATGCTGTTTGTGGACTACAGCTCAGCATTCAACACCATAGTGCCTGCCAAGCTGGGGGTGAAGCTCAAGGCTCTGGGCCTACACAGCTCTCTGTGCAACTGGATCCTGGACTTCCTGTCAAGCAGACGCCAGGTGGTCAGAATAAACAACATCACCTCATCCACACTGATCCTCAACACTGGTGCTCCACAGGGTTGTGTTCACAGCCCTCTCCTGTACTCCCTGTACACACTTGACTGTACATCCAAACACAGCTCCAACGTCATCGTTAAATTTGCTGATGACACAACGGTGGTGGGCCTAATCACCGAAAATGATGAGACGGCCTACAGAGAGGAGGTGCACACTCTGACGCAGTGGTGTCAGGAAAACCACCTCTCACTCAACATCAGCAAAACCAAGGAGCTTGTGGTGGATTTCAGGAGAGAGAAGAACGAACACACTCCCATCACCATCAACGGGACACCAGTGGAGAGAGTCAGCACTTTCAAGTTTCTTGGAGTACACATCGCTGAGGATCTGACATGGACTGCTCACACAGACGCAGTGTTGAGGAAGGCACAACAACACCTCTTCTTCCTCAGGCGTCTTAGGAGGTTTAGAATGAGCCCCCACATCCTCCGCTCGTTCTACACATGCACTGTGGAGAGCATCCTCACTGGCTGCATCACCACCTGATACGGAACAACGAGCAGCAATCGCAAAGGTCTACATAGGATTGTGCGAACTGCTGGACGCGTAGTAGGAGGTGAGCTTCCCTCCCTCCAGGAAAACTACACCAGGAGTTGCATGAGGAAAGCCAAGAGAATCATCAGCGACTCCAGCCACCCAAGCCATGGACTTTTCTCTCTGCTACCCTCAGGCAGACGGTTCCGCAGCATTCGGTCACGCACCAGCCGACTGAAGGAAAGTTTCTTTCCTCAGACTATCAGGCTGATGAACACTTAACACACCCCACACAAACTCTTCCATACCCCACACTGCACACCATAAAGATGTAGCATGCACTGCACTTTAACCAATCCATACTTAAAACAATACTGCCTACAACTATGTGTACACCTATCCATCGTACGTATCACTGTCAACATTGCCAATTTTATTTTGTCTTGTTTTTTGTGAGTATGTTGTTGTATTTTGCACTGTCTGTATTTTGTACTGTCTGTATTTTGCACTGTCGTTGTATTTTCACTATCTATATTTTGCACTGCCTGGAGCCAGCACCTAAGCTTTTTACTCATCATAGCACACGTGCTGCTGATGATGTGACAATAAAAGTGATTTGATTTGATTTGAATACTTATTTTAAGCTATGCCAAGGCAGAATTAGATTTTTTTATTTATTTACTTATGGTTATGGCACCTTTAAGTAATTACTGCTAAAAGAAAATCTAGAGGGATTTACATCACATGATGCCCTAAATTTGTCACCCACTCATTCCTAAATAAAAGCTCTTGACCTATGGCAAACAAGTTTTGCCTATTAAGCAGAAAACAGCAGACTGTAAATTGGTAAAGAGGAACAGCTTCCTATTCTCCTCGAGTGTTTCTCCAGTGGCTTCACTTGTATTACTTGGCAACACAGATGGCAACACAAGAGCTTTGTGTATTAACATCATTTGAAGAAAAAATAAAAATCCACCATTCCACCATTCCAATCCACTGATCCACCATTTATTGATAAAATCCACATCAACCACCCCTACAACAAATCCCAGTCTGTATAATAAGATCTAAACCAACAAGGTCACAAAGATTTAACCCTGCTGAGTTTGTATCTGCAAAGGAGCATCCAGATCCAGAGTAGAGTTTTACTCTTAAGCAAACACTTACAA
Organism: Danio tinwini; assembly: GCA_903798205.1. Lineage (NCBI taxonomy): Eukaryota > Metazoa > Chordata > Actinopteri > Cypriniformes > Danionidae > Danio > Danio tinwini. The sequence continues at coordinate 589,290 of CAIGQZ010033024.1, forward strand.
TAATAATCAGATGTATACCTCCTTTAAAATGACATGGCTTGCTGAATAATATAGTCATGCAATTTTATTTTAAGTATGTGATGTAATACTATACGGGCTGTAATAAGATAAGCATGTGACATTGTTTGTCTGGATTAAATTTATTTTCTTCCATTATGCTTATCCCATCTGAAGAGGTCTTAAACGCTGATTGTTATAAAGAGCAAATTAATATTGGACTGAATTTAGAGTCCAGATAGGTCATTTTCTATACTATATTTTATGAAGAGGAGGAAAGGTCAAAGTAATGCTGATTTTCTATATTACTAAATCATTGAAATGATCCCATTCTAACCACAGCATGCAAGCAAGTCATTTAAAGAGATAGTTCATGAGAGTTTGTAGTGAAGATTCTTTTTTCTTTTGTGGAGAAATTTAGACATGTTTTTTTTTTTTTTTTTCCTGAATGAAGTCTTTAAGTCTCAGCCATCTAAAACTTACTTAATACCAATAATAATAATAATAATAATAATAATAATAATAATAATAATAATAATAATAAAAGAATGAGTTGTTTTAAGAAGTAGTTTTATTCTTTAAAATAATATATAAACTTGTTGCAATTAAAAAGTCCAAGCACAATTGAGGTTATATGACAATCTAAGTATAGCAAATTTATTTTTTTTTTTTCAGTAATGAGTTGAGCCAGACAGAATCTGCAGACATTTCTGCTGAAAATTTTGTAAAAAATCTGTGGATTTATGCTGAATTATTTTGGGGGTATCATAACTTAAAACTTAATATATAAAATAAAAAAAATAGCTTTATAACTTTTATTTAGTTTACAATGCAAATCCATCTAGATCCACTGGTTACCAAAGCAGGTGTGTATATATCTAATTTATCTACTAAAAGACAGAAAATATCACTTTACAAACTGTATTGTAAATAAATCAAATAAACGTTTTCATATTAGTCAGTAATATTACTAAAATTTATTTAATACTGAATGAATATAAATTAACACACATTTACACAAGTAAATAAATAGACTTAATGATGGGCTAAAAATCTAAGGATTTCTGAGCGCACAGATTCCGTGTGGGCCTAGTAATGAGTAACTAAAGACATTTTAAGATGATTCTGTTCAAATAGCAGAAAAAAACATATTTTTTCCAGCCTGATCTCATGAAAAACGTAAGTATTTTACGTTTTGTCAAATTAGTGGCTAATTCGTAAAATATTCGTAAATGTTCAGTTGTATGAAAATGTAAGATTTTAAAAAGGAGGCATGGCACCCAACCCAGCCGCTAAACCCAACCGTCATTGGGTGATGAGCAAATCCAGCCTGATCTTAGTTTTTCTTTTGTTAGTTTAGTGGCTAATTCATATTAATTTGTATGAGTTTAGTCGTACGAAAATGTACGATTTTAAAAAGGAGGCATGGCACCTAACCCCACCCCTAACCCCAACCGTCATTGAGTGATGAGCAAATCGTACTAATTTGTTCAATTTAGATTGTACAAATTCATACGAATTGGCCACAAAATCAAAAAGGTTTGAATTGCCGTAAGATTGTGTTGGCAAATCGTACTAAAATGTTGAGTAGTCCATACGAATTAGCCACTAAATCAAAAAGTTACGAATTGCCGTGGGATTGCGTTGATTCCTTCACATTTCTGCCACTTTCGTTCCTTTTTTTTTTGTTTGTGACAGAGCTGTAACTGCACTAAGTTGTATCTCCTTCTTTGTGTTTTCTGTGAGCACATGGGCTATGATATGTGTGTACATGTTCTCTCCACCCCTCTAGTTATCTAATTAATGATTTATTGCCATACCTGTTTAATGTATAGTCATTAGTTCGACTTTAAACACCTTTTGTGTTTTGTCTTTTTGCTGACTTGTTGTCTTTATGAGACTTTGACATGTTTAACATTAAAATGAAAAGTGTTTCTTTGTCTAAATTATATTAAGTTCATACCTTGAAATAGTCTGAGTTCTTGTCAAGAGTTTTGAAGACATGGAGCAATGACTCAAGTACATAAAGACGGGATATTTAATAACAAAATAAAACAAAAGGCAACAAAATTAATTTAATAAACATTAATTGAAAAGGCAAACGAGACTGGGCTGGGCTGGCAAGCTGGCAAAATTGTGCACTTGCTACAAAGACAAGAGACATGTAAATGACAATACATGAGCAGACTTGAATAAGTCCAGGCATAACAAGAATAAACATGACCAAAGTGGCAGAGTCCTGACAGGTCTTGCTAACGTTATGCAATTTTACACAATTTTATGTCATTTGAGACAAATTTGGATGAATCCCAAAAGAATTTTGTAATCTTAGTGTAAGGATGGCTAAGTCTCTCCATAATAACAGAACCCAAGAACTGCTATAGAATTCTGTGAAGCAAGACCAGGATAATTGCTGTGCAATAAAACAATAAACTTTCTAAACTGAGAAAATCAGCTAGGAAACCAGTTGTTCAACTGTGTCGATCATGCATTCTGAGCCCCCCTCTCTGCCCTGGACTTTACCTTCTCCACCAGAACAGCTCACTCACATTTCACACAAAATGTCCACGTTTTCCGTATAGTGAATCTTGTGGATCTATATTCATGTGTGGTATCATTCTAGATGATTATATGTGATTGGTAAATTTGAATTCAATTTGAATTCAATTCAATTTCACAGTAATATTTCACATTTTCCCTTGTATCTGTTGATTTGAGTTTCGGCTTTGATAAGATATTTGTCAGAAGCTCTGCTCCAGGGAAAATGGTTTTCACATCAACCCATGACCAGACAAGGATCTTTGTTAAGCTTTTATTGTCTTGAATGTATGATTGTTTGTTGTAACTTGACTGTGTTTGATTGAGTAAGGGAAAGGTGCAAAAGTGTCTGTGGGATCCTGTAGTCAGAATACCCCGTTGCAGTGTGTGAGTCTCTGAGCTCTGCATCAAGACTTATATGCTGCAACGTACTTCTACACAGTCAGGTATTAATCTCCAACTCTTAAATGTATCTTTGGGTAATTGATATTGTACATTTCTGAATTGGCTTATTTTTATTTAATTATGTAAATTGGAATGGATAATCTTTACCTATTTATTTAAAAATGTTATATTTGATATATTGTTACAACCATTAGCAATCTAGCTACTGCAAATCGTTGGAGAACTAAAATCTGCCACCAGATGGACTACAAATCTTGTCATGCACCTCACACACACACATGTCCTGATGACACACACACAGACACACAGCTGAAGTTCATCATTGATTCATTACCTGGACTATAAAGACACTTCTCATTTCCACACACATTGCTGAGTCTTGTTAACCTGTCAACATTACGAAGCATTTACCTTGTATTTTTACCTTCTTTACTTTGTCTGTGCTGTGTTTCTTGACCCTCACATTGTTTATTGTTTAAACTGTCTATTTGCCTGGGACCCGACTACTCTTTTCGACTTTCCTGTATGATACTGTTTCCTGTGTTTGACAGTTGCCTGCCCGACTACTGTTCTTAATAAATGCTACACGTGCTGTTCCGCTGTTTACTTTCACTTTATTCCTCGACTCCCCAACCCTCTTCACTTTTGTCCGCGACACCCCCGCCCTGCTCTTTTTTGTCCGCCATCCACCGCACCAAGACATCCCCCTCCACTCTCCACTTTTGTGCGCGACACCTTTCCATCCTTTGGTAACATGCCGGATCCGTTACCCCGATCTGTTCTGGGACCTCGCAATTCACAAATTGGGGACAGGTTTGGCGGTATGTGTAGGTTCAAGGTTGGGTTAAGGTGTAAGGGATGATCAACAGTGTAATTATAAATGTAATTACAGAAATTAATTACAGCTGTAATTAAATGCAGATATTTAATCAAGCATAATTAAAATATAAATACATGTATGTACTCAATAAGCACACTGTAACAAATTATTATTGTCAGTGTAAGTACATATTAGGTAAGTCCACTTAATATAAAGTGGGACCCTTCTAAATAGCTTGCGTACAATAGAAAGAAACTCAAACAAGTGGAGGGAGAGTAAATAATGACAGAATTTTGTTCACATTTTGGGGTGAACTATCCCTTTAATGGCTGTTGCGATCAAATATTCCCTCCAATAAAATTCTGGTAGTGTCTGAAGATTTTAGACACTTCCCTGCAGTGCGACTTCAGCTATGATAACAGTCGCACCAAGAATCAATAGAAGCACCAAATTTGATGACGCAATCAGATAGTCAACTCCAAACCACCAAAGGGAAATGTCAAAACATTTATTTTTTCTCATTTTATTATAAAGGCAAGTTGTGAGCTAAAATCATTGCTACAGATTGTTTATGTTTGTCGTGAGGTATCATTTAAGAATCTAGTTTACTCAGCGCATGTATTGTATGATGGATGGCGTCAAACACTAAAAGGGTTTTCTTTCATAATTGGACTGCATTCGTGACAAATTCAGTCATTAATTTTACAATTTAATGGTCTATCACATCTGACTAATTTGCGGCACTGTTACAAACTGATGTGGTGTGGTCAGTGTGAGATTATTACACACTTAAAGTATAGTGTCAAAAGATACAGCATCGGATACAAGATGGCATAATGCCATTAAATTAGTTGATGAGGTAAAAATTCAGCTTTGTCTGTTGATGATAAAGCCTCAATTAAAAAAAAAAAATCTAAATGGTTATTGAGCAATTTAGACAATTATGGCATAACTGGTAATAGTATTATTCGTGTGACCCAAGGAATCTATCAAAACGGGACATATGACAGTAGGCAAAAATACCACCTATTAGCTTTTTATTTTTATTTTTGACTTGATCAATCAGGCTCAAAAACCTGCATCTTTGATCAAGTTTTGTATTAATATATGTCTTTATGTAATTAAGCAAATAAATGAACAAACAAACAAATAGCTTCAACTGTTTGATCCATTCACAGAGTCCCACTGTGTATCTAAATATAAGGCCTTGTTTTTTGGTTTATTGGCTATATTGTATAGCTGACAGTGGTGGAAAGAGTACTGAAAAATCATACTCAAGTAAAAGTACCATTACTTGCCTAAAGATGTAGTGCAAGTAGAGTTAAAGTATCTGTTTTAAATATTACTCAAAGTATAAAAGTAAAAAGAGCTTTTAAAAGTGCTCAAGAGTAGTGAGTATTACTCTGTAAAAAGCTTATGCATTTACATGTAATTTGTGAATGTGTGTAAATGTAACATTCTGTTATGCATTTAGTCATTGCCCAGCAGCCACACAACATTATAAGACGTTAATATTAGGTTAGACTTAGGTTGTAATGTCAGGTAACAAAAATGCAATGTCTATCCAGCGTCTAAGGACTGTTATTTTAATGCCCAATGACAACATCAAATGACATTGATATTTGGTTGATTTTAGGTTGTGTTAGAAAGTAACCAAAATCCAACGTCGAGCCAACATCTTAAACCAGCGTCCTATTGACATCAAATATTGACATTTATTCGTCAGGTATGGCAACCAAAATCCAACGTCTGATAGACGTCATAGTGGTAATGTCCACACAACGTCAAGCTGTAACATCATTAGACGTTGATATTTGGTTGATTTTAGGTTGGACGTTGAACATTGATGTCTTCGGCCTGACGTTGGGTTCTGATGTCAACCCGATGTTCAGTTCCAAACAAAATGCAATGTCCCCATGATGTTGGTGTAAAATGTCAATCTGACGTCATGTTGACGTCTTGTGCCTGCTGGGTCTTTAAGGCCATTTTGGTCATCATACAGTAAACATCTGTCATTTTCTCATCAATGACATGCATCTAAATAGTCACTGGAAAGATTTTGGACATTTTCTTGGACATTTTTAATCTTTCAAAAGATTGCTACATTGCTACAATTTGCTACATTTATAAGTTGCCCGTGTCTAGAGGTAGTTCAGTATGGTGCGATTTACCTTCTATGTGCGATTTGATTGGACAGGAATCACATGACTGATTTTTCTATTTTAGCCAATTACCATAGACAAGAAAGAAATAAAGTAGTGACTGCATGTTGAAGGTAAATAGTGGAATAAAAGTACAGATACAGCACTAAAATATACTCAAGGGAAAGTAAAAGTACACATTTTTAAAATTACTTAGCAATTTACAATTCCTAAGAAAAAAATACTCAATTACAGTAATTTGAGTATTTTTAATTTGTAACTTTACACCACTGACAGCTGATAAATGGTGATTAGGACTAAGTTTTTGGGTAACATACTCTTGAAACACTCGCAGTTTAAAAAAAAACACTTCTAAAATAAACAGCATGAGTAAATGCTATAATTCAAACGTACACACAGAGTCTGAGAGTGTGTATCTAGGTTATACATGAAATTAAAAGTCTTCCATTAAATCCTGAGCATTTTGAAGAAAAAAATATTAATGAATGTAATGGAAAAATCAGTAGGCGTTTAATTCATCATACCTCTGCACATCGCCAAACGTGATCACTAAACGCTTGTGCTTCCTTTCATTAAACTAAACCCACCGAAGACATGTAATTCATTACCAAAACATAATAAAGTTCTACCCCCCAATGTATGTAACTTATGTTTTCACACCTCTGCGATGAGTTCAGTCATTACAATTCCATGCACTGTTCTTTGTTCATGCTAATACCCAATAATCTCCATGTCAAAGCACCTAGTTCCCTTCTCATTACTATTAAACACACTCGCATTGGCTGCAGTGTTGTTGATTAGTTCTTTAATAACGTTCCCGTCTGCTTTGCCCTCCTGATAATCAAGGCCTGGGCTGAGTGCAGTCATGCTCATCAGACAATGGCCTGATGTGATTGGGCCACACTGTCATTAAAAAATCCTCCTGCTTCTTTTTTTTTTTTTTTTCCCCAGACTCATATTCCTCTCAAACATTGATACCATACATGAGACACACTCTGAGAGATGGCTTCCATTCACTGGGTCTGAATGCCCGCAGATTTGTAGAATAACCTAAAAGAATATTTGTTTATTTATTTATTTATTTATTTATTCATTCATTCATTCATTCATTTATTTATTTATTTATTTATTTATTTATTTATTTATTTATTTTTAAGCTGACTCCTCACAAAAAAGAAAAGAAAAAAGTTTTGCTCATTTTATTCATACTATTTTAAGCTAATGTCAAGAAGTACCTTAGCACATTTTCATTGCTATTAATATTCAGGGCAATGTCTACACTTTTTTTGTTACCCTATAGACAAGATTACTATACGTCAGCCCCTTTGCCACAAAAATAAAAACGTTACAAAGTTTTAAAAAAAGTAAGTACATAAGTAAGTAAATAAATACAGTTTTATGCTAAACTGTGGGCAACTCTCTGTGGCTGCAAAATTATGTGCTTTTAATTTTTAAGAGAAGCTCACAGTGATATGCAATTAGGTTTCTAGCGAAAGCTAGATAATGTCATGGTTTTCAGACAGAAATACATAGTGTAGGAGTATTGAGATGTGTAAAACTGAAAAATAGGCTGTGCAAAAGTTTGGACGCCCTCTCTTTTGAGTGGATTTAAAAACATGTAGTCACTTAATGCTGAATGATTACAGCACAGAATTGATTTGAGTGACTAAAGGCCAGCTCACACTGTGAGATTTTTTATAATCCTGAACGATTGTAGCATGTCAGACTGCACAAACATGGCTCTCATGTCATACTGTATGATCTCAGCCGTCATAAAGTCAGATTGAACGGCAATGAAGATGCACCAAACACGGAAGAAAACGCTCCCAGAGTTTGACGTCATCCATCCGCGACACTTTCACTATCCTGCGTTCTGAAATGATTCCTTACAGCAAATGTAAACAAACTGTAGCAGCAATTTTGCACACAGCGTGTCTCTGTAATAAAACCAGGAAGAAAAAAACAGTTTTGACATTTCCCCGCGGCCATTTGAATTGATGCAGGAATCGTGTCATCAAATTCAGAGCTCCTATTAGTTCTTGGATTGATGCTCAACACAGCTGTTGTCACACTGCAGGAAAGTGCCTTAAATCTTTTGACACTGCCAGAACGGAGAGAAAATCTGATCGCAATGGGCACAAAGCGGCTGTCTGTGAACATGTCAAACCAACGATCAAAGATCACAGATTTTAGCCCAGGTTTAAGGATTTCCCAAATTTGTCAGATGACAAAAACGCGGCTGAAATCTCACAGTATGAGCAGGGCTTTAGTGAACCTTAACAATCCTAACAAGGGTGCAACCAATCATAAAAAAGGATATTTAAGATAGCTGATCGCTAGTTGTGGCTCTCCTTATTGTGAACCAGAACGTAGCAACATGAGAACCTCAAAAGAACTTCCTATTGACCTAAAAACTAGGATAATTCACCAACACGATGTAGGAGAAGGATGCACAGGTACTAGAAACCTTGTCAGAGTCAAAGGTCGCATGGATTCCACCCAGTATCAGCAGATTCTTAAGAACAATGTTTAGGAATCAGTCAAGAGGCTGAAGGTACGACAGGGTTGGATGTTTCAGCAGGGCAATGGCCCATCGCACAGTTCCAGATCAACCAAGTAGATCATGCTCAGACAAGATAAAATCTTCTGGAATGGCCCTAAGGTATAAAATATATCCATATATTGGAAAGGCCAGCAGGTTATGGCTTGCAATTATGAAAATTATCAGGGGTGGCCAAACTTTTGCATAAGACTGTAAGTAAGTAAGTAGGTAGGTAGGTGTCAAAGCAGTAGGGCGAGGACACGGAGTTGAGGATCCAATTGCAGTTTATTAAGAAAATCGTCTTGCAAGCAAAAGTCGAAACAGGAATAAACAGGTGCATACAGATAATCCAAAGTTTGGTCAATAAACAGGCGAATGGTCAGTACATGCAGCCAAAAATGTAAACAAAGAATAACAGCAAAAGGTCAAACATAGCAACGGAATGGAAGAGAAGGGAATGCTCACTAAACACTTTAACAAGACTCAGCAATGATGCGACTGTGTGTGCTTAGCAGTGTTGGGCACATTCCTTAAAAAAGTGTTTAGTTATAGTTACTAGACACTTCTCACCAATAGTAGCTGAGTTAGTATCTGAGTTACATAATTACAAAAATAGCTACCAGGGAAAGTAACTATTGTATTACTTAAAAAAATCTGTTTTGTCAAATGACTTTAAAATAAATCTAAAACATTGTAACCTAATCTACACTATTATAATGTTATTGTAGGACAATGAAAGACAACAGTCTAATTCAAAATATCATAAATATTATCAATACTATAGTTGCACAATCAAACACAATATATGGTTTAGAATTTTAAGTATTTATTGCACAGACCACAACTCACAAGACTTGAGGTGCTTCATTAGATTAGAATTACTTGTCACCAACGCAGAGAGACTCTTTCCTTTCACCTCAATGAGGGAAAAGTAGTGCTTATATTTCCAGTTTGCGAAAGCTACCTTTGAACTTGTTGGATTTGCCATCGTTCTGACTCCTGGTCGTTGGTGTGTGCCACTGACTGTGCATGTGCCTGTGTGAACACCTGTACTACTCTGCCTCTGATAGGCAAACAATGGAAATGGACTTCTTAGCCAATCTTAGCCAATCACCACATTCTCAGTTTTACCACGTTCACAGACACACCAATCATCATCACTGGTTGGTTACGTGTCCCGCCACTGCCCTGAACACACAAACACACACCAGAGAAAGAGAGGTACTATGGCAGAGAGAAATGCTGCTTGCATAAAAAACCTCTTCAGTGATCTCAATTATAGTAACTAGCATTTTTTTTTTTTTTGCATTAGTAAAGGTAGCGGAATTGTAACAGGGGAAACATTAATTCATTTGATTACTCATTACTGAAAAAGTATCGCCATTAGTAATGCCGTTTATTTATAGGGCTGTTATTTCTATCACTGGTGATCAGTTTATAGTCCTTAAAAATCTGTCCATACTGATCTTCCAGCTGTGTGTTTGTAATCAGTGTGAATCAAGAAATGGTGTGCAAGGTGCATGTTGGGAGTTGCAGTTCGTTAACATATCATGTGTGTAGTTCTCCAGTGATCTGCAGCCACTAGAATGCTGATGATCATAACGATAGGTAGGTTAGGTAGGTAAGGATAGGTAAGGGTAGGGTAGGGTAGGGTATGGGATGGATGGATGGATGGATGGATACAGCAGCACAGACACAATAGCTTAAAGCTCTGTGCTCTTTCTCTGGATTTATCTGCTTCTCAGATGCTTGAGTTTGCAGTGCTAAGCTTCCTTTCAAGAGCCCCCACTTCCCATACAAAACTGCCAGTTTGCGTCCCGCTTCGATGCATAGTTGCCCAATCAAAGTGGCTACTTAAAAGTAAAACTATAACATTTTTGTGGCCCCTTCAAAAATCCCTTTTTGAGAAAGTTTATGTTAAATGTCCTCCTCTGCCACAATCAAAAGGGACATTAACAATTTTATTCTTGGCGGACAGAGATTTTTGGTCATCTTTGCAGTGGCACCCAAGACGACCACCTAGTTCACATACAGTATGCCTAGAAATGGTGTTATGTTACATTTAAAGAGGTCTTAATGTGTCCTTTTTTAATCAATGTAATATACTAGGTTTCAGGTGGCTCCAAAATGCTCTGCTTACTGGAAATGCGTGCCTTGTTGCAAATATATAAGTTACTACACTGTAAAAAAAATCCTGGTTGCCTTAAATTTTTAAGTTGAATCAAATAATTTTTACGAGTCCATTGAACTTATATTATGTTAAACTGACCTAAAACAGCTTGCATAACTTATAAAATTAAGTTAGAACATCATTAACTTAGTTTAATGAGTTATAATGAAGTAAAAACATATGCTGTCATAACTAGTTGATCATATAATTTTTTACAGTGTAGATACATTTTATTACATGTTTCAGAGGACTGATGACTACAGGGTGCTGCTTTTTCATAAATCTGAAAGATGTTACTTAGGGCAAGGGC
>CAIGQZ010033024.1:625233-652558 GCA_903798205.1 Danio tinwini
TTATCCCCCATATGCCCTATTGCTTTAGAACATTCCAACATTAAAATTTGGAATGATTTTTTTAAAAGCATTAAAGTCATCTCTGTTAGGTGTAATATGCTTTCAAAGTATTTTTACAGTTCAGTTTTAGCAATCTTCATATTGACAATTGAGTTCCCTTTGTAATGCAATTTGAAAACATTTATGCCATTTTGACCACAGCCGTGGCTCATGATTAAAGCTATAGGTGACATTTTATTTAAAAGCGGAATTTACATTAGGTCTCCAAAGCTTGCAAAAACAAAAATATATAGCATACGTTAATGCTTTTAATGTATGATATAGGCTATTTAAATGTGTCTGTAGCCTACTGTATATGGCATGGGCCTGTTGGTTAGAAGATTTCTGCAGTGGTTTGAATGTGTCAAAGTTGTTAAAAAGTTAACTTAAAAAAAATTAAAATAAATAATATACAATATCCTGATTAATAAAAAAATATATATTATTATTATTATTATTGTTAGTTTTCTTAATAAATAGCCTACTGTAAATTACAACCATTAATACTTTATATGATTTATATGAGATTAGAATATGTGTTAGCTAAGTGTTTTTTATGTTTCAGCATAAAATGGAACATGGCATATTCTCAATAATAATAAACATAGGTCCATGTGCCGTTTATATTTCAGTTAATATAGAAACTGAGTGCATGCTTTTACCAAAACTAATATTGGATTTATTTATTTTTATTTTTTTATACAATATAACAATATATTTTTATACAATATAATATAATTTTATACAAAAAAACTACAAAAAAAGTTGTTACTCCACCCCGTTTAAAGAGTCATATGGAGGTTTTACGCTATAACTAACATGGTTCAAATGATGGATCTGTGACAGAGCAAGGTTTTGGGGAAACACTCGTCGCTACATCGTTCTTCTCCCAAACGATGCATCGTACTATGATAGGACATGAGTTATGTCATTGTTTGTGAAACGCATCCCTGAACAATCTTTCACTATTTGTGAAAGTTTAAATCATTATTTAGTTTATTTGGAAGTGTCATTGATAACAACAGCATGTTCATTATTGCAATACATTGTTTTGTATAGTTGCACATCTTAACACACATATGAAGAGTTAACTCTAGTTTTATTAATTTTCATGAATTAAATTTTTGTACATTTAAAAGTTAATTTCCAACAACAACGGAATAGGTATTTGTTTGGCTATAGCCTAAAAATATATTGTATGGGTCAAATTTATTATTTTATGTCAAATATCATTAGAATATTAAAAGGCATCTAGTTTACCCCTTTTTCCAAACTTAAGATAAGTCTTTTGTGCCTCCAGAGTGTGTCTGTAAAGTTTCAGCTCAAAACACCCATCAGATTATTTATTATACCTTCCAGAAGTTTGTATTTTATAGCTCTGAGCGTCAGGTAGCTGTTTTTGTGAACTGTGCCTTTAATGCAAGTCCTTCCCGCCCACTGTTTCCAAGTGCCTGCCAGTGTGCCTTAATCTCTGCCCTCTGCTGCCTCAGACAACAGACAGACATGAAGGAAGCAGATCTCACGTAACGTTTGTGAGAAATACTACAGTAAGAACTTTACCAATGAGTTTTTGATGCATTTGTTGTGGATTTGCAACGATGAGTCACACACAATGTCGTTACAAAGTTCACTCACACACACAGACAGTGAGCGCATTTAGCTTGCACTGTTTTTGCACGCAAATGTGACAGGATACAGGTTAATATACACTGCTGTGTGGATATCTGTTGTTAATGTACAAAATAAACCTGATTTAACATCAACAAATCAGGATTGAAGCTTTTTCTTTTATAATTGTACTGACACGCGGCTGTGGTGATAAAGACGGTAAAATCACTGTAATTCATTATTTTTTTATTATAGTGTATGTCAATTTGCAGTCGGCCTCAAAATGTGAGTAATTTGTATGCTATTGTATTGTGCTTATTGTGTTTATATCACCTCAATATGACTGTGGACACACTATACCTACACATAGTTCTGTCCAAACAGCTTAAAAAAGATCATTTTCACCAAAGGTGCCCTTTAAGTAAAGCACATGTTCCGTGAGCATATTTTGTACATTTTATCTTTTTTTATTAGTAATATGTATTGCTAAGCATTTCATTTAGACAGCTTAATATATGATTTTCTCAGTAATTAGATTATTATTATTATTATATTTTTTTTAATTCTCATCCAGCTTTTTCAGATTTCCTAAAATTGACACTTATGGCTAGTTTTGTCTGAACCACAGCTCTAATTTTATTAATTAAATCTATTTGATTTTCATAAATCAAGTTTTTGTGCATTTAAATTTATTTCCAACAACAACAAAATTCTACGAATAGTAAAAAGATAAATCCACAAACAAATCTGCATGCTTTTATTTGTTGCTTTGTGAAATTTACATTGAATCAAGTCTGTATTTAATATTCATATTGATGCATGTGTTTGCGCTAAATCTGGCAAATTACATAAGCTTCACCAGAAAATTGTTTTCATGCACAATAAAATATTAAAAGCAAAAGAAAAGTAACTTAATAATAATCTCCACTGCCTTTATGCAGGAAACGACACACAGAGATGTCAAAAGTACGCACATGCTTAAGTAGAAGTACAGATACTCATGTTTAAAACAACTCTGATAAAAGTAAAAGTGCTGACTACACTTAACAGTAAAGAAGTACCACCAGAAAAATGTACAAAAGTAAAAAAGTAAAAAGTACTCGTTTCAACCACAGTCCAAAGACATGCGGTATAGGCGAATAATAATTCAACTACATTTGCAGTAGTTTATATGTGTGCGTGTGTGAATGTGAATGGGTGTTTCCCAGTACTGGGATGCAGCTGGAAGGGTATCCGCTGCATAAAACAAACGCTGGAATAATTGGCGGTTCATTCTGCTGTGGCGACCCCTGATAAATCAGGGACAAAGCTGAAGGATAGCGAGTGAGATAGGTAGGTAACTTGACCTCACATCCTATTGATACATTAATGTAAAATAACTTACATTTTCAATTTTTATGTAAAATGTTTGTTGTCAATATTATGAAAGTAGCTAAGCAGCATCACACCCTGTAATATAGCCGAATAACATTGCTTAAAAAATCGGCCCATGTATCAAATTAGATCAAAAACACCAGCTGCCATTCGCGTTGATACACTCTGTCTATCTTTGATGTTTCCAACATTATCAATTCCTTATGTCATGTTGATAAACATGTATTATTTTTTTTCTCTGTTGACTAGACACACCCCCACAACATTTAATCATTTAAATGCCTGAACAACTTGTCTTAATATTTAGTCATAATGCATTTTTTACATTACTCCCAGATGAATCTTGACTTTTTCTAATAAAGGTCTAAAAGAAGGTTGTCCTATGTTCACATTTTTACTTTTGTTTTGTTTTTTTTCTTTGTGCTATGTGGTGCTCACTTTTCCTTTCTGTATCAGAATGACATGATCTGGCAACAAATTAGAGTACAAACAGCAAAAATATTGCCATAGTTTACACCAGAACATGTTGTCAATAACAGAACTAGAGTACACTGTTATTGACAACATGTCAACTACGTAATTTAAGTCTTATCCATACACAATGACACAAGGACATGTCATTTTGACGCCACTGACATGTTCATTGACACAGGAATTTAGTTTTGAGAGATGAGCTGAAGGTTTTTGAGCAGGAGACTGGCTTTTGCAGGTAATCCATGGTGTTTTGCTGTTTATACGTGTTGTTATGAGAAATGCACTTAGGCCTACTGTTTTGCAAATTTCAGTTCTGATCTGAGAAATGTGCCAAACTGACTGAGAAAAACTGCAATACATTTATTATATGTGAAAAGCAACCAGCACAGGCATGGCTACAACCTACAAAACATGTGCATGATTGTTTTACGCATGTTAAATTCAGGATTTTTTGCATTATATTTTTATTCATAAATTGCCCAGTACAGTTACCTTTGTTGTTGTAAAATATTAGTAAAAAAATATTAATTGAAGACAACAGTATAGGCCTATATGTAAAATCATATAGTCAATAAAAAAATAATAACAAACAGCATAAAAAACAGCATAAATTCTGTTTAGGAAATATAATCTCATCAGAAATTAAGGAAATAAACCGCAATGCATATTTTTTTTATAAAGTATTTGATTGTTTTAGTGCTAAATGTACTAATCTTTGCAAAAAGCACTATTTTTTGCGGTATTAGATTGAAAGAGCAGAGAAAGCCCGTGCAGTATGATCAGAAGTGGACAAAAGGCTTTTAAGCATTTAAACAGCATGTTTTTGACTGGAATGTGTCTCGTTTATCTGTGATCCGAACAAACAAAAGGTGTCTTATTACTGTGTAAACAGGGCAGCATCAGTCATGTTAAATTCACCGACTCCCTCTGTCTCATCTGCCTATAGTCATCCTAGCCTTTCTCATAGTAATCCTCATGAACTAGCCCATGTACGGTGCGCGATAGCCTCAAAATAGGATGCGCAATGAGGAAAAAAAGATTGATTGCATCAAAACTGCGTTTATATTGCGCAATGACAAGAAACAATATACAGTAGATAGCGCCATCTGTAACGACCGTGGTTTAAAAAAATGTAAGAAGTAGAAAGTACAGATATTTGTGTAAAAAATGTAAGAAGTAAAAGTAAAAAGTTGTCAAAAAAATAAGTAGCGGAGTAAAGTACTGATACCAGAAAAAAACTACGTAAGTATTTGTACTTCGTTACTTCTCATCTCTGATGACACACTATGTTTTGCGGAGCAGAATTACAGAAATGTGATTTGTACAGTGTGATCTGCACTAGCATACACATCCTCCCTGTGCTGCTGAATCGGTCATGCCGATTGGTTTATTGAGTCACACTTGTGAAAAATTAGCACTTTGACACAGCACCATTTCATCCTACGTTTGGCGTGTTTGACTTCCCATAGAAACCAGGTTTTGAAATGGTTTCTTGCAAACCCTCCTCCTCATGCACTTTGAAAAACTCATCAGATCTAGACAAACACAGTAATTACCTATTTTAGATTCAAAATATGACAAGATTGCATCCCTAGTGCAGGATTGACTCACAACATTTGCAGGAACTGATTTTCATGCCGAGTTTCCAGAACATCTTAAAATACATGTGTGCAGAGGAGAATTCAATATATTTCAAGAGAACAGGTCTTAGACTTTAATTTTTGGACTTCTGTATTAATAAAACCCTGCATACGGATGGTAAAAATTGGCAAAGTCATTGTTTTAGAGGTCATCCACTTGCTGAATTGGATTACTGCATCTATAGATGTGCAGGGTTTTTATAGTATGTTGAGCTCAGCCATATATTTACAGTATACCTCACCTGATGTTAGATAAATAAAGGAAAAAATCAATATCAGAGAGCACAACAGCTGAATTCATTAATAGTGGAAGCAAAATCCGTGGTTGAGAAAAAAAAAAAAAAACTCTGATCATTTGTGTTCAAAGACACGCTGTTCAAAATATAGACTACTGTTCACTACTGTTCGGTGTGGCCTTAGTATATTTATTCATTAAGGACACTTTCAGCTGATCAATCATGAAAGTTAAGGCTTGTGCATTGTTTTAAAATATATGTGTAATTTCAAATAAATCATGTTCTTTTTGTCCTTTCAGTTAATCACATAATCTTGAAAAAACTAAATGTGACTCTAGACCACAAAATCAGTTTAATGTTGCATTGGTATTTTTGGCAATATTTGTATGAAATAAAATTATCGATTTGTTTTATTGCTAAATGCCATTAAAATATTAAGAAAAGATGAAGTTCCATAAGCATATTTTGGTAATTTTCTACTGTAAATATGCAAAAGCTTCAGATTAGTTTTTTTGTTTTTTTTTATTATTTAATGATCTGTTTAACTTTTTTCTTGCTAGTAAATTGTTCATTTTTTTTTTACTTTCAGGGCCCCATCATATGCCCGGGGCAATAAGGCGCAAGACGTGTTTTCAAGATGTGTTGCTAGTTTCAGACCAACGCAACTCTAATCTTCTCATTTTCCGCCATGTTGTTTAAATAGCAAATCCATTTGCGCCACTTTGTGGACTCATGGGTGTTCTGGTCTGGAAAAAAAGTGTGTTAAGGTGCATTGTTGGTGCGTTGCTATTTTGAGAAACTAAAACAGACTAGCTGAGTGCAGGTCTAAAGTCCAGCGCAGAGCGCGTTAGTTGTGCGCCTCGCTTAAACACTGCTTAAAACACACAGGATGTACAGCAACACACAAATATCTTTACAAATGAAAAAGAATTGAAGGATTAAAATGTTACAAAAATTTGTATTTTCTACATAAATATAAAAACCATACCTCTATGCCTTCTTCACCTCGGGGGCTTCTTTCAGTTTATTCATGACAACTGGCTTTTGTATAATGCTATTATTAGTATTAGTATTTTTTATTATATGCATATTTAAATATGTTTTATTAAACAAGCTTAGATTTGTCCACCTGTCAGGTTTTAGACCATATGGGGCATAGGACGTGTATTTGGATATAACTCAGTTTTTTGAACACACTTCGTTATTATTGTTCATTTATTCGTTTGCTGGAAATTAGACCTAAATTTAGAAATAGTTTTGAATTAAATCTTTGCACTTAACAAACGAAATTAATTATGTAGGATAATGCATGACTTCAGTGGAGAGCGTATAACACCATTTCCTTATCCATGAAAGAGAGAAAGTGAAAGTAAAGGCTGAATGGAGGAGGCTCATTCTGCAGATTGTTTGTTCAACTTTTTTCTTAAATGTTTGGAAGTGTTCAGTTTTTCAACTTACAAATTCCGCCATGTTAATAGCAAATGTGCCATGGAGTGACGCAACTGACTCTTAAAGAGAAAGAAAGATGAGACTCTGATTGGTTTATTCTCAAAACACACCTATAACTCATTAAGAGAATAAGCTCAACCCTGTTAGACTATGCACTGTGGCGCAAAGGGTATTTTCCCGTCCTTAAAATAGCAAAAGTGGATTCGGACATGCCCTTATTTCTTTTGCGCCCTGCAATTCAAACTTTGCGCCTACACCATTAAAATAGGGCCCACAAAGTTTGCCATGTAAATAGAAAATGTAAAATGTGCCATGGCAAGATGCAACTGACTCTTAAAGGGAATGAGAGATGAGACTCTGATTAGTTTAATGCAAGTTATGCTCAAAAACTCATTTAGAGAATAAGCACAACCCTGTTAAACCATGCGCCAGGGCACAGAGTGTATTTTTCTGTCTTTAAAATAGCAATTCGGGCCCTTAATGCTTTTGCGCCATGCACTTTAGACTTTGCACCTACATGGTTAAAATAGAGATCATAGTGTCAATTTTAGGAAATTACACAATCCTAAAATGTATCATTTGTTGAACATTTTTAGCAGCACAGCTGTTTTCTACACTGAAAATATGAACACTTTTAATTTGGATTTTATTTATTTATTTATGAGTAAAAAACAAACAAACATGTTACACTGAAGTCTGGAGTAATGACTGCAGTAATGACTTACACTTTGCCATCACAGGAATACATTATTATTACTTATTTTTAAATATATTATAGTAGAAACACATATATAAAGCTGCTATATTTTTTAATTAATTCAAATACAGGTTTGTAACTGTATGACCTTTTTTTCAAAATAGGTTCAGACCTATGCATTTTTTTATTATTGTTACTATTTTTTTCTGCCTTTTATCTTCAGCTCCTGATTGTAAGGGGTAAAAGACAGCAGTTCATCGGTATCCTGCTAGGTTAATGTCATCTAATACGTTCCACAAACAGAACCTGAGTACTGTCATTTTCATGCTATGACCTGCAGTCTCCTGTCCCGCTGAGATGAGTGAATATTTTCTAAAAAAGTCTGAGAATCTGAACAGAGACACTAAATGTCATAGAAGGAAAATGTTACAGAGAAACAACAAAACAATCAGAACTCACCCGTGAACACATTGTCATAATGTTGCAAAACATTTAGTCAAATTCACTGCAAACAGCAGAACTGAGAACACAGAGGCGTCTGTCACAAATAGATGAGATGAAACAAATAAAAAATGTTGCTCAACAGATGTACTGTATATAATAGAGTTAAGCAGCATCAGAGCAAAATGAAAACACATGGATACAACATAAATAAGTGTATGAGTGTGAATGAGTGTGTATGGATGTTTGCCAGAGATGGGTTGCAGATGTAAGGGCATCCTCTGCATAAAACATAAGTTGTATAAGTTGGCGGTTCATACCGCTGTGGAGACCTCGGATTAGAAAAGGGACTAAGCCGAAATAAAAATGAATGAATTAATAAATGACCACAGCATATTGCTTTTAAAAGTAAAAGCAATGGGTTTTGGTAATATGGCCTGTAAATGGATAAAATCTTACCTTGAAAACAGATGTCAAGTAGATTTAAATGGAGCGTTATCAGATTATTTGCCCATCGCTTATGTTTTAGGTCTGTTGCTTTTTTTAATATACATTAATGATTTGAAAATGGCTTGTTCAAAAAGGCTTTTGTTATATGCGGATGATGCAGCAATAATACTGTCTCACAAGAGGAGGGAATTTATTGAAAATAAAATAAGTAAACAAATTGAGGAAGTCTCTAAATGGTTTAGCCTTAATAAATTGTCCTTAAATTTGGGTAAAACTGAATTTATTTTATTTGGTTCAGCTGCGAAACTAAGAAAATGTGTTGGGTCAGAGATAAAAGTAGGGGATCAAATGATTACCCCAAAACATAAAGTGAAATATTTAGGTTGCATTTTAGATAGTAATTTGACTGGCGAAAACATGGCTGTTATAGTCCATTAAAAAAAAAAAATTCTAAAATTAAGTTTTTTTCAAGACAGGCAGAGCTCCTAGATACCCAAGGTTTAAAATATTAGCTAGTGCATTAGTGCAGCCATACTTTGACTATGCTGCGGCTTTTTAGTACAACGGTAGTTCCAATGAAATTAAAAATAAATTGCAGAGGGCCCAAAATAAGTTGTGTAGAACGGTTATGAAAGTACCTTTACTGACACATTTAATTAATGAACATTATAGTCAAAGTAATTTTTTAAAAGTTGATAAAAGGGTAATATTTCTAAAATTAGTGATGGTGTTTAAGATTTTAAAGAAAATGGCCCCAAAATATTTTCTTAATTATTATGTTTTAGTTAGTGAGGTACACTGTCATTCCACAAGAGCGCGTAGCAGGGATATTTAACCCTTATAGATATAAGAGTGAATCAGACAGAAATTCTTTTTGTGTACTAGCTCTGTTGCTTGGAATGTTTGCCTACAATTTTTAAAGAGATTCAAAATGAGAGTGTTTTTAGAAGGGACATTAAAAAGTGGTAGTTTTACTGTTGAAGTTGAGGATTTTGTTGTGCTGAGTTGCTGAGCTGATGATGTTTGCACTCCATTTATGATTTGCTCATTTATTTTTTTTAAGAATATTTAGGACCACAATGGAAATAAGCCTGTGGCTTTTGTGGGTATTTTATCCTCGACAGTTTTTAAAATATGTATGAATTAGTCTAACTGGACTTGTTTGTATATTTTTGTTAAAACTGTTAAATAAAATCAATTGGTTTGCATGATGAACAATTTATATTGGGACAAACTGCAATGTAAAACACATCACACACACTCAGAAATAAAGGTACGAAATCTGTCACTGTGGTGGTTCCATACAGGTGGACATTAGTACATTAAGGGTACACTTTTGTACTTTTAATTTTCACTTTTGTACCTTTAAGGTACTATGAGGTACTATTGTACTTCTAGGCAGTGTTGTGCTAGTTACTAAAACATAGTAATTAAATACAGTTAATAGTTACTTCATTCAAAAAGTAACTCAATTACTTATACCAAAAGTAATGCATTACTGATGAAAGTAATTTTTGAGTTACTTTTCCAAAGAACATTTAAATGCTCCCATTAATAACGTCACTTCAGTGCTGCATGGAGAATACACTGTTGATCAGCTTTACAGTTATTTAAATAATCAATTTGCATTCTCACAAGAAAAACACAAGACAAACTCAAATAAAAAGTCATTTTAAACACTAATTTAAGTCAGACCAGCAGCACAAAAATAAAAAATCAAGAGGTGATAAATTAGCTGAATAATATATTCAGAAAAGAAAAAAAAGCCAAAACTAAAGTTGCTTCAGTGTCATATAAGTTGTTGTGTTTAACCTTGAAACATGTTCCTTCACAGCTTGAGTATGAAAACTAACAACAATATACAACAAACACAAAACTTTTATGAAATAAATAAAGTATTCTGAATTTGCATTCAGAATCAGTTTGGTGAAACTTAGCATAAAAAAACTGCTGTTATAGACAACCATAATTCTATGCATTTTAAACCATACAAAAACATAACAGCACCCGGTCTCTCTTGCGCACACACTTGGTGTACCTCGCGCGCATTTAGTCTCTCTGCTTTCACTTGACTTTTGTCTAGTCTGGCGCCTAATACACGACACATCTTCTTTACGGTGGTTGGTTGGCATCCAACAATCACTGCTGTAAACAAGAAGATGTAGGCTAGACTGCAGCCAAAAATATTTAACTTACCACTTAACTTAACTTACCACTTAACTTAACTTAACTTACTACTTAAGTAACAGACAAATGCATCATATTGTAACAATAACGGAGTTACTTTATTTTAAAAAGTAATCCGTTATAGGATTAGTTACTGTCAAAGTACAGTAACTTATTACTATTAACACATTATTCCCCAATACTGCTTCTAGGTAGCAGTGCACTGCAAAAATAACTGTACTGTATACCACAATAAAATGCTCTCTAATTGTCTTTCCATTTTCTGTAACATTAACTGGAAGTAACGACAGCTTCACATTTTAAAGAGCTGTAATATATCACTATTTTGCTCTTAATTGATTCACAAAAATGTTATAAAATAATTGCATAATAAAAATGTATTTCTAGTTTCCTTGCAACACTGATTTTGTTTTATGTATATGTACAAATGTAAATAAAAATAATCCTAATACATTTTGGAAGAGTTTTATAATGTCACAACATTAAAGTATTTTCATACTGTGTTTAACCCTCATTCTAAGTACTCTTTTAACCCTGGAAATTGAAAGTGGTGTTAACATTGCTGTTAATGACTTGAATATGTTGCTTTATTTTGTCAATTTTCTACAATAATTATAATTAATATTAATTTGTGCAAATTAACACAAATTAATAATAATTTGTGTTACAGAAGTGTTAAGTGTGAACAGTGAGTCTTTTATTTTGAATTGATTACTATAACGGATACGCAGAAGAAGATCGCACATGGTCACAGCATCTCAGCAATACAGTCTGCAATGGTCTGTACAATACAAAGGTTTAGCTTCTGGTTTAATTGGAGAACAAGGTACTGACACTTCATATTTCAATGTGTTTGCCTTATTGAGTTTGTTTTGTATCTTGAATTTAAGTGATGTCTGTTTATTTGTATAAACCATTTCAATGTGGTGATATCATTGGCCCATGAACATTTCCTGCTTGTTATTAAACTATTTAATGCTGTAACAAGAGGCAGTTCAATCATACCTTAATGTTAAGACAGCTCTCATGGCATTATTTATCAATATGTGACTCTTTTTGGATTTTCAGAAGCTATAGAAATTAAAATGTAAAACAGGACATATGCTGGGACCATTGTTTTTGTTTGCATCCCTCAAAATGGTCTATATGGCTTTCATGTTTGTTTGTTAGTTTGCTTATATATATTTTTTTATTTTTTTATTTCAAACAAAGCTCTTATAGGTCGATTTTCCAGAGATTTGTGTGAATGTTGCACTCAAATAAATCGTGGGAAACACCAGTGAAAGAGTCAATCCTTTATTGAGCCAGGCAGCTACAACTGCTTTTTACCCAGGGTTATGAAATGCCCCATTTGTGGTTTTTACCCTGCATTAGGGTGCTAAATTCGATGAACTGACAAGATGTGCAAATGATGTCTAAAAGGTTGCCTGCTGTTCATCCAATCAGCGATAGTGACCAAACATATGTTAGGAATAGATTTCGGAATTTGCAGTGTGAAGCATCTGTTAATAAATACCCAGGATTATTCGTTAACCCCAGGTAGAGTTTGAGCAGCGTGAAACGTGATTACAGTTAATGTGATTTTGTAATCTGGCATTTAGGGTGACCTAACATGTTTTGTGACTTTCGTGTGTTCCAAATGTGAGTTTAGAAGGGATAAAAGGACATAATATCTAAAGATTACTGATTAAATATTCATTTGAAATGATGACATGCAACATGAGGTCATGTGTCAAAAATGAAGCCTACTTCTAATCAAATCTGTTTATACTTCATAGTGAATTCTGTTTCAGTAGTCAGTCAGTATTCTGCCAACATAGCCACTCAATAGATCTGTCATTCTGAGTTATCATGAAGTTGTAAGAAGAAAGCAGTGAGGGGCCAGAGAATAAAGTGTACCGATTGGCATGCTGATGGGGAAAGAAAAAAAAATGAATAGCTAGATAGGTGGGTTCCCCGGGGGGGTTGACTGCAACTGTGCAATACAATGATGAAGAGTGCGAGATGGATCTGCACAGTCAACTCAAGAATGCGTGCTTTGGGCTTGTAATAGGTAGAGAACGTTGAAATTGGACTGGAATGCATCGAAGAGCCTGTGTACAACACAGCCTGTCTGCAATCCACTAAAACAAGATTATGTATGATGGATCTGCGTGGGCGCTGTACCCTATATATGCTTTTAAATGATTTCAAAGGGAAATTCTTTTTATTGAAGCTGCTGCCAATTCCGCAGGGCACAACCATACATTACCTCACAAAACATGGGAGGTTTGGGGGTTGAATAAAGCCCCTGAGTAGAGTTTGTTTGTAAAAACGACCTAAGGTATTGGCAAAAGAATTATCTACATTTATTTATTTAGCACACGCTCTCGTCCAAAGCAATTTGTGGTGAATTCAATTTAATGTTTTTTTTTTTTTTTTTTATCATCATAGGGAGTTGAATCCATAATATACCATCTGAGCTCTGGGAATATTATGTCAAACACCCAAAAGACAGAGGACATACAGTTGAAGGCAGAAGTATTAACCCCCCTCAGATTTTTTTTATTTTATTTTTTTTCATATTTAAATATTTCCCAAACTATGTTTAACAGAGCAAGAAAATTTTACAGTATGTGTGATAATATTTTTCTTCTGGAGAAAGTCTTATTTGCTTTATTTCCATTAGAATAAAAGCATTTTTTTGTTATTTTTTTTCAAAATTATTAGCCCCTTTAAGCTATTTTTTTTCAGAAAGTCCACAAAACAAACCATCATTTTACAACAACTTGCCTATGTACCCTATCCTGCCTACTTAACCTAATTAACCTAGTTAAGCCTTTAAATGTCACTTTAATTTAAATACTAGTGCCTTGCAAAATGTCTAGTAAAATGTTATTTACTGTCATCATGGGAAAAATGAAACAAATCAGTTATTAGAAATGAGTTATTACAACTAATATGTTTAGAAATGTGCTGAAAAAAATTGGTAACACTTTATAACACACTATGAATCATTTATTAATCATTAGTATAAAGTGAATTCATTATTTGTTAAGCATTAACTCTACATTAGTAAACGTTAGTAAGCAGTTTATAACTGCAGCTACAAATGCTGTATTCTTGATTTATAAGCACATGTATAATGTGCCTAATGATTCTGTTTTCATACTTTGTTAATGATTTATTTTTTCATTACTAAATTATTGCATCATTAAAGGGCACCTATAGTGAAAAATCTACTTTTCAAGCTGTTTGGACAGACATATGTGTAGGTATAGTGTATAGACCATCATATTGGGCTGATATAAACACACTCTGTCCTTTTTTTTTTCAATTTCACAACATAAAAACGGTGGACCAATTGGAGCTGTTTTGAGATTGACCGCAACTTGACGTAGGAGTGCGGTCCCCCCGCCCACCAATATTGATTGACAGGTGGCCATTACCATCTTCTCAGTATGTTGTTTCACGTCCACCATTTTCAGCGTGTGAGTCAAAGCGACGTCACCAAAGAAACACCCTTGCTCTATGTTTAGATGTAAGGCTCATTGGGCTCAACATTCACCAAGTTAGCGCTCTCCTCCATGCCAGTGTTTGTGAGTTTTGGTGGGTTTGCATACATGTGTACTTTTTATTGTGTCTTCCTTAAACTTCAGTGGTTTGCATTTCCCACGGTCACAGAAGCTCCCTGTCATCTTAACTAGGTGCAGCTGAAAAGTGCGAGCGCACACTTTAAAATAACGAACTAACGACGCGCAGCGCCATGCATTTCGCGTTGTCGCGAGTGAAAGTGACGACCCTGGGGTTTGCTCACTATTCTGCCGCCTAGGTCGCCTCTATGGATGCACTGGCCCTGCTTAGGACACTTTTCATATTTCTGCCGCGCCACAGAGCGTTATCTGAAAAGTTTCATTTTAAATAACATGTGAATGTGCGCGTCTGGTGTGCCACGTCATGGCTCTGAGCGGCGCATCCGGTGCATCAAGCAGGTCAACCAGAAGTGCCCCTCGGCGACACTAAGCGTCGCGCCACGCAGCGGCATGCTTTTTTTTAATTCTAAACATAAGTTTCTAACAGGTGACACACCGACGCTGCAAGTGTGCGATACTTTCAACTGTCATGTGCGCACCGTGTCGCGGTGCATGCGGTGTGTGATGCCCTTCAGTCAAAGTTAATTCAGTGTGCTTTATTAGTCTCGGTGTAGGCTACAAGCTCGGAACTTTAAACTAGCACACAGCTGGCTGTAAAACTATACAAAGACACAAATGATTTTGTACTCTCTGCTTGGTCTGTGTCTGAGTCGTACAAGTACAGCTGGTTGTACCTGGTTGGTACACTCATGTTGCTTCTCTCTTGTCTGCCTGTCTATTACACAAAGCGGGGGAGCTCTTGGCTCCGCCCCCTTGTTAAGTTGGGCGGGAAGTCGAAACTAATTTTCATGTGAAGCAACACGCCCCTAAAACAGCAAACTGTGTACACGCCCCCAAAATGGCACTTTTTAACACATCATAATAAAAAAAATCTGAATTGTGTTTTGAACTGAACCTAAACTGGCACACTCAGAAGAACCATAATATCAATATTACATCTTAAAAAAGGGGTAAAATAGGTGCCCTTTAACAAACCAGTGATTTAGGTATAGTTGGTGATTTGGTGAACTATTCAAATTGGCATTTATAATTATTATTATTCAGACATATACTAATAGTAAATTTGTATGTTAATAAATGCTTTATTAACTCAACTTCATCCAGTTTTGTGACCTAATCTAAAGTGAGGACTATTTATGCTTTATAAATCCCTAATAAATGCCAATTTAAGGCTCAGTTAAATTCTAAATAAAATAAATGGCTTTATTAATTTATATTTTATATTTTATTTATATTAAATGGCTATATTAATTTATATTTGAAGATACACAAATAAAACTGTATCAAATGAAAAATAATTTTTTGCAATCTTATGTAAAAAAAAAAACACTGTACAATTTAAACCGCTAAAAACATTGAAATGTTGTATCAGAATACATAGTTTAATTATATTGTTTATTATATTATATTATTAAATTGTTGTTTATCCAATTTTTACAGTAATTTTACTTTTTAGATATGATTGCAAAGATTATTGTTCATTTATTTCTAAGCCTTTAATTGTTATTTACAAGGGATTTTTAAAGCATAAATAGTCCTCACTTTAGATTAGGTCTGTAACGGTGAAGTGACACTGACAACAAGGGTGCGTGTAAGTGCTGTTATCAAGCATGTTTGCATAATCGCACATTTATTTTACATATTTGTTTCATATTTCATTCTTTAGTGATTTAAGGTCATAATATTTTGTATTCATTTAGCTGAAGTGTATTTATAAATGTAAATGTGTTGAAAGGTTTAAATGTGTTATAATTTCATATGTTGTACTTTAAGACGTTTAATATGGAAGATTGTCACTTTAAGGAAATTATGTGTAATGTGAGTGACTTGCTTATGAATCGCCAGATAGACTGCCGATGAACAGACGCATGTCAATGCTGTGTAAAGATACATGTGTTTAAGAAGAAAAAAGTTACTGCTGTCATAAGTCAAAGGACAGTGAAGAAGACTTTATTAATCCAAGAACCCTCTATTCATGACAAACGACCAACGAGGTATTTGTTTTGCTTTTTTATTGTATTAGATAATCGTGGTTTGTATAATTTCTTATACGTTTGCACTGTGTTCATTTACTAATACAGTTCTCACGGCGTCATGGCGTCAAAGGCATAAAGCACATTAAGAGGACGACCTTAAAATAAACGCCCGTTCTGGAGAAACAACCTAAACCAAATGCAGGTTTATTGAGATAGAGATGGTTAGGCAAGCAATGACCAACACAGGAGCAAAAAGATGTATAAGAGCAATCCAGAGTCGTAGTCAAAATAACAGGTAGATGGTCACAAGGAAGGCAGCAGACAACTTTAAACAAACAAGGCGAGGGTCAAAAACGTAGCAAAGCAAGACAAAGGTAACGTGTTGTGATTTCACTAAACAGATAACAAGACTCAGCAACATTGTGTGTGTTTGTGCTGTTCTTATAGTCCAAGTAATCAGTCTGTGAGCAGCTTCAGCTGTGTGAGTGTTTGCACTCACTGGTGACTTGCAGGAGGTGTGTGTGTGTGTGTGTGTGTGTGTGTGTGTGTGTGTGTGTGTGTGTGTGTGTGTTGCATGACTGAATATGTAGTCCATAACATGGCGAATTTGTAGTTCATGTGAATGTGAGTGTTTACCAGTGATCTCTGGTTGTTAGATCGCTGGTGATCATGACAAGGTCAAAAAACTGCATGAAGTTGTGTTAATAAAGCATTTATTAACATACATGGTAATATTATTATCTGCCTGACTAATAAAATATATAATGGTTAATTTCAATAGTTTATTAATCATTTACTAACTCATTCTGAATGATCTTAAAAACCATAGACTACTCTTAAAAACAAAAGGTTTGTAAATACTGCAATACTTAATTTAGTTATGAAAATCATCAACAATCATTAAGCACATTATGTGCTTATAAGTCGAGAATGGAGCATTTGTAACTGCAGTTATAAACTGTTTACTAAAGTTTATTAATGTAGAGTTAAGGCTTAACAGATAATGAATTCACTTTATACTAATGCTTAATAAATGATTCATAGTGTGTAGTTATTATAAAGTGTTACCAAAAAATATTCTCTCCGTTAAACAGAAATTGGGGAAAAAAATAAACAGGGGGGCTAATAATTCAGGGGGTTAATAACTCTGACTTCAACTGTATTTGCTACACTCATAGATTACACTGCACTACCAGCACATCTGCTGAAAAATAAGCTTACAGATACATATGATGAAAGAGTCCAAAGTATTTCTCACTATTAACATTGACAAGTGGCTTTATAAGTACAGCACGGCTGTTTTTGGCACTGCATCTACATCGATGGGGCATAAAACCATTGTGGAAGATACTTTTGCACACAATGCTAGCTGGATAATATCACGGCTGCTATAATGCTAGCTGTAATTTAGATGAGCTACAGATGCATGCTTACTGAACACTGGAAGGCAGGTCAGCACAAATGACAGAGAACTTTGTTTTTGATGATGGCAGTCTGCAGAGGATAGTTTCACATTTCCAGCATCAGGGTTTTAAAACATAACTACAGCTAACAAGCCTTCTATTCCCTACTTACTCTGCTACAAAGACTAGCTTACACCAGCATGAATTTTCATGCAGTTTTTTAAGGCAACATAAGCACCGGCTTTGCTAAAGTGCAAGCAATGTGTGTGAATGTGTGTTTTTATTTAACTTCTCTGGGGGGAATACATGTAAGAGGTGCTATATTCCAGCTCTGTCTCTGTGGACAGACTAGGTGGTGTTTTGTATAGCAATCTATTTCCTCACATTATGTCCATTGAGGGAGGAATGGGGTTTCTGACAACATAAATCAGTATATAAGATCTTTTTAATAAATAATTATCCTGTCTACTTCATTTCATTGCATGACTGCTATCCTGCATATTAGACGTTTGTCTTTAAAGCTCATGCAGTGACATATCAGTCTTCTTCTGGTCACGTGGCTTCATGTGATATACATGTGCAGGTCAATTTTCAACAAAACTGTACTTTAGAACCCAGCACAATGTGAAATAAATTTGCAGAAGCTTGCATTCTCAGTCTCCTGCATCCACATGCACATGAAATTAAGTGAATAAAGCCAATAAGTATATTAAAACAGTGCCAGTAATGTGCAGTATGAGTTCATGATTTGTGCTGTAGGGCAGTGTTTCTCAAACTGTGGTACCTAAACCACTAGTGGTACGTGGGCTTCCTTCTGGTGGTACGCGGAGAAATCAAATATGTCATATGTACATGCTACATATATTTCAAAAATTATCAAAAATTATTTATATATCAATGTGATTACATATAGCCTATATTTATGAGGTTAGGGTTATATTTATTAGGTTTTAATGAATAGGCTACTTTATGTTAATACTTTACATTTACATTTTTACTTTTTAAGAACAGTAGCCTAACATTTTTAACTTTTAAAAGCACATTTCATAATAAACATTGAGGTTTTAGTTTGTTTATTTCTTTGCTTGTTTTACATATAAAGTGCAGTACAGTGTTAATGTTATATAAAAGTATTTATAATGTTTTAAGTGGCTGATAATAATAAATATTCTTAATAATTAGGGCTGTGCAATATTATCGATACATCTAACTATCGCGATCATTTCTTTAACGATAGTGTATCGTTAGTCCAACCTCAAGTATCGATTCAAGTTGTGGCAAATGGCCTCCTCCTCCGCTCCTGTAGATGTCACTAACTCGCGATCAACAAAACGTTAAGTAGTACGGTATCAGAAGTAAGCAAGAGTGAGCATGGCAGAAAATATAAAAGGTGCCTCCAGCTTTTAGAGCTGACGTTTGGCTGCACTTTGGTTTTAATGCTATTAGGGTTGGGTCAATAGACGATGCCATCGTCCATCGCCGATGACCTATAGACATCATGATGCTTAGGCGGCATCATTGATCCTCCGCACCGCCCCTGTTGTAAACGCGCTGGTGAAAAACACACACTCAGGCCCCGTTTACACTGATACAGCTTAGTTTTAACATGCCATTTTAGAACAAAAATGAGCCACATCCAAACTGGCATTTCACCAAGCATTTCTGAACAGCCCTCCGTCTGCTGAAAACGCACATCACGTGACCACACACACACACACACACACACACACACACTGTCATGCGCTCGTCTGAAC
Organism: Danio tinwini; assembly: GCA_903798205.1. Taxonomy (NCBI): domain Eukaryota; kingdom Metazoa; phylum Chordata; class Actinopteri; order Cypriniformes; family Danionidae; genus Danio; species Danio tinwini. The sequence continues at coordinate 644,594 of CAIGQZ010033024.1, forward strand.
TCCAGAGAACAGTGTACGGACTCAATATTTTATACAATCATTGGTGCGGACAGATTATCAAGGATGTACCGCTGGATCGCGTCTCACTATAAGTTAGTTGTTAAACGTGATATTTAATTAATCTTGTCTCTATCTAACGACTCTTCAGTCTTTTGATTCTCTCAGGTAATGTGTCACAGCATCAGTACACTGCTTCAGTCTTTCACTTTCACACTTGTACTCTTTTACACTTGTAATTTTAGTGAAAACCTCAGATACTGTTGGTTGGTTTCTGTTGTTTGTGCACATTTTTTACCAAGCAAGTGTGTGGACGCCATAACGGCACAGTTCGCTCTGCCTAGTCATGCCGCGGAAAAAAGTGATTGACAGGTGGTAATTTGTGTGGAACTTATCTTTATTTATTTATTTATTTATTTATTTATTTATTTATTTATTTATTTATTTATTTATTTATTTATTTATTCATTCATTCATTCATTCATTCATTCATTCATTTATTTATTTATTTATTTATTATTTGGTTATGAGTAAAACAAAGGCCATGCGGGTCAGGTAGTTGAAACGGTAGGCTACAAATAATTAATTAGTTATGAATTTATTAATTATTCAAAAATAATTAATTCACCTGCCCCTATGACGACGATGCATGGTCCATCGCCATGTTTCACATTAGACATCGTACAATGCCAAATTGGTCAACGTAGCCCAACCCTAAACACTATACCAGGGAGTACTGAATTAGAAAAAAAATAAATGCCATTTGTAAGCTTTGCAATATACATAGTTCTCTGTTCAATCACACTGTGCAGTTTTAATGAATTGGAATGGATGGAAAATAAATTGGAATTGAAATTTGTATTTGTCTGCCGACTTTATCAAGTTGTCAATATAATATGACACACATAATAATACAAACTATTGCAATATATTACAATATTTATTGTATCGCGATATATTGTATCATGACCCATGTATCGCGATATGTATCGTATCATGAGGCCCTTGCCCATACACAGCCCTATTAATAATAGGAATTAATCTGCCACGAATGAATGAATGAATGAATGAATGAATGAATGAATGAATGAATGAATGAATGAATGAATGTTAATTGATTTCCCGCCTCCTCGTTCCTGGAATAAGTATGACAACTTGACAAGCTGCCTTTTAAACAAACAAACAAAAAAAGCATCAGCCACCACTGCTGGATACTATAAGGATGGCATTACATGTGCACTGCACTGCAGAGCCCCAGGACTGGCACAACACACACACACGCTCCAGCCTAATGCACCACTGCCACCTTAAGCACTCAAAACTCTGCACTTATTACACACCTTTCTCCACTCTGCCTTCAGCACTTTTAGAACAATCTGCTCTCAGGTAACACCTGAACATCCACTTATCGTTTGACTAGGTTTTATTTTGTCAACACACATGACCTTAGGTGCCCAACCTGATTCAAGCAGGAGAAAGTCATCCAGTAGAGTCTGGCTAAGAAATATATTAGTTCTGCACTTTAGTTTCTCAGAATTTCAAGGAAGAGTAGGGCTGTGCAATGAACTGCTTAAATGCTCAAGATTACAGTTGTGTAAGCCACAAATAAATTTATTAGTTCTAAAATTTTTAATTATAATATTTTATTTTCATTATTTTATGTTAAGAAAAAAAAAGAAAAAAAAAACATTGTTACTGCTTCCTTCCCCCCCCCCCCCCCCCCCCCCTGTAGTTGAGCTGTGTACACAATCACAGAAATTGCAACTACACAATGAATTACTGTAGGTACCAAGGAGACAAACAACATCATAAGATGTGTATTAGGTGAGATTTAGGCTGCCAGCGTCTAAAGACAATGTTATTTTGACGTCCAATAACATCATGAAATGACATTGATATTTGGTTGATTTTAGGTTGTGTTGGAAAGTAACCAAAATCCAACGTCGAGCCAACACCTTAAACGTCATATTGATGCCAAATACTGACATTTATACGTTAGGTATGGCAACCAAAATCCATCGTCTGATAGATGTCATATTGGTAACATCCACACAACTTTAAGCTGTAACATCAATAGAAATTTATATTTTGTTGTTTTTAGGTTGTGTTGGAAAGTAGCCAAAATGCAACATCTGTCTGATGTTGGACATTGCCATCAGCTTGACGTTGGGTTCTGACGTCAAACCGATTTTTATTTCCTCCCTCAGTACAATTTCCCACGACGTTGAGGTACAACGTCAATCTGACGTCATGTTGACGTCCTGTGCCTGCTGGGTATTATATTATTAAAGGTATGTAAGTTTTTGACTCTTCTAAAGCATAAAAATACCATAATATGTGTGCAGATATTTAAGAAACATCCTATGCGAACATACTTGATTAACTGAAAAACAATGCTCAAGTCAGATATTCTGCTTTGAAATAGTTTTTTCCGTGCCGGAACACTGTCTATGTTTAGGTAAATTTAACTTGCACAATGCCAGTTTAGCCAATTATAATTCAGCACCACGGGTTGCCTGGTTGAGAAAACAACGTATTTCATTCATTCTTTTAGAAAGGCTCTGATGCAATATAGCAGACTCCAAAATGAGTCAGATTCAGTTCTACATGAGGTTATTATTTAGCAAATAATATAAATATTATGAAAGTAAACATTAGGCGAGCAGGTTTCATTGTAACCGCATGTCTTAACAACATGCTTCATGACGAGATACGCAATGATGAGCAGTTTGGCTGTTTGCACCAGACGAAACACAACAGAAATTTAAATACAGCCTTTCAGAAGCACAGAATATGCACTCACTCATGAAACAGTAATGTTTAGAATCTATTTAATACAAATTAGCCCTCTTTAACATCCTTAAATGTAGATGCTGAATCACTCATATGTGTTTAGTTCTAAATGTCTATTTTTTATTGTATTTTCAAGATCTGAGGTAAACTATCTGCTGCTGCTTTCAGTAAATGGCAATAAATGTCATGTAAAATGTCATTCAAACTCACATTGTTAGCATTTAGCACTGAATAAAGCACACAAGGTTTACCTGAGGTGATCTGTTATAGGTTTCTGTTGTTCAGCTGTGAGAAATAGAAGTTGTTTCTACTGTAACATATCAATTTGAGGTGTTGGTCATAACCAAAACTCATTTTAATATGGAAAATATTTCCTCTGTCACATGTCATTGCTTTTATTTAGAACACAATTTAAAACACTCGCTCCTGTGCTCAATCTGGCAACCCACACTCGCGTTTATTTTGATTGGGTGTCAAACTTACATACTGTACCTTTAACTAATGATAATTAAATGACCATTTCACACTAAATCGTCAGATATCAGATTATAGTATATCAATGCTCATACATTCCATCACAGAACAAATGAAATCAACCCCATAAAAGCCATAAAATCCAAAACAAAACAAACACTGGATACAGCGATACAAGAGAGGCATTGACTTAGTGTGATGTACATTAAATTGTGTGTAGCAAGACTTTAAAATGTCTGCTGAAAATATTAAACAATGTTTATACTACAACTTGATGGCATAATTGTGTTTGAAATGACTTTCTTCCACCATGCATTCAATCTGCAGCTGACCATCTAGCCATCAAGACATTGCTAATTCAAAAACATTATTTTAGAACTAGTACGTAAATTATTCCCTTGCATGATGAGTACTTTACTGTCTTAGTGATGACAAAACGCTCCGGTTACTAAGGTAACCCTCGTTCCCCGAGGGGGGGAACGGAAATGCTATGTGGAAACTTCCACTATGGGGATTTCACTCAGAAAGCCAATCATCTGAAAGAGTATGTAAACGGGCCAATGAAATGCCAATGAGTTGGCAGCTTCAGCTTGCGCACCTGATGCTCGTTGCAATCAATTTGCTATAAGAGCACAGCACGCGCAAAGCCAAGCATCATTTTTAGCGGAAGAGACTTTCACCTCAACAGCTAAGGGGCAATCATTATGGCGAAGGAACATAGCATTTCCGTTCCCCCCCTCGGGGAACGAGGGGTACCTTAGTAACCGGAGCGTTCCCCTTCGGGAGGGGAACTTCAATGCTATGTGGAAACTTCCACTATGGGGAAATGTTTGGAAAACGCCATAATGATTGAACCTTACCTTCGCCCCCGATGAGAGGTTTGCCAGGCAAAAGAGAGCGTGAGCGCACCTGCGTCACCAGAGGCGCGGTCTTCCAACGTGTTCCCTGGCCCTTACTTATCCCACTTCAACAGAAGATTTACGGATTTAGATATATTTTTCGGGAGCCGCAGATGCGTCTAGAACACTTTCTAGGAATTTAATACGACAGTACGTTGGGGAGCGTGCAGTCCCGATAGGGAGGACGCTGCGGAGGCCACCTGCTACCCAAGTGGGGAGACTAGTGGCGAGAGAGCATATGGACTAGCCCTAAGAAGGGGGAGTACGCATATGAATATAAGATGGTTAGCGGTAAGGGAAGACACGGGTCCGCCTGTGAGGGGGGACTGCACCGTGGCAGTATAAGCATATGGGATCGCCTTGTGGGGATCGCACATAGCGGGCACCTATACCCAGAACGCGGGCTGACCAGCGGGCAGACCAAAAACGTAACGGGCCAGCGCCTGACTTCTCCGCTGAGTCAGATGCTGGGGGCCTCGGAGGAGTATCTGCAGGGTTCGCCAGCGGGGAACTTTACTGACAGAGCGAAAAAGCGCACGTATCTCCGTGTTAGAGAGAATGGCGCAGCAAGCGTTTTACAACACCTAACCGAATTTCTCATTTACCGCGAGGAAATCGGCTCCCCTCAAGATTAATAAATCTCGCAAGGTGTCGCCCAGCCCGCAGCTCTACAGTGTCTGTTAGAGAGGCGCCGCGTGCTAACGCCCAAGGATGCGTGCTTCGAGGAGCGCGCTCTCATTCCTGGGGGACACGGCTCGCCCTGGCTCAGATGAGCGAGGGAGATGGCATTCACGGTTCAGTGGATATGTTCCAACCTCTGTTTTGGATACGACACTTCCCTTCTGCCGATCACTGTAACAGATAAAAGAGCTGAGTATGGTCCGTATAATACGCAAAGCGCGAAGGACGCAGCAAATAAAGGGGCTGGGTCTGCCTCCTCCGTTGGCAGCGCTTGCAGGTTCACTACATAGCTGAAAGAATGCTGTAGGAACCTAGAGCACCTAGGTGGGCGGGGGTCTCAGGTAAACGTGAGAGTGGGCCGGCCCAACACGCTGGCACATTTCGCTGACCGAAAATGCCCCAGTTACCCACCCATTTGGCCGATGCGAACGCGACCAGCAGAGCTGTCTACCTGGACAGAAATCTTAAGATACTGAGTCGAGTGATCGAGCAGACCTCTCCTAAAAGAGATCTCCAAGTGGGTATGAGAGGGAAACAGGAATAATTAATATTCATGTCTCGCGCCTCTGGGAACTGGATGATGAGACGATACTTCCCAGCGCGCTGCCATCACCGCATCCTTAGAGCGGGGATGATCGTAACGCCAAGCCCTCAGAGTGGAGGAGACAGCCTTAGCTCCAGTCAACTGAAGGAGGATAGCATCACTCTGATCTGGCATGTTCGGGGTTTCCTTCTCGGGGAAAAAGTTAACCACACAGCGAATAGACTCCACTTCAGGGCGTGGGCATGCCTCGTAGAGGGTGCGCAGCCTGAGTGACAGTGTTAACCACCTAATCGGTAGGTCACCTAAGTCCTCCGCACTCCATCTATGAACCGCACCTGAGGCATAGATCTGGGTGCGGGTGCCAAACGGTGCCTGTCCCCTGTTTCCAGGGGATGTGCCAGGGAGGGGCCATCACGAGGAGAGTAAAAAGCAGGTCCGATTGAGCCAGAGAGGCGCAATACGAGAGCTGTTCCTCGACCTCCCTGACTTTACACAGTATCTGTGCGAGTAGGCTCACTGGAGAAATGCGTATTACGCACGCCCCGAGGCCAGCTGTAAGCCAGTGGACTTTACAGGGTTCGCCAAGTGGGGAACTCAAGCGAGAGCGCACAAATCTCTGAGTTAGAGAGAAAGGCGCAGCCCATAACAGCTGGCCAATCGGGGGTGGAGTCCCCATTTTCCCAGGCGAAACTGCCGTGAGAGCGGATGGCTGCACGGTTGAGCTCGGTGGGGAAAAATGGAATGCAGCGATTGCGCTGCGTATGACTCCGGGGGAGCAGACGGCGGGCGAGCTGAGACATGCGGCGAGAGCGGATACCCCCATGCGGTTGATATACGCCACCGCCACCGTACTGTCCGTCCTGACCAGCACGTGTTGTCGCTCCAGCACCGATAAAACGGCGGAGAGCGAGGAACACTGCCAACAGCTCTAGGCGATTGATATGCCAATGCAACTGGGTTCCTTTCCACAAGCCCGTGCTGCATGCCCGCAACACACGGCCCCCCAGCCCGTGCTGGAAAGCATCTGTCAAATCGACAATATTTCTTGACGCCTGTCCTAGAGGCACTCAGGCCTGTAGGAACGAGGGATCGTTCCAGGGGCTGAGGGCGCGGCGACACAGCGTAGTGACAGTCACCCGGTGTGTGCTCGCGTGCCATGCGCGTCTGGGGACTCGATCGTTAAGCCAGTGCTGAAGTGGTCTTATATGGAGCAATCCGAGCGGCGTGACAGCGGCTGCGGATGCCATATGCCCCAGGAGCCTCTGAAAGATTTCAGTGGGACCACTATTTTGCTGTCTAAGTCTCTCAGACAGTTCAGCATTAGCGGAGCGCGCTCTCAGGAGAGGCGCGCTGTCGTGGTGACCGAGTCCAGCTCCAACCCGAGAAAAGAGATCCTCTGCCCGGGGGCGAGTTTGCTCTTTTCTCGGTTGACCTGAAACCCCAATAGGTGGAGGTGCTGGAACACCTTGTCTCTGTGCATAATCAATTGCTCCCGAGAGAGGGCTAAAATTAGTCAGTCACCGAAATAATTAAGTATGCGGATGCCCGCGAGCCGAAGGGGCGCGAGGGCCCCCTCCGCGGGCTTGGTGAAGACCCGCGGAGACAGAGAGAACCCGAAGGGGAGGACTTGTACTGCCAGGCTCGATCTTAACGCAGACCGCGGAAACTGACGGTGGCGTGGAGTATGGAGACATGAAGTACGCGTCCTTCAGGTCTATTGCTGCAGACCAATCCCGAGGACGAACGCACCAGAGGATGCGCTTCTGCATAAGCATTTTGAACGGCAGCTTGTGCAGACAGCGGTTCAAAACGCGCAGATCTGGAATTGGCCATAGCCCACTGCTCTTTTTGGTACGATGAAGTACAGGCTGTAAACCCGCTCTCCATCTCGGCTGGAGGGATCGGTTAGATTGCATCCTTCGCCAGGAGGACAGCAATCTTCTCTCGCAAGACAGGGGCGGGCACAGGGCTGACCCTGGTGAGAAACACACCCGTGAACTTGGGAGGCCGTTCGCGAATTGAATCGCGTAGCCGAGTCTGATCGTGCATATGAGCCACCGCGAAGGGCTGGCCCGCGCTAACCAGGCAGGCAGAGCTCTCGCTAATGACTGCATCACTACGATCGTTGACGTACCAGCAGTGGGGCAGCGCGGAGTAGGAGTGCTGATCCGGGGAGCGCTGGGGTCCCGCGGAAGAGCTGGAGGCGAGAGATTCACTCACCTTACACCCAGACTCCGGAGGGGAGGGCTGGAGGTGTGAGAGAAAGGAGACCGTCCTCCCAGACCTCGTGAGCCACTGGCGAAGTGCACCGATCCTGCGAGCTGAAAGGCTTTTCATCGCGTCCCAGACTGGCAGTATTCGGGCTATCACATCCAGGGAAGGGAAAAATGCTCTCTCTGAGGAGCCCGACCCCCCACCGGGGAGAGAGCAGGTTCCCTCTTCTCCAAATGGCCCGTCTCAGGAGCGCTTCGCGGTCCGTTAACCGGACTTAACGGCACTCTGGGACGGGGAGCGCTGGTTGCCTGTAAGGTGCTCGGCGCTGCCGCTGGCCAGAGGCGCAGGCGGGGGCGGAGCAGC
>CAIGQZ010033024.1:657558-676723 GCA_903798205.1 Danio tinwini
TACTACTACTACTACTACTACTACTACTACTACTACTACTACTACTAATAATAATAATAATAATAATAATAATAATAATAAATCACAAACTGAACGTTTGGTTTTGGTTGCTTAGAAAAAAATGGCAAGCGCAATAATAAAACCCATATTTCAGTGTAGTTAAAATTCAAAATAAGGTCAATCAGTTTTTAAACTGCAAATAAACATTGAAAGCTGTGTACTCTAAAAAACCCTAAGAGAGGCTTACAGCATATGATCCACTAAAAGGGGATTTCAGAAGTCCTGACCTACAATCAGTGGGACTGTCCGTTAGCTTTCTCTCAGACACTCGCCTCCGAGCAAAGATTACACACTAATCTAGCAATCTCAGTCGTAATCAGAACACATGTCCACATTTCCATCACCATATGGACATGAACTATTTTGAGAGTCTCCTTCTATTACTTCTGATCGCCCTGTCATGATTTTAAAACTCAAAGCTCAGCGAGCTTTTGCTATAGCTTAGCCATGACAAGGTGGGTTTCTGCAGAGACAGAAATACACAGATTCTATCCAGAATACATAGATAGTTCTAAATGGGGAAGAAATGTTTATTTGTATTGCACTTTTCACCATAATGGCCCGAAAATGAGAAAATATCCAGAGAGCGACAGTTCTGTGGGTGCAAATGCCTTGTTGATGCCAGAGGTCGGAGGAGAATGGCTAGACTGGTTCGAGATGATAGAAAGGCAACAGTAACTCATAACCCCTCGTTACAACCGATGTATGAAGAGCATCTTAGAACACACAACACATCAAACTTTGAGGTGGATGTGCTACAGCAGCAGACGATTATACCAGGTGCCACTCCTGTCAGCTAAGAACAGGAAACTGAGGCTACAATTCACACAGGCTCACAAAAATTGGACAATAGAAGACTGGAAAAATGTTGCCTGGTCTGATGAGTCTCGATTTCTGCTGGGACATTCAGATGGTAGGGTCAGAATTTGGTGTCAACAACATGAAAGCATGGATCCATCCTGCCTTATATTAATGGTTCAGGCTAGTGGTGGTGGTGGCCATTCTTGGCCGACCCATTAGTACCAATTGAGCATAGTGTCAACACCACAGCCTACCTGAGTATTGTTGCTGACCATGTCTATCTCATGACATTCTCACAGTGTACCCATTTTCTGATGGCTACCAGCAAGATAACGCACCATGTCATAAAGCGTGAATCATCTCAGACTGGTTTGTTGAACATGACAATTAGTTAACTGTACTCAAATGGCCTCCACAGTCACCAGATCTCAATCCAATAGAGAACCTTTGGGATGTGGTGGAGCAGGAGATTCACATCATGGATTACTGTGTGATGTTATAATGTCAATTTGGACCAAAATCTCTGAGGAAAATTCCCAGTATCTTGTTGAATCTATGCTACAAATGATTAAGGCATTTCTGAAGGCAAAAGGGGGTCCAACCCGGTACTAGTAAGGTGTACCTAATAAAGTGGCCGGTGAGTGTATAGTTAACAGTAAAAAATGAAAAGTTCAATATGGCCGCTCTACCAAAGAAAGCCATGTTTTCAAGTAAAGGAGACAATCATTGATTGCAATTAACTGATGATTCTCTGGGGGAGGGGCTCAGTCCAGATGTGTGTTTTTATGACATTTTCTGCAGCTTCATTGTTATGAACATGCGGCAAATGCACTGGAATCTCACCAAATACTTGCCTCACAGACATGAGAAATATATCTGTAAATTTAAAAATAAATGTTTAGTGGTTATGTACTGTTTCAATTACAAAATGCAAAGTACACTCTGTCCTGTGTAACCTCATGAATTCCTGCCTCTGCCATTCCAACACAAATCACATGACTGCAACCACTTGGACGCCCGCAAACTTGTAAACAATGAAGTCACTGTAATTTTAGGATTAGATTTGCCATCTGTAATAAATTACAAATTACTTCAAAAACATTGTGTTCCTTAGCATTGGTCTTTTGAAGGATTTAAATTATGTTAAATGTATGTAAAAACAAAATAATTATTAAATATTATGGTATTTATGTAGTTTGATTGACAGGATGACATCTAATTGCATTCTTCAGAAACTGCCATAAAGGAGGTTGGTGTTGCGATCTTCCCTTTGAGTGCACATGCGTTTTAGCTCAGGCAAAGAGGGCCACAGAGTGAAATTATCTGCTTTAAAGGGACTTAGGTTTCTCTGATCACTCTCCAGAGATGCTGACAGCGAGAAGGCCAAACAGACTTTCTCGTTGATCAATTTTCAAGGATTAGTAATTGACAGTGTTAGTGCCAATGATAAACGCATACCCAACCTCTCTCAGCTGATCTACTCCTGAATCCAGATGAATAATGGCCAAACAGATCAATAATCTAAAGCTTTCTGAGGGTTTGTGAAGATGCCACTAGCATGTGTTTGCTCTGCAGGTGCTCACTGCATACTGACAGTTTCTCTGCTCACTTTACAATCGAAACTGATTCAAAAAATATGGTGTGCATTACAAAGAAGCATTACGAGAGTGTTGAGAGAAGATAGACTTCAAGAGTATTAGGGAAAGAGCCCATTTATTAAAGTGCCATTTTCTATAGTACTGTACCTCTCCTCTGAGTTTTGAAGACATACCAGATACTACATCAAACCACCGCCTTCTACTTATCAGTGCTGTATTTATATGGTTTTAGTTTAATTCCTCCTCCATCTGCCCATATCAGGGGAACAACAGTCTTCCTGAGCGGGCCTGTAATTATGCCTTTTTTGGGGGGTTTTTTTTGTATGTGCCTTGCTGCCGGCAGTGAATTAACATGGCTTAACCATGTTTTGTTTGTAATTAGCAGCGGGCGCAATGAAGTGCATTTGGGTTTTCACTGCTAGTGGCAGGCGATTACCTGCCCGCTCAAAGTCACTTCCTAAACATCTGTGGGGATTACAGCAGAGGGGAAGCCATCAAATGCCAGAGCAGATGGCTGTCAAGGGACACTCAGTGCAGAAACCAATATTTTGATAGTTTGATTAAATTTGCCAATCACGTAGGTCCATCAGGGAGTTTAAAGAGAGGTTTTTGCTCAGCAATCAAACTATAGAGAAAATAAAGTGGCTCCAGATAGCAAAACTAGTTTTAACTTTATATATTGGCAAATGACCACAGAATAAGCAGGATAATCATATCAAAAGTCGATAACAAGGCTATATTATGCACAACATGCTGACTGGCTTCTCTCATAGATGCACTGTATTCTCTCAGTAACATATTTCAGATTGTTAAAAATGTACATGGTGGCCAATGGTGGAAAGAGTACTGAAAAATCATACTCAAGAAAAAATACCATTACTTGCCCAAAAATGTAGTGCAAGTAGAGTAAAAGTACCTGTTGTAAATATTACTCAAAATATAAGTAAATGTAGCCCTTTTAAAAGTACTCATGAGTAGTGAGTATTATGCTGTGAAAATTTGATGCGTTTACATGCAATTTGGGCAGGGATGTGTAAACATAACATTTTGTAGTGCATTCATGATATTCCTATATTTGTTTGTTCCTTCCAACCTTCATTCCATTGTTTGTTTGTTTGTTCCTTCCTTCCTTCATTTGTTCGCTTATTCATTTGTTCGTTCTTTCATTTTTTGTTCATTCTTTCATTAGGTCTTTTGTTCATTCATTCATTTGTTTGTTTGTCCGTTCCTTCCTTCCTTCCTTAGTTTGTTCAGATGATCCTTGAATGCTACTTCATTAATTTGGTCCTTCCTTCATTCCTACCTTCATTCGTTTGCTCTTTCATTCATTCATATTTTTGTTCCTTCCTTCATTAGGTCTTTCATTCATTCATTCATTCATTCATTCATTCATTCATTCATTCGTTTATTCGTTTATTCCTTCCTTCCTTCCTTGGTTTGTTCAGTCCTTCCTTAAATCCTTCCTTCATTCATTTAGTCCTTCCTTCCTTTGTTCGGTATTTCCTTTCTTTCGGTCCTTCCTTCCATTCCTTGTTCAGTCCTTCCTTAATATGTGGTGCATTTATGATCTTCCTATATTTGTTTGTTCCTTCCAACCTTAATTCATTTCATCGTTTGTTTGTTTGTTCCTTCCGTCATTCATTTGTTCGCTTATTCATTCGTTTGTTACTTCCTTCCTTCCTTGTTCAGTCCATCCTTGATTTCTTTCATCATTCATTTGGTCCTCCCTTCATTCATTTGCTCATTCATTAATATATTTGTTCCTTCCTTTATTAGGTTCTTTGTTCATTCATTTATTAGTTCCTTCCTTCCTTTGTTTGTTCAGTCCTTCCTTGAAACCTTCCTTAATTCATTTGGTCCTTCCTTCCTTAGTTCGGTCCTTCCTTTGTTCGGTCCTTCCTTCTATTCCTTGTTCGGCACTTCCTTCATTCAGCTCTTCTTTCCATTCTTTATTCATTCCATTTAGTGATTGTTTAAGGCTGTTTACTGATTTCAGTCATCATACAGTCGACATTCTTCATTTTCTGATCAGTGACATGCAGTCTATAAAAAGTCTATAAAAAGCAAATTATAATTCCTGAGAAAATCTACTCAAATTAATTTGAGTATTTGTAATTTGTTACTTTACACCACTAATGTAATTTGAGTATTTGTAATTTGTTACTTTACACCACTGACTGCCACTCTAGATTTGTGTAGATTTGTGAAAACAAAAACTGAAAGAAAACAAAGTTCCCAGTACATAATTCTCAGTTCTCAAAAATGTATCCCTGGGCACATACTTCAATGAGTCTGGGTTGGTTTTGTCTGGCAAAGACAATATATTTGAAGTATGTGCCCAGGGATATATTATATATACACTCTCAGAAATAAAGGTACAGGAGCTGTCACTGGGGCAATACCTTTTCAAAAGATACATATTTGTACCCAAAGAGTCCACAGTGGTACCTAAAAGGTGCATATTAGTACCCAAATGTACCTAAAAAGTACCTTTGAGGTACCATTATGGACCCTTGCAGGTACAAATATGTACCTTTTGAAAATGTACTCCATCAGTGACAGCTCCTGTACCTTTATTTCTGAGAGTGTATACATAATAAGTAAAATAAAAAAGCAAAACTAATTCTGTCATAATTTTGCCGAAATACCTCCAACTTTTATAATATTTTGTAATTAGATGGCAAATAGATGAAATTATATGATATGTTTTCCACCTTACCTGATTTATATCACTGCATTACCTTGTTAAACAATAATAACATTTTCATATCGAAGTCATTAATTGCCAGGCTCTCATGCAATCTGTCAGGCAGTGTGATTGGTGCATGGTGCGTCTTCTTGGTTCATTCCAATGTATTCGACAGTAGTGATATTTTCAACAGTACAGGCAGTGCGTGGACCACCATTCTCTGCCACATGACATACTGATCCAGTGCGACCAATTTTTGCAAACAAGTAATCCGAACCACCCTTTGTTCAGTTTTTAGTCGAAAATTTGCAAAGAAAACATATATATATATATGTATTTTTATTATATTATTATTATTATTATTATTATTATTATTATTATTATAATTTTTATTATTATTATTATTATTTATTTTATTAAATATTATCAACACAATATATCTTGAAAAAATCTTCTCTCCATTAAATTACACTTGAAAATATATAAAAAATTATTACATTTTTGAGTCTTGTGACTTGAAGCATGGTCACATTCACAATAGATATTATGACTTGACAGATAAAACTTTTATTCAGATATTAATGAGCTGTTTGTTGCGGGAATATGAAATATGAGTATTAAAGACTATAGCAATACTTTGATGTTACAACCATTTTTTCTTTTATGTTGTGACATTTATCAGAGTGAAATGGATTATCAGGTTAAAAAATGCAAGGCTGGGACTTTTGGGTTTTGCCTATTGTTTGTTGACTGGATGGACGCCAGGCTTAATGCAAGGTTGTGGTTGACTAAGAAATGTGGCATATTTTATAAGACCAGAGAGAAGTCTGTCATTTGACTAGAACATTTTATTTTTGCATTTCAATTAACATTTGCAGACTGAAAAAAAGGTTGTAATAATTAATGTGTGCATGCATTATTACTTTGAGATAACAAATGATCACCTTCAGTGGTGTAAAATATTTACCGTACTTAATTTGTTATGTGAAATTGTAATTAATCTGTTCTAACATATAGTTTAAAACTGACAAATTAACTTTAAGAATAATGTTTTTTTTTATCATTATCATTTTATTTGTTCTTAAAAAGTACTTGCTTTCTAACATTACACCACTATTAACTGACTACTTGGATTGTAATAATTGTTTTAACTAAACATCATAAGTCTCCCATAAGGTTTTTCAAGGGTTCACACTAAGCTATTGCTTGATATAATTGCAGATTTGGCATGCTGTCCTGGGAGAGAACCCTGAGCTCAGAGATACTTGAGCCCAGGCTCCCGCCTGGTCATATAGCATGATGGGGGTTCGAAATCAGGTAGGTCTTGAGAGCTCCCACATTTAATGGAGGAAAGGGGAAGATGGGGGGTTTCTTCTAAAACAATAAAAGGTAGGATGAATGGGCTTATTTATTGAAGGCTAGAATTCATCTGATTGATCTAGCAATGATATCTGAATGGAATAGCAATGATTATTGATGTGAGGCCAGCCATGATCAATCATATCACATGCTCCTCTAAAAATTAATTTACAAAATTTTATTTAAAGGAACACTTTGACATTTAATGAAAATAATTATTATGCAGCACAAAACTGGTTACTCACTGAAGCTATGCAGGGCTGAGCCTGGTCAGTATTGGATGGGGGTCACTTGGGAAAACTAGGTTGCTGTTGGAAGTGGTGTTAGTGAAGCCAGCAGGGGGCACTTAACCTGTGGTTTGTGTGAGTCTTAATGCCCCAGTGAAGGGGACACTACACTTTCAGTGGGCGCTGTCTTATAGATGATCCCATGGCACTTCTCATAAAGAGTAGGGGTGTAACCCCAGTGTCCTGGCCAAAGTCCCTCAATCGGCCCTTACGATCATGGTCTCCCAATCATTCCCATCCACTGAATTGGCTCTATTACTGTCTCTCCACTCCATCTGGTGTGTGGTGAGCGCACTGGCGCCGTTGTCCTGTGGCTGCTGTCGCATCATCCAAGTGGATGCTGCACATTGGTGGTGGTGTGGAGAGACAAACCCCCCTAATGATTGTGAAGTGCTTTGGGTGTACAAATGCGCTATATAAATATGTTACGTTACATTACATTATATATATATATATATATATATATATATATATATATCCATTACTGATTTTATTTGCCTTTTATTTGCCTTCAATCCTGTGGATTCAATAAATCAATATTAGGGAGTTGATAATATTTATTTCAATTGTTTATTGAGGAAAAAATAGGGTTGTCAGCAGGAATTTACATTAACACTCGCCAACCCGCCAAATGTGGGTAGATTTCAGCTCTGGCGTGTTAGACAGACACCTCCACTAGCCACTTTGTCTGGTTGGAAATCATTTTTAAATTGTAGTTTTCTTTAAAGCAGGATTCGACAATAAGGATGGCCCAATATTTGTGCAAATGCAATCTTAGAATTGAGAAGCAGCATGACAAATATAATCATGTTCGTGCAGGCAAAAGAAAGCTGGTTGATTACAGAATGAGAGGATAATCACTCGCGCCAACAGCTGATGGGATGCGCGTGACTGTTTAAAACACGTGCGCGCTCCCGTTTCCTTGCTTGAAACAACCGTGCCTGGAAATGCAACTGGTGTAATCGGTTCCCTTTCAAATAGACTAGACAAAAAGTTGTTCATGCACCCACAGCCCTCTTCGTTTTTTTCAAAGCTCCAGATTGCTCTTTGCAGCACCGGTTGCTTTCGCTTTAACCATTATTTAAACAGGATATAGGATATTAACTTCGCATTTATGTGTAGTTAACTGGTGTAAACTCAAAGTCAAATTTATGCATATAACATATATTCTCCCAACAACAAAATTGTGGCTAGTGAAAATGGCGAATGGCTAGAAATGTTGGAAAACTACTAGCCACACTGGCTGGTGATCAAAAAAGTTAATGTCAAGCCCTGGTTGTCAGCAATTTTTAAGATGTCATTAAGATTTAAAGGACGAAATATTTATTTTATGGGTGTATTTATTTTTCCACTGTGCTCCAATTTAATTGTTCATGAATGTAATTGACAGTTTATTTTTTCCGGGTTAGCTTAGTACTGGTTAGCTTCCCCAGATTGACCAAAGCAGTATGCATGACATATATTTCATTCTTATTTCACCTTTTGTACTGAATCATAAAAACAATCAGAACATAAAATTAGAACATCTTCTGTGATTATTTTGTAAAGGTTACTTTAAAGGTGCAGTATGTAAGTTTGACACCCAGTAGTTAAAATAGGTATTGCACTCCTGGATCAAAATAAACGCAAGCACAGGATGCCAGATTGAATACAAGAGCGAGTGATTTAAACTGTGCTCTAAATAATTATCTCAGGTAAACTTGTGTTTTATTCAGTGCTAAATGTGAACAATTTGAATTTGAATAGATTCTAAACCTTACCGTTTCGTGAGTGAGTGCATATTCTGTACTTCTGAAAGGCTGGATTTAAATTTCTGTCCTGTTTCGTCTGGTGCAAACAGCCAAATTGCTCATCAATGGGTGTTTTCCAACAAGGCAACCCGGGGTGCTGAAATGTACTTGAGTAAATATGATACCCTAGACTTTAACTTTAGAATATTTTGAGTATTTTTTTATTTATTTTTTTACCCATGGCTACCCAAACTCACCCTGTATTAAATCCCTGACCTTTGTCTATCCCCCAGAACATAAATGCATTTATTTATATACAGATGCTCAATATATGTATTTAATAAAAAAAAATACATGAATTCAGAAAGTAGTGTGCTTTTAATAGAAAATGAGCATTTAAACTACTATATGAAGCACATATGAACAGATGTAAAGCAATGTTCTTCTAAAATTAGACTTTTTCTCAGGTTTATGTTTACAGTATGTTTCATTGTTTCATTTTAAAGGCCATGAAAATAACCTATTCTTTGCCATAAAAGTAAAATTACTGAACCTTCACACTGTCTGTAAAAATGTTAGCTTTAAAATAACATTTCAGATGCCATTTAAAGGCTTTTGCATAATTTCAAATATCCTTATTAAGTCAATAGATCCACATATAATAGTTTGTTATTGACCCTCATATTTACATATGACATTGAAAGGTCTATCCTGCAGTGAGCTTCAAAGTGAAATGGAAAATATTGCAGTACAGAAACTGTTCTGACCTTGGTTAAATACTGTATAAAATGATTAAAGCAGTTTTATTTAGTTAGACAAACAAGATAGAAGAAAGGAGAACGAGTTAAAAGGCATGGCCAGACTAAGACAAAAAAAGGGGGATGACGTTAATAAAGAGAGATAACATGTGTGATGAAGAGTGCTGACACATATGAGGAATGAGCTCTTTATTGCACAGATTTCCCTCTTCAAAGTCTGCCGTTTCATTGATTGGCCTTGAGTATTGACTAAATCATTGAGCTGTTACACACAGACCAGTGTGGAGCTTCTCTTTGATATGTATCTGATATCATAAAAGCAACAAGTGTTTGAGGTGAAGCTTCAAAACTCCTTATTTTTTGAGGCAAGTTGAAACAGAAAGTCAGGTTTGGGCAAACTAACTCGCTTAAAACAAAGAGTGTCCTTTATGATATGTCTAGACCAGGGGTGTCCAAACTTGGTCCTGGAGGGCTGGTGCCCTGCATAGTTTAGCTCAAACTTCTTTCAACACACTTTTTTTCTGAACAATAACCCTGTTAGCTTAAATCTTATAAAAAAAAAATATATATATATATATATATATTTTTTTTGTGGCAGTCTTTATGGTTAGCTAGAGTTTAGATTTTATGAGTGCAAATGTTGATGGACAACAGTCCACAGTTTGAGATTTTTCATTGAGAATTAACTAAAGTTCCATTGAAAGTTCAAACATCCAAGCTGTTAACACTTTCACTTGCAAAAACACGATGGTGTGTGACCACCTTTAAAGTTTGTCTCAATCAGGAGGTGTACATAATTGATGGTGATCAAGGCCGTGAGTACGGTATAACATACTAGGTGCATTTCTAATGAAAGTGAACATCTCTATATTGTTCCATACAAATGGCAGGGCGAGTGAGTTCTTTATAGAGTGTAGGGGATGACAATCAAATGTTCCCTTCATTTACTGACTTCTAGAAGAGCCCTTCATGAACAGATTTAGATGTTTACTCCCATTTGGAATTTCCCTACAAATTGTATCACCTTCCCACCTTCTGTGCCATTTAAGGCCCTGTTTACACTAATACATTTTAGTTTTGAAACATCATTTTAGAATGAACAATCCACGTCCACACTGATGTTTCACCTAGCATTTTTGAACAGATCTTCGTCCAGACTTTACCACTAAAAACGCACATCACATGACCACACACACACTCTGGCATGCACTAAGCATATGTGCACGTCTGAGCTCCAGGCACAGAACCACAGGTGAGAACTGTGCAAGTCGGACGGTTCATAAAGAATCTACCACTGGATCTAATCTCACTCTATTTGTTAAATGTGATATTTAATTAATCTTGTTAAATCTATTACTTGTTCTCATAACGTGTTTTGGCTGAGTGCAAAGATACATTAATTTATGTAACCACGTACACTGTTTCTACACATTTGACTGATCGCTTACCTTTATTTTATAGACGTTATACTTTTATAATGGCCATTGTTGATTATTAAAACTGATATTCAGCAAAAGAGAGGGTATGTTTAATATTTTTGTTCAATGAAAATGAAAGGAGTTATGTTAAAGGCTCTGTTTTGTTATAAATATGCATACAGTGAAGATGACGGTCATACAAATATGCAGCTACACGATGCCTCAAGATTTTTTTGTGTCTATTTAGTTAATATCAAAATGAGAATAGGCAGTTCCTTACAATCAGGCCCGGATTAAGAATTCAGAGGCCGCTGGGCACAATGTCTTGTAGGCCCCCCTACAAGACTGCACCCCTATAGTTGAATTAAAAAATAAGATTAATATAATATTTTAAAATAAAGTAATCTATAATATTTTGCCCACATTTTTTAAATAAATGACATAGTACATATTTATAGTCAACAAAGATTTACCTGATTTAGAAAGCATTTAAAGCACACTTTAATTAAAAAATAGTAATAAAACTAGTGAAAATTAATGTTTTTTTTTTAAATACTTGTTCCAAGTTTACTGAAGCAGTACAAACATTTATATTTAAGGGTATTTTTAATGTATAACGTCTACAGTTATAATGCATATGATTTGGACATAACACCTCTCCCGTCCAGTTCTCTGAATCGGAGTCTTCCATAATACACACACTGATTCCTCAAATGATTCCTACTGTCTTCCTCATAATGAAGAAGAGTAGGCAAAAAGTACTTGATTATAAAGCTGAAAGTATCCGAAATCACACACACTATACCAGTTCTCTCCTGTCTCTCTCCTCTTCAGGGGCTTTTTCTGTCTCTCTCTCCATGAGGTCGGAGAATATGGGTGAAGCAGGGCGACTAACATTGTAAATACAGATTAATTATATTAAGAAGTCGCTAACATTTAACACCAGGTGGAAAATAACTGTTTATAGAATATTTATTTTTATTATCCTTATTAAATACTTTGTGACTCATTTTATATATTTTATATACTTTATTTACATTTTTAAACAAAAACATTTCCTTTCTATTGAAAATAAATGTATTTCCAATCTGATATGCAATGGGGGAAAAAAGAAGGACATGTTCATCAGATGCTGGATTCTAACCGCGTTCATGATTGGTAATGCCATTGGTTAATCCGGCCCTGCTTACTATATATCATGCTTTCATTTTATTGTTAAGATTGCAAAACAGCAAAGCCAGGGTGATGTGAATGATGTTATAAAGTACACTGTTTTTACCTGACATGTCCTTAGGAGTTTGTTTTCCATATCAAACATGAAAAGTCTGAAAATACAAGGAATAGATGCAAGACTGACCTTTGTCTAGGCTACATAATATTGAGGAAAAAGCCCCAATCAGGTAGTGCAAATGTTTTCAGATGTCTCTATTTTCCCCCATCCACACAGACACAGTGCAGCATCGTTTTAAAATGAAATTGGCCTCTTCAATGTTTTCAAAATGCTGTTTTCAGAGCTCAAAAACTCCAGGGTAGTGTGGACGGAAGGCATAACCGTAGTCAAACTTATGCATTTTTAAATGAAAACGTATTAGTGTAAATGGGGCCTAAGTGCACAGAAAAAGGCTGTTTGGATTATCTAGGGGGAAAAAAAAATCGGGTCACTCTGGTCAGGAGTTGTCAACTAATTTTCAGAAGAGGTTGCTAAAGGCAGGTCAAGTGCTGTAGTAAATCACAGTAGTTCTGATATACAGCTATACCGCAGTGCTATTTGTGTGTTATTGTGTTTATCCAGCAGTTTGATATAGTGTAAATAACAAAAAACTCAACCATGCAGTGTCTCTAAAACGTTTCTATGTGAGGAACTTACTTCTTATGACATGGATTTATATCTGCAGCTGACGTCAGAACACCAAAAGCCATTGAATATTCAAACATATCACTTTTGAACTAATGTTTCAATTATTCCCTTGCATCATGTGGAGTATTTTAATGCATAAAAGATTTTACTGAACGACATAAAACAACATCAATCTACAGTGTTCTGCTCGTATTTATCTGTTGTATATGGGTATTCACTAGTCTTACCCCATAACATCTAAAGCAAACAATAGATTACTTGTATAACACAGCAAAACAAAATACAAAAGAGAAAGAGAGATTTACTTAAAAATTTACCTTAATTTAGCTGCAGTTTAAATGTCTGCTGAGGAAAGTGTTTGCTCTCTTAAAGACTGAAGGATGCATTATTACAGTATATGGTCCCTGTAGCCATCTGATGTAAAACAAGTTACTCTTAACTGCAATCACCTCATGCTGCAGTTTGTATAAACAATTTGCATTACAGTTTATATCAAATGTTATTTATTTAACAATAACTTCTAACAAAGGGCAGCACAGTAGTGCAGTGGGTAGCACAATCGCCTCACAGCAAGAAGGTCCGCTGCGTAAACATATGGTGGATAAGTTGGCGGTTCATTACAATGTGGCGACCACAGATTAATAAAGGGACTAAGCCGAAAAGAAAATGAATAAATTAACTTTTAACAAACAACAATATAAAGATGCTAAGTAAATCAGTCAGAAGAGTAACAACCAAGTTTTCATTCAGTGTAATATATGTGTAATATATTAGTGTAATATCCCATAATTTAAAGGGCATCTATTATAAAGAAAAATCCACTTTTGAAAGCTGTGTGAAGCTGGACAGAACATTGTGTGTTTAGTCTGTCCATAATCATATCAGAGGGATATAAACACAACAAGTTTATAAAAAAAAAAATCCTGACGATAAAATATGATCTAAATCCCAGTGATTTTGATGCCCACCGCACCTTGACATGTGGTTTTCGCCCACTGATATTGATTAACAGTCACATATTATCCGTGTTGCACTCGTGTTTAACATACGTATCGCGTATTGTCGTTTCATCACCTATTCTATTCTCAGGTCTATTCTCAGTTCATGTCTGAGTTGCAGTCTGTCATTTTGCTGTGTTTATCCTGATATCTGACCCTGGCTATCAAAGTCTGAAATGAAATGTGATAATATTGGCTCGGAGTACCAGGTCATTTTTATTTAAAGGCACAAGCGCAAAACAGCAAGTCCCTCTGACACAAACATAGACATTTCAATGGTATAATAAATGATCTGATGTGTATTTTGACCTGAAACTTCACAAACACATTCTCGAGACACAAAAGACAAGAGAGAGACAAAACAGACAATGCTTTCCCACCATTGACAGTTGTTAGATTGCATTTAAAATTAAAAGAGCTACACAGCTTTAGTTTGGCTTACTTCTTTTTTTATTAAAGCTCACACTACAGCTAAATGATCTGCCCCATCGATCTAAACAAAGTGTGTTTGTGTGTGTGTGAGTGTGTCTCAAAAGGTGATGTCTCAGACAGGGTACAAATAAAGTTAATTTTATACCTTTATGTGCTTGGATGGACAAATACAAATTCAAATGGCTGTCAAAATCTTGTTCAGTTCCCTGCTTCATCTATCTACCATATCTTTATTGAACTGTACCTTTACAAAACAGTCTGCAGCAAGCTTGGGGGGATATGAATATATGTGCAGTTTAATGCTAAAACTTGTTTAATGGCAACCCTGATAATTAGCATGCATCCACTTAATAATCTGCTGGGATTTTCGAGGCAGCAACTTAATTTAGATATAATTTATGGAAACGGCTACATATCAGTTCTGACAAATCATTAAATAAAATGTATTGAATTAACAGATACAATGCAATGTGTATCATAACAAAAACAGACAAGTGTTCTTACAACTAGGGATGCAACGATTATAGATTTTGTGGTTGTACGATTGAATAATCATGGTTTAACAGTTATCATGATTGTAATTCTTCAATTTCAATACACTACTACTTTTGAAAATCACATGACAATATTTTAAAGTGTTGTTTATTGCTGCTCAGTAACCAAATAATACTACAATAATCAGTGTTGGGGGTAACGTGTTATAAGTAACGCACGTTACGTAATATTATTACTTTTCTAAAGTAACGAGAAATATAATGCATTACTTTTATAAATAAGTAATATTATTTGAGTTAATTAAAAAAATGTAATGTGAGTTACTTTTTACTCTGCTTAAATGGCTTTAAAACATATTGCTGAATAAAGATTACCTTTAATATAAAAAAAATGTCATAAAAAATACCTTTAATTTTAGCATGTGCTAATGGTGAATATGCGTGAACAGAGTTAAGCAGAAGGCCAAATCCACATATCATCACCTTGGAATTATAAGATTCTATCTGCTTTCTGAATGATTTTGAGATATTGACCTTCAAAGTTTTTAAACTTATAAAAAACACCCCATAATGTAAATAAGTTGTCCTTCAATAAGAATATGTCAATAACTTATTTTTGACAAAAATGTCAGATAGAACCTTATAATTCTAAGGTGACAATTTGTTGACAGACAGTTTGGGCTACTTATCGGTATTATGGGAGATGTCGGCCCGATAATATTTAATTGGATGAATATTTTTCTGTTTTATGCCTTAGCCAGAATATAAAAATACATATAAACACATTTAGATCATTTATTTTAATCATCACTATTGGACTGTAAAGAGACTTTTAACCAGCAGAACAAAGAATGTTTCTAAAGACAATCACCTACAGCACATTAAAGTGTAGATTAAGTGTAGCTCTTGACAACTGCAAGAAACACGACATCGGAAAAAAACTAAAAAACAAAACTGGATGCAAAGCACTACACCCGCACCCCACCACCAGCTAAACAACAAACGGTTGACATCAGTTCACGTTCTCCAGGTAAAACAACTAATTCAACTAAACAAAAATATATATTAATGCTTTTATTGTTGAGGAGATGCAGCCACTGTCTCACGTTACTGTAGAAGCGACTACGTTTTGTAATATAGTATGATTTTTTTTTCTCTTTTGGGAAACAATTGACACATTTGTTAAGGCCACGTAATACAATTTATTCAATGTATAAAGCTCAAAGATTTATTTCGATTTGGGAATTTTTTTTAGCGTCTTACTGTTCATTTTGTTATTAAACATTTTAAAATCAGTTTTTGCCTTAGTATATATTTTTTTTCATGTTAGTACTCTTTATTGCAATCTGTATCTCAATGGACAGTGAATTTACTTAACTATTAACACAAAACATTTAAAGTAGCAAGCACATTACATGCTGTCATTAATCTGTATATACAGCGTATATACAATAGCTCTGGGCTCAGAAAGCTCTCAAAATATAATTTTATCCTACATATTTTTAAAGCAAAATAAAGGTGTAGGTTGTATAGGTGGCTGCTAAATGCAGAGCTTCTCTATAAAAAGGTGAAAAAAACACCTGCAACTTCTGAAAGAGATCAAATCTCAGCCAGGTAAGGAAAGGTAACGCAAAAGTAACTCAACAGTAATATGGTGGTAATTTGGGAGAGTAACTCTATATTGTAATGCACTACTTTCAAAAGTAACTTTCCCCAACACTGACAATACTAATACAGCTATAATATACAATAATAATAATACATAAAAATACAGCACAAAATAACAATAAAGGGCGGTGCAGTGGTGCAGTGGAAAGCCAAACAGCAAGAAGGTCGCTGGTTCGAGCCTTGACTGGGTCAGTTGGCATTTCTGTGTGGAGATTGCATGTTCTCACCGTGTTGGCGTGGGTTTTCTCCAGGTGCTCTGGATTCCCCCACACGTCCAAACACATGCACTATAGAATCAGAATCAGAATCAGTTTTATTGCCAAGTGTGCTTCACACACACAAGGATCTTGTTTTGGCAACAGAAGCTTCCAGTGTACATAAAGTGACGAGTGACAACACAAAATTAAATGCAAGAAAGAAAAGGCAATAAAAATTAATCAGAGTAGTGTTTACCGAATACACACTTCAGAATCTCGCTGGAAGTAGTAGATTATCCGGTTACTTCATGCATTCTGATTTTCGAATTCTATGCAACTTGTCTGCTACTGGACTCTCATACTGTTTTTAGCGTACTATATAGTATTGATATATGCGATTTCGGCTTTTCAGAAATGTGGTGTTGAGAAGCCTTTAGAATGAATTAACTGTGACAAATTAAAGCAAGCTAATAGTGAAATCGGTTAATCGTTGCCTCCCTACTTACAACCAAACCCTACTTGTGCATGTGTATTGAAATTAAAGTGGAATCTAACCTCAAAATATTAATAATACAATGATCTTAGTTTAATTTATCCACAGGACGTTTTTCCACAATAATTCAGGCTTGTCCAGAATCACATGACTCTCAGAAGCTGGTTGGCAGTTTGTAAAAAAGGCCTTTTTTTCACATCACAATCCCACTAAGCTCTATCTAGTACAAACTGTTATGGACTGTAGAATGATTTATAATGACATTGTTAGCTGTAAGAGGTCATTGGAGCTCTTTAGAGGTGGTCTGTGGTTTATCTGTGACCATTCTAACCATTCTTCTGTTTTACTTTACAGATATTCACATGGCCTAACACATACTTCTTTTAGAAGAAAAAAAAATGTGATCCATTCTGAAACTTTATTTGAAAAGTTACATTTTTTACACCTTATTTCTTTTCTGATAACTTTTTGCATCCTTCTCCTTATTTATGCTGACAAATTATACTAATTATGAGCCATAAGGGAATTCTTGCTACCTCCCCACAAAGATCAAGGAGCAACACAACTAAAAATCTGCTACCTTAAATATCTTTTTGATGATTGGTCGCTTCTGTGCTTTCAGTGTTAAGGTTCACTTTCAATTAGAATGAAATGCCTATTACAATGTATCAGCATCAAGTGAATACATGCATTTCAATTCATACAAATGAGAATGCACCCAATGTTTTCCACAGCATATTTCTCAACTTTTTTTTTAAGAATTGGAACATCACATTATCCAGATTTCTCTAAAGAATGGATGACTATCACTAGAGAAAGAGTGACATTATTATGCAGCCTCAGAGGGGTGCCCAACCTTTTGCATAAAACTGTAATACTAAAACATGAGGGATCTGGGACACCATTAAAAATAAGCCATGTACTTGATGCTGGGATCCCACTTACTTAATGTTTTCTTACTTGAATGGAAAACATGAGAAAACGAATGCACATCTGTATAGAGAGTTTGGACAGCAGGACTAATTATAAATGAGTTCCTTTTTGCTTCAGTCTCAGCATGGTGCTTGTATCTGGAGTAGGGCAGGGCAGAATGATGGTATATGTCTCTAACACAGAATAAATTGTCGCCCAAGTTTGGCGCCGTTTACGGTGAGCTACTGTTAAAACCTGTTACAACCAAAAAGCCTTCTATACAGAGGTAAGCTGTCAGCGGTACCGCGCCATAGACTGATTTCATGCGGCCACCATTTAAGAAATTTAATCGAGGCTGTGGTGGGAGGAAACCTGGAAGTATCGTTGTGTACCTGGCTGTATATCTTATCGGCAAAGAAAAAGCGGCATAAATTTATAATTTCACCGCCTTCCGAGTGAACCGAAGGTCCGTTCTGAATGCAAAGTGAAACTAAAAAAGGAATTTCAGACCTTATTTTTAGCTAAGTTAAAGGTGCTGTATGTAAGTTTTTGACTCTTCTAAAGCATAAAAATACCATAATATGTGTGCAGCTATTTAAGAAACATCCCAAGTGAACATACTTGCTTAACTGAAAAACAATGCTGAAGTCAGATATTCTGCTTTGAAAATAGTTTTTCCGTGCCGGAACACTGTCTTTGTTTAGGTAAATTTAACCTGCTCAATGCCAGTTTAGCCAATTATAAATCAGCACCCCGGGTTGAACTGGGGAATACTATGGCAAATCAAAAACTTTATTAAAACTTCAGTAATGGGACAAAACTATTACAGACAACACAAGAGTGTGCTACAGATTACTGCATTGTTTTATCGCTCACCGGGTTGCATAGGCTGAAGCAGAGAAGTCCCCACAGTGTTTACCTGGTGCCATGAACTGAAGCCTAGGAGGACACTCTTTAAAAGATTGTGGTTTTGTTTAATACCTAATATGCTTTTAATTGTTTAAATTAAACTTAACTGAATGATATTAAAGTGATGTTTACACAATATCTGCATTTTGAAATTGCAGCAACAGCTGGACATTTGTAGTCCACAGCATGTTGTTGCAATGTTTACAGTGCTGATCCTATACTTCTGGATTTCTTCCCACCGCAGCCTCGCTTCCATGTTTTAAAATGATAGCTGCGTAAAATAAGTGTATAGCTTTAGTTTTACACATGAAATGCTGTCATATGTACCCGCGAGCACATGTTTCTTGGTTCTCAAAAAAAAAATCTGCCTTTTGCAGGTATGAGAGGCATTAACAGACTGCAGGCCAGTCAGACATCAACTAAACCAAAACTTTTTTTGTGGCAATTCATGTCTGAAAATAAATAAATAAATAAATAAATAAATAAATAAATAAATAAATAAAT
>CAIGQZ010033024.1:701172-711614 GCA_903798205.1 Danio tinwini
ATCACATTTGTAGCAGTGCTGTACAGTGCTGTAGCAGTAGCATAAAGTGCAGTATGGCTGTATATTGGCACTGGTGGAAGGTGTTCGCCAAGTGCCTTAGTGTCCCACAAGTGACAATATACAGCCGTATCGCACTGCTACGAGTGTGATATTACATTTATACAACTGTTTGACTGCATAATTGTATATAATTGTACATATTTGTATATAAAAAAGAAAATCCAAAAAATGCTTTTGTATGAGGAACTACTTTCTTCCGCCATTCATTCACATCTGCAGCTGACATCAGAATAGCAGAAGCCGTTGCAAATTCACAAACGTCACTTTTTAAATAGAGAGTTTTTCAATGATTCTTTACCATAATATCTAAAGTGATGAAAATTGTGATTTTGCTCACATTTTAAGATTATCAGGCTGAACAGCATGATGCCGTCAGTCTACAGAGATGTATTTCTCTGTTGCAATCAGGAGATCACAATAATTAACCCCAAAAACGCAAAAAGCAAACACTACCAGAAATACTACCAGATTACTATGGTAATAATACAGCACTACAACATACAAAAGAGAGTGATCGACTTAGAAAGTCAATTACCTGTTTAATAATGATTTGATCAGCTGTAGTTTGAAATTACGAGTTGTCTCCTCTAAGGGTTATTATGCGATCTCTGTCGCATCTTTTGACAGAACGTCAACCGTCTTTGCTGTGCTTAATGGCAGGCTGATGGATCCTGACGCACTGTCTCTCTGAAATTATTCATATTTAAAATAGGCATTATCCTTATAAATAAACTGCATAGTCGCAATCTAAACAATTACATTTTCACCTAAAAAGCCACAAAAGTACATTATGTTGTCCAACAGCTGCAATATTTGTAAAACTGTAGTGAGATCTGCTGTCACTCTATGTGGGCGTAGTAATACAGAAGGGTGAGGAGGCTGTATCTATGCTGCTATTGCAGAATATCAGCCAATCAGATTCAAGAACCAGATAATATATGTATCTTTATATATGATTAAATCAACAGGCTATTAGTTATCTAATTTGGCAGATTACATTTTTAAAACGCTTTTTTATGAGATAACCTACAATTATTATTATCATTTTTTTAATAATTACCTGAGTTTTAAAACATTCACTGTTCATTGCATGTCCACTAATACAGTCCATTTGATGAAATGCAAATATAAGCCTTTCAAATTTGCATAATTTGAGCTTATTTTCTTAATAGCAGTTTCAACAGAAAAATAAATATTTATCTGTTATGCAAACTAGCCATAAATCAAATAAACATAATAAATGCCTTTTTTTTGCAAATGAATTTATACATGTACAATATAACACTATATCCACACTACACTCTTAAAAACAATGGTTACACAAATAATGTTTTTACAGCAATGCCATAGAAGAATTATTTGGGTTTAATGAAAAGTTCTTCAAGCAATGCTTTTCTTGGTGTGAACTGTAAACATAATCTACAGTAGAGCCTAAACAATTTGCAAAAAATAATAATATAAAAAACCAATGTACTAAACACTTTGTGACATGGAAAAGTTCTGTGGATGTTAAAGGTTTCTGACGCAAGTACTGTTGCAAAGAACCTTTATTCTTAATAATGTACACCAGTGGTTTGTAAAGTGAATGCATGAATGATTCAGCTGCTGGAGCCACCTGATTAGAAATGTATTTGTTCGCCAAAAAAACAGTGCATTATGGGTATACTCTACACATTAGTTAGATCTCAATTCAGAGGTTGGATCCTTCAAAGGCTGAACTGAGTGTGGTAAAATAGGGCTATAGAGAATAGATCTTGTCAACTAGCAAGAAAATTTTGTACCTTAAATCTTGGGATTCTTTGAGCCACAAATATCCATCTGTTGTATCTTTTTTTACCCAGAAAATGAAGGCTGCCTTTGGAGGCCACATGAGAAAGAGCCTTCAAATTGAGACTGCCTTCACTGCACCACAACGATGCAGCTATTGGTTGAACACTCGTCATTGCAGTGCATTATAGGATTGAATAAGAGCACTGGATAGCATCCACTTTGGTTTCATACACCATTTAAAACAGCTGTCACTAAAACCAGTGATGCTGGTAGTGATGATTCTCTCTGACCAATCTGAGATCAGCAGGGTTTATTAGGGGTGGGAATCATGTTAACATACAGTACTATAATATATTATTACAATAGTTTGCCTAGATATTAATGTATCACAACACCAGCAATTCAGCAATATACGATATATCACAAGAAAGCTATCTACAACATATCACGATATTTGTAAGTGAAGTGAGAAACATGCATGAAAAAGTTATGGATGAATTTATTTTATTAACATCATACAGGTTATATGGAATTGCAGCAATGTCCACAGCTGTCAAACAAGCTGCTAATGTGCTGAGAGAGCTGTTTGTGACTAAAAGATCATATTCCTAAGTTAGTCATAGCAACATCTCAATTTTATACAAATTATCTTTATTAGGAAAAAAATGTCAACTCTCAAGTGTAAATGTTTCTGTAAACTTTAGACACATATGACAACTTGGACAACATATTTTAAGTAAACATGGAAATATGTGATGTGTAGCCCTGATTTAAAATGCAAAATCATGCATTTCCATTAAATTAATATTTTTCGAGAAGAACTAACTGATAAACATGCTCAGAGAAGTAAGCAAATATGTCTACAGCAGTTGAGAACATTGGTTATTTTGGCACCATTTTTAAAATGACACACTTTTTAATTCCTTAACATAAACAACAACAAAAATTGGTTAATTAATATTTTCAGGCAAAGTTTTCATGTCTTTACTGTACAATGTGCTTTCACAATGTCTGTAATGGCTAAATAAAAGCAAGGTCCTTCAAGTGGTATGTTCATGTCCAACTATTGATACTAGCCAATATTTATTTAAAGGGATGGTCCAGAGTGTATTTTAAAGCTTGTTTGTGTTCATAAGATACAAGGCAATGAGTGCTCATGCTTCATTTGTAAAAAAAAAATAAAATCATATTATTTTTCATAGATCTTACTTTAATTATATACTGATACTCAACTAACATGAGAATGACTGTCATATTTGCTAGTTCCTCCAAAAGCCCGTCCTCAAGAGCCTCTGATTGGTCAACTAACATTTGTAAGTAATATGAAACCTTAACATGTCTTTTGCAAGTTCTTTATTTGAGATGTAGAACGCAGGGAAAGCGTCCTTATAGAGAGACACTGCAGACACTGTTGAAGATTGTGGGTGTTTACAGCGTTTGACTGATAAATATGAATTTGTAGCTAAATTGTTAACAGTGCCAAAGATCATTTTCCATTGTTTACATCCTTGTTTACGTCCTTGCTGCAACATATTGTCAACGCTAGAAACCATGCATATAATAGATCAATTTTAACAAATAAAAATACTTACAGGTTGTGGCTCACAATCCACAGCTTCTATTATGGTTGGAGCTGCTACTTCTTTGAGGAGTTTTTAGCCAAATGCAGCACTGAACAGGGAGAGTTTCTGGAAGTTCTCCTTTTTTAAGCTAGCTATATATATTTTTATAATTCTCTGCAACATACTTAAAATTAAATTGTAAGCACTTCTCTATGTGTGTTGTGTCCTTTGGAAGTTCAAAGACAGAAACAGAACAAGTTCTGTGGAAATAGCAGCGTTTGGACGGCATTTTAGCTTTCGCTGCAATAACATTACAGTACCTCTGGTCACGCCCCTTCACTGCACGGTGTGTACGCACATGGTGTATGTGATCTCATTAACCTGGATGTATTTTTTTGTAGTCCCTTAACTTATATATAAAATATATCGTAGTGGACCACCCCTTTAACTGTGTTTTTGCAGTGTTGCTTTTAGTGAAAAGCTTTAAAAGTGTTTCAAATATTATTCAAATAATCATTTTCCACTGTATAGAACATTTTGTTCTATGGATCTTAAAAGGTTTTTGTGGGACCATTAAAAATATATATATTTTGAAGTGGGTGGCAGCTTTAGAACTGTTTCCTACTTGCCTAGTTCATATAAAAACAAGTTAATATAGTTACATATAAAAACAATAAATGTTACTGAACCAGTTGTTCAGTCAAAATGTATTTTTTCTTAGTTGCTTTGGTGCATTTCTCACAAAACTTTTTACATTTGCACAACAGTCAATGCATTGCATTTGTGTACATCACAGTAGCAGTTTCTCATTCCTTCCAACAAATTGCAAATGCTTTTGGACATGCATCAATTGCTTTCATACAACTCTTTGCTGTTTTATAACATTATCAAAATGAAGTAAACTTGTGAATGCTAATTAGTCATTCCACAAAAACTAATAGTCCTCATTTCATTACTCGAGTCATTACACAAAAATGTTGAACTAGTTGTCAAAATCTGTCAAGCTAATTTTATACAAAAAAATGTATTTTTTTTCTGAAAATGTCTTCTAAATTGAACAATTTCAGGAATGATTTACAGACCTGTGTATATTGTTCAGTTCTTTTGCTCAATGCTGTGAATAAATTATAATTGTAAAGAGCATCTGCAGTAAAAATGTGAAACATACATATTCAGTGTCTTGTACTCAGATACTTCACTAAATGCAGTGATGTCTAACTTTACTGTAGTTTTTAAATGGCTGTGCAAATAGTATATAGTGCTGTCTTGAGCATTTTCAGGAAGTGTCACCAAAATCTGACTTTGTTTTGCATTGGAAAAAATGTACAGAGTAAAGTGTCATAATGAAAACATGACAAAGCCATTTGATTATCTTGTTCATAAACAATGGTGGCAGGATTCTCAACTTGATGATATTGACACTTTCATTGACATGAATGCTTGCTTTTGAAGTATGAGCTATCCATTTTGAGAAAGTGACACGCTTTTGCAGGTTATCAACTAGGTTTTGCAGTTTGTACTAATTGCTTTGAGAAATGCATTATCTGTTGTGCAAATGTAAATAGTGTTGTGAGAAATGCACCAAAGCCACTGAGAAAATCTGTAAGCAAACAAAACATTCTGGTTCATCAAAATAAAGGAGTTCTGACTACTGAAACATTGTGCTTTCTATGGCCTTTAAGTTATGGATTGAGTATTTCTGTTGTTTCTCCTGAAGCAGAAATAAAACTTTAACCTCAAAAATCCCCCCATTTTAAATAAAATCCATATTAACTAGCATGCAATGTCCAACTCTTAGCATTCCAAAGACACTTACATTCATTTCTTAGAATGATTTCATCAGGATTCATCTATAGGTAACTCACTCTTCAATCAGTGCATCATCAACCTCCAGTGGGCTCGACGCAGATTGATTTATGATATGTTTGCAAGGGGAGCTGAAGAGTCTCCTGCCACTGTTGATAATGATGGTGTCTGTAGCCTGTAGCATCGGGCACACTAATCTCTTATTCAAAACACAGAGAGAGAGCAATGTGGCCTCAGCTCTTGAAGAGCGAGAAAGCTGTTTACAGCTCAAGGTAGATAGTGTATCAGCTAGCACATAATAAATGACCCGCTCAGCGAATATGATCACATTATAATATATTCCTGCCTCATATGCCGGTGACAGTAAACTGCTGAAAAACACAGGTGCAATTCAGGCAATACAGTGTTCAGTGCAGCAATCGTAAGTGATTTAATTAGAAGCAATAAGTGATGACTGAATGATTGGTGGTAATGAACTTGCTGTCTGTTTCTTGGAAGAACAGGTGTTGTCATCTCACAGCACTAAATTATAAAAATAAACAGATCAGTGGGAATGTCATGTTGACATCAAGATACTGTGGGATCAACGGATTCTCAAACTTAAAAATATATATAAGTCAACTCTTTAAAGGCAGCATGAAATCATAATCAGTCATACTTTGTTAATGCTTGTTCCTGTCCTTGTGAATGTATATTTTTTGACCACATCTGCCGTTCTGTCTCTACTATGTCTATGTCACTCTAACTGGCAGCATGCAAGGTCATACTACAGTTAAGACGATCCAACACATTCCTGGAAACTCGGTTGCAATATGAATTTGAACACGGAGTGGAGTTAAGTTTGAACCTTATAACCCAACACAGGCTTACTCTGAAAACGTAGCCCTATATACATTTCTGGAGATCACGAATTATGTAGCCAGAAGTATGTATAAAAAAAACGAACACTACAAGGCTGTATGATGCCGTTCCCTTTCTCGCTTACCACTTACCTCTGTATGGACAGCTTTCCCGCTGTTACCAGTTTGTCCAGTGGCTACATGTTTAATGATAATGTCCACACTCTTGCATTTTAAAACTAGATTAAAGACCTATCTTTTTAGCAAAGCATACACTCAGTGCATCACTTAGCGGTATGACGCATGATTGTGCCCCACACAGGTTTTTGCATCTCGTTTATATACACTATGAACAGCAGCTACACTAATTATTCTCTTTATTTTCTATTTCCACCTGGGGGTACTTATCCCAAGACCCTCAGACTACGCAGCACCACTGATGCGATCCAAGACCAGCGACGAGATGATCCCAAGGTCTTTATAATCCTGGACCAGGCCATATCCTGAGCTGCTGTGGTGGTCATGGTGGAGTGAGAGTATGAGACAGATTCCTGTGACGCTCCAAGGACAGATGAGTCTTCACTGAGGTCCAGCTTCCGGTGCCTAGACTGCAGCTCTGCACAAGATGTTTGGCCATAGGATCTTCACTTTCGCCAATTGGTGAAGTTTTTTTTCTCACTGCTATCGCCACTGGCTTGCATGGTTTGGGATCTGTAGAGCTGTGCATCGATGGAATTGCTCAGTGTTTGGACTCTCAGTAGTGATTATTAAACCACACTAAACTGAACTAAACTGAACTGAACTTAAACACTGAATTTTTCACTGAATTTTGAAAACTGAACTGAATGTTTCAGTTTACTATAATCTTCTATGTGAAGCTGCTTTGACACAATCTGCATTGTATAAGCGCTATACAAATAAAGAAGAATTGAATTGAATAGAATGGTTCCAGAAAGCAGGTAAGACAAAACCAAAATCCAAAAAAAATGTAATAAACAAGTAAATAACAGCATTGGTAAAATCTGAAAACGTGGTAAAAATCAGGCTGCCAAGAGAGCTTTTCTTTTTCTGGATTGCTTTTGAAAACTGTTGGTTGGGTTTGGGAAGCCGGTGGGCAGTTCATTCTGTGCTTTTGAAATCACTATTTGTTTGTTTAGAGAAGGAGGAGGGTGGGTCAGTTGATCAGTCGGTCAGTCAATCAGTCAGTCAGTAAGTCAGCCAGTCATTCAGACGACAGTGGCCTCTGGTGGATTTAAACGAGACGGGCAGGCACGAATGGCACTCATGGGGAAATTTGAGACATGAAGAAGCATATACAGCGGCCTCTGGTGGAGACGCAAAAACTGCAAAAAACGTACCTCCTTGTACGTATCTGGTGCTCTCCAGAATGAGCCTGAGTTGCAACAATCGTATGTGTGTATTCATCCATACATTAAAAAGCCATATGCTTTTTTTTATTAATCAATAATATAAGTTCTTTAGCAAATTATCAACTTGTAAAACACTTACTTTCTTGTAGAATTTACATCTTTAGATTCTCTTTTCACAATCCAATTAGCAACTGACCAATACAATTTAATTCTGTCCAACTTTTTTTCCGTTTTTTTTTTTTATTTGGACACTGATTTAAGTGATTATTTAAAGACAAATGTAAAAATATAGATGTAATATTTAACACATATATAACATTATATATACATACATACATACATACATACATACATATATATACATATATATATATACACACACACACA
Source organism: Danio tinwini (assembly GCA_903798205.1). Classification (NCBI taxonomy): domain Eukaryota; kingdom Metazoa; phylum Chordata; class Actinopteri; order Cypriniformes; family Danionidae; genus Danio; species Danio tinwini. Next base: position 708,967 of record CAIGQZ010033024.1, read on the forward strand.
CCGGCCACTTTGTCCAATTTTTGTGAGCCTGTGTGTGAATTGTAGTCTCAGTTTCCTGTTTGTAGCTGACAGGAGTGGCACCCAGAATGGTCTTCTGCTGCTGTAGCCCGTAGCCCATCCGCCTCTAGGTTGGACGTGTTGTGTGTTCAGAGATGCTCTTCGGCATACGTCGGTTGTAACACGTGGTTAACGAGTTACGGTTGTCTTTCTATCAGCTCAAACCAGTCTAGCCATTCTCCTTTGACCTTAGGTATGAACAAGGCATTTGCTCCCATAGAATTGCCTCTCACTGCATTTTTTTTTTCTTTTTAAGAACATTCTTTGTAAACCCTAGAGATGGTTGTGTGTGAAAATCTCAGTAGATCAGCAGTTTTTGAAACACTCAAACCAGCCCATCTGGCACCAAAACCATGCCATGTTGAAAGTCACTTAAATCACCTTTCTTCCCCCTTCTGATGCTCGGTTTGAACTGTTGTCATCAATGAGTTGCTGCCATGTGATTGGCTGATTACAAATTTGCTTTGACGAGCAGTTGGACAGGTGTATCTGATAAAGTGGCGAGAGAGTGTATATACACAATACGCACAATTTGGAGCTTTAGTGCTTTTCCTTCCCAGAAAAATAAAAATAAGCAATCAGCATAAACAACCAAAACTTCTTGTTGACTGTTAAAGCACAAACCACAGTGCAATTTTACAAAACATATGAATACAAAAAAATGATAATACTACTGTCTCCTACAATTTTGCCTATTGTTTAAACCTTTGCATTGTCATTAAACTGTTGATTCAATGACAAAACAAGCACAGTTTGGTTTCCACACCGACAACACGGGTGACACAAGTCTCACATAATGATTGACAAACCAAATTGTAGCTTGAAGGCAACAATCTGGAGCAGACCGCACCAGCACTCCATCAGTTAATCATTTGCAGTTAGATTTTAACCCAACAGGCAAAAAAACACTATATTCAAATATCCTGTTTTTGTGGATTTTCACAGATATTCTTTTCAGATTTTCTATGTTCACGCCACAGTGTTCCAACCATTCTCTGTCGCTCTGCTCTGTTAATTAAACACAATTTAATTACACGGTTTCAAATCAATCACTTTTAGAAAGGCTGCTTTGGCCAGTCAGTCAATCGTAGAGCGTAGACAGATGAAGACTGGAGAGTTAAACACACGTCAAGCAATAAAGGCAGCACAGAGAGGCCTATTATCCCTGCTTCTATTCACTTTCTCCACCAGAATCTTTGGGACAGCAAGGGTATCGCCTGCAGCAGATGCTGTCACATGCTCAAACAGCAGCTCCTTAACTTCCACTAATAACCAAAGTCAAGGGAAACACTTTGCTGTTCTTGTCTGGATTTTCATCTGTGCTACTGTGGCGGTTAAATCAAGAGAGACTCAGTCTGTGTGTTTGGAATGGGTAAGACCGTGATGAATCTAATATGACAGTCCAATAAGATAAAAGCATATTTTTTTCAGTTGATTGTAATTCAGAAGAAAGGATAACATTAATCATTATGTACCTATAATTCTGTTGTAGGGGGAATATAGATCTTATATGTCAGTGTGAGTTTGATCATCCCTAGGTTTTTTCCTCCCTCCTTATCGTGGGGGTAATAAGACTTATTAAAAATTTAAAAAGCAGGCAATTTCTTCTTTAAGGTAGAGTATTCCTTTAGGAGTTCAGACAAGCCGAAGGAAGCAAACTGATACAATGTTATATGAATGTTTGACTAACATTGCTATTAGGTTATGAAAGTTCAAAACATTTCTAGGTCAAAAAAGTTTTCTTGGTAATGATCAGCGTGTTACTTTTAAATGTCCCATGGACAATGTGAAACATAAAAAAAAATAGAACAAATGACTAAAAGATTTCAGAAGTTTCTGTTCTAATATTTTAAGAACATTATTTAAGAACAGGAAACATTTGAAATAAAACTGTTAATGATGTTACTAGAAGAACATTTGGTTACTTTGTTTTGATGAACCTCTTCAGATATTCTGTTAACTAATTGCTAACTAAAGGTCCTTCATACTGAGAATGGCGCAATAAATCAAAGCACAGACAGAAGTTGGTTACTTTAATTTAAGTTTGGTGATGAATGGTCAATATTTGTACAATATCAGAAACAAAAATGAACACAAATCAATAGACTATACTGCAGCCTCTTTACTAAACTCCTTAATCATAATACTGTAGATGCATTTGTTATATTGCTTTAATGGCCTAAATGCTAGCTGTTAAACATTTCACATATACTGCATACACATATATAATGTCATAATCATATCCACTAATTGTGGCTGGTATAAATGTCTCTATAGGGATCATTTTGATTTAAGAGAGTCACCACATTGTACATTTTCATAGTGAAACCTTTTATTCTGTGCATAAAATGTATTGCAGTTTGGCTCTGCAATTATTTTTATGTACAGACCATAAAAAACAGACCATAACTAGTTGCAGACATCATTAAATAACTGTAATACTAAATATATATATTCATTCAATCATTTTCTTTTCGGCTTAGTCCCTTTATCAATCCGGGGTCGCCACAGCGGTATGAACCGCCAACCCATCCAGCACACGTTTTACACAGCGGATGTCCTTCCAGCTGCAACCCATCTCTGGGAAACAT
>CAIGQZ010033024.1:719986-737550 GCA_903798205.1 Danio tinwini
TATTGTATTGTATTGTATTGTATTGTATTGTATTGTATTGTATTGTATTATATTATATGTGAAACATATGTTTTGTGTAGCACAGGTATATATTTGATAACAGGCAAAATTGTACGCCATGGGTCATAGGTTATTATTTTATGTCAACATATTAGAATATTAGGTCTCATTAACATCATGGTCCATATGAAGATTTTTAATTCCCCACTGCAAATATATAAAAACTCAGTTTTTGATTTGTAATGGGTATAAGTACCTCATTAAGACAATTTTAAAGGTGATTTTCCCATGATTGATTGATTAATTTATTCATTTATTTATTCATATTCATATTCAATATTTTCAAATAGTTCTATGTTGGCATAATTGTGTCCTATCAAAACAAACCATATACTCTCAGAAAAGAATGATACAATGTTGTACCAAAGAACGTACAAACCCTTGTCACTGGGGCAGTTACAAACAAATGGTACAAACAAATTTGTACCATCGCAGATTGTACTTTTAAGGACATGATTTGTACCACGGGAAACCAAAATGTAACCTATGTTTTTAAAACCTGCAGATACAATATTGTACCTTCATCAAAGGTACAAATATGATCCATGAAGGGACCAACACAGTCACAAAACATGTTGTTATTTTCAGTAAATATTAAACATCAAATACATTTCTAAACAATGTTTTTAAAAAGTTTATTTTTGTGTAAATGCACCTTTTCCATTTAAGATAAAGAATAAAAATTACTTTAAGATAAATCAAAAGATTTATTTTTTGCTAAACATTTCACAACACTTTTCACAGAAATGTTACAAACACATTCTCCCATGTACAATGCAAAACATTTTCTTTCTCCAATTTTCACAAAATACCTTTGTAATCATCCAAAAGTTAATTTAGTTTATTTAGAAAAATAAAAATAAAATTATGCAAAAGTATTATAAAAAAGATATGCACAATGTTTGATTAGTTTTACAATACTAAAAGGTCTGCATGAACATTTTGCATATGCAGGACTTTATTCAGCTCACGTGTGTGGTGGAAAGCAAACACCAAAAGTTGCGGATATGAATAATGAAAATGTATTGATCAGAAAATGCTTACCAAATTTTTATTAAAATGTCTTCATTGTTTAGTTTACAATACCTATAGTTTTGTTTTACCAGTTGTTTTGTATTATATAACGTAATAATGAATGTTTATGAGTTTCTTTAAAGGGCACTTAGGTTACCCCTTTTTCCAGATTTAAAGAGCCCCTATTTTGGGTTTTTGAAAATGACCTTCCATGTAGTGTGTAACATAGCCCTTAGTGAATTGAAATATCCAGCTAAAGCTTAAATCTGAAAGTGGACAGTTTTTAAAACTATTGATTCATCTATAAAAGAGTCGACTCATAGTGGTTTAAATGAATCGTCTTCATAACGAGTCTTCAGCCGTTTCGGCGTGACGTCATCGCGAAACATAATGGTTGCGCGCGAAGACCCGGCAAAATTCAAACCTGCGGCCCCGCCCACTAACACAGCAGCAAGACACTCATGAAGACGCAGTGTTTACCTGGATATTATTGGAAGTGTGAGGGAAAGGAGTCGTTCAGAAATCTGCACGCTTACAATGGGTGATTTATCACTACACAGCTCATGCATTAGTTTCTGCCTGACACCAGGGGTGCAGGCAAAATAAGGACAAAAAAATAGGTACACCGGTAAGCTGCTGCACGCTGGGCTTCGGGCTGTTGAGCAGCACTGAAAAGGCTTGCGAATGGAGAGCAGGAGCCCGCAGAGATCGCTTGTCAGAGGACAGAGGATGCTACAACCTCCCGGCTGGGGATGTGATCGTTTAGAAAAGCAGAGTACAGGTAAGCACTTAGAACTTATATAGCAGTTCACGGACGAGGTGCCACAGCAATGATTGCAAGTAGAAATGATCTACATGTTTTGTTACTAGTAACCGCGTGTACTGTATCAGGTTAACTCTTTATATTCTCATATCGCGTCTAATGCCACGTTATAAACGCGACGCGTGCTGCTTTGTTTACAGATTTAAATGCTTTCGTGAGCTCGTTCCACTGCCATTTGTCATTGCTATGGCCACCGTTAGCTGATCCTGCACACGTGCAGCGGTCAAGGTTCAGAATTTAGTTTTTGCTGCTGTGTGGATTAAAACTGAATGTATGTCATGCATATGCTAGTGTTTTACTGCACTGCTTTCGGCGCTGAGGGGTCTGAATAACACTGTTGAGAACCAGGTACTGTTTACTGTGGTGTTAGTAAGTTTACTTTGAAGCGTGTTTCGAGCGTCCGCTGCGATTTAATGTTGGCGACCCGCGGCCGCGGGCTTGATAAACCACACTGGCCATATTACTGTCTCGCGCTGAATGCTGTCGACCAATGGCAACAGGCTGTCATCGGTCCAATCAGCACAGATTAGCTTCGCGCTAAGCAGGGGTTTGGGAACAAATGAATTGCTGAACGATTCATATGGGATATGGGATAATTAGGTAAAAATAAATGCATATTATAAGACCATGAACGTGTTTTTTGACCTTGCATACATATCAGTATGTTGTTGGAGACCCTTAAAACCGAAATATGACCCTTTTCAATGTGTAATAGGGGCTCTTTAATATAAGTCTTTTGTGTCCCCAGAATGTGTCTGTAAAGTTTCAGCTCAAAACACCCATCAGATTATTTATATTAGCTTTCACTAGATGGTTTTAAAAGGTCTCAATAGATTTTTGCTGTTTTTGTGTACTGTGCCTTTAAGGCTAGTCCTCCCCGCCCACCGTTTCCACGTGCCTGCCGCGCGTGCCTCAGTCTCCGCCCTCGGCTGCCTCAGACAACAGACAGACATGAAGGAAGCAGATCTCACGTAACGTTTGTGACAAATACTACAGTAAAAGCTTTATCAATGATTATTTGGTGCATTTGTTGTGTGGAGCTGCAGGATGTCACACGCGATGTCGTTACAAAGTTCACGCACACACAGAGACACACACACACACACAGTGCAGACACACACGCACATACATACAGTGCGCGTTTAGCTTTGCACTGTCTTTGCACGCAAATGTGACAGGATACAGGTTAATCTCCACTGCTGTATGGATATCTGTTATGTTAATGTACAAAATAAACCTGATTTAACGTCCACAAACCGAAATTGAAGCGTCTTTTATTATTGTTCTGACACGCGGCTGTGGTGATGAAGTAAAGCTGAAGTAAATCTCTGTAATTCATTACACACATGCACTGTTTTAAAACATTTTAAACTTGTCAAACTCACTCTTGATCACATTTGATGATGGTTGATGATCCTAAACTGAACAGACCTTTTATTTAGGGTTGATTTGCGCACGTCCTGTCTTGTGGATATGAAACGTTACTACGGAGACATGTTAATACGCAGCTGTCAATCAATATTGGTGGGCGGGGGGACCGCACTCCTATGTCAAGTTGAGGTCGGTCTCAAAACGGCTCCAATTGGTCCACGGTTTTTTGTTGTTAAATTGAAAAAAAAGGACTGGGTGTGTTTATATCACCCCAATATGACGGTCTATACACTATACCTACACATATGTCTGTCCAAATAGCTTGAAAAGTAGATTTTTCACCACAGGTGCCCTTTAAACATATGCTTTTAAATGATGATTCATGTTTTAATATGGAAATTATTCATAAAATCACTTTGCCTTTCCAGTCATATTTATTTTCATATGTATTGTAATAAAGGAGTTATCCAACACTTATGTACCTTTTTTATGAGAACAATTGTGTACCTTCATTTCAATTGTACCATAAAAGGTACAGAACAGTATCATAAGAAGTCTTTTATGTACCATATAAGGTACAACTTTTACAACGGTACAAAATGTTCCTTAAGGAACATGATTTGTACCATCATGTACCTTTTTTCTGAGAGTGTAGAATACTTCATGATTTATTGGCGACATCACAGACCAGAGCAAGAGGTGACAGTAACATTAAAAAGTTTGTTTTCGACCACCGTACAATACAAAGAAGAATTTGTCATTCTCGCTACCATATGGATTTACTTTCATCGGCCAGACATCAGCTTCACAGCTCCGTGAACGTTGGTGGTGTCACTTAACGATCCACGATCTGTAAATGTAGCTTGTGTGGACACTACTGCATGCGCTACTTGCTTAAAATCATAGCTTTGCTACTGAAAAGCTATTTGATTTAGAAAGTAGTGACATTACTGCCACGCTACTAGTAGCATTACTAGTAGCTAGTTGGGCAACTGCCCAACACTGCCATACACCAATGGAACACCAATGCTAACGTGATGTTTAAATCTCAATTAAAAAAAGCTTAATCAGAGCTGCAAATTACATCAAAATATTATAATACAAATGATGTTTAACAGAGCAAGGAAATTTTCAGTGTTTTTGATAATATTTTTTCTTCTGGAGAAAGTCTTATTTGTTTTATCTCGGCTAGAATAAAAGCAGTTTTTAATTTTTTTTAAAACATTTTAAGGTCAATATTATTAGCCCCTTTAAGCTATATATTTTTTCGATAGTCTCCAGAACAAACCATTGTTATACAATAACTTGCCTAACCTGCCTAGTTAACCTAATTAACCTAGTTAAGCCTTTAAATTCCCCTTTAAGCTAAATACTAGTGTCTTGAAAAATATCTAATAACATATTATTTACTGTCACCATAGCAAAGATAAAATAAATCTGTTATTAGAAATGAGTTATTAAAACTATTAATAACTATATATTATATTATGTTTAGAAAGTTGTTGAAAAAATCTTCTCTCCATTAAACAGAAACTCTCCAGAAAAAATAAACAGCAGGCTAATAATTCTGATCTCAACTGTAAATATATATATATATATTTTGGGTTTTACAGCCCGTACTTCATCTTACCCAAAAGAGCGGTGGGCTACGGCCAATTCTCGATCTACGCGTTTGAACCACTGGCTTCACAAGCTGCCGTTCAGAATGCTTAGGCAGAAGCGCATCCTCCGGTGCGTTCGTCCTCGGGATTGGTCTGCAGCAGTAGACCTGATGAACGTTTACTTTCATGTCTCCATACTTCCACGCCACCGTCAGTTCTGCGGTTTGCATCTGAAGTCGAGCCTGGCAGTACAAATCCTCCCCTTTTGGCTCTCTCTGTCTCCGCGGGTTTCACCAAGCTCGCGGAGGGTGCCCCAGCTTCGGCTCGCAGGCATCCGCATACTCAATTGTCCCAGTGACTGGCTGATTTCAGTGTGCGCGCGGGATTAATTGATTACGCACAGGGACAGGGTGTTTCGGCACTTCGACCTATTGGGGCTTTAGGTCAACTCTTTTCTCGGGTTGGAGCTGGACACGATTACCATGACGGCACGCCTCCCCCGAGAGCGTGCCGAGCTGATGCTAGCCTGTCTGAGAGAGTTCGACAGGAAACTTTGGTCCCACTGATATTATTTCAGAGGCTCCTGGAGCATATGGCATCCGCAGCCGATGTCTCGCCGCTCGGATGCTCCACATGTGACCACTTCAGCATTGGCTTTACGATCGGGTGACTGTCACTCCGCTGTGTCGCCGCGCCCTCAGCCTCTGGATGGACCCTGTGTTTCTACAGGCCTGCTGGCCTCTAGAACAAGTGTCCAGGCATGTCATCATTCAACGGATGCTTCCAGTACGTGCTGGGGGGCCGTGTGTTGCGGGCATGCAGCTGTGGCTCCGTGGTAGAAACCTGGTTGCATTGGCATCTTAACTGCCTGGAGCTGTTGGCAGTGTATCTCACGCTGCGGCATTTTTTTGCAGGCGTTAGAAGGAAAACACATGCTGGTCATGACGGACAGCATGGTGGCGATGGTGTATATCAACCGCAAGGAGGATATTGGCTGTCGCCGCATGTGTCAGCTCGCTCGCCGTCTACTCCCCCGGAGTCATACGCGGCAAAATTGCTGCATTCCATTTTTCCCCTCCGAGCTCAACCATGCAGCCAATGCGCTCTCACGGCAGTTCGCCTGGGAAAATGGAGGCTCCACCCCCGATTGTTGTTATGGGTGCGTTCTGCGCACTGGCTACACAGCTGTCCCCGGGGCATGCGTAATACGCATTTCTCCAGTGAGCCTACTCGCACAGATGCTGTGTAAGGTCAGGGAGAACGAGGAACAGGTCCATGCATTGCGCCTCTCGGGCTCAATCAAACCTGTATTCCAGCTCTCTCCTCGTGATGGCCCTTCCCTGGCATGTCCCCTGGAAGAAACTTCTTCTTTGGGGACAGGCAGCGTTTGGCACCCCCGCCCAGATCTATGGAACCTCACGTGTGGCCCATAGACGGAGCGCGGAGGACTTAGGTGACCTATCGTTTAGGTGGTTAACACCATCACTCAGGCCTGGAGCACCCTGTATGAGGCATGCCTATGCCCTGATGTGGAGTCTATTAGCTGTGTGGTGTACTACTCTTCGAGAAGGAAACCCCAATCATGCCAGATCAGCGTAATGCTATCCTCCTTCAGTTGGCTGAAGCCAAGGCTGTCCCCTCCGCACTGAGGGGTTGGCGTTGCGATCATCCCCGCTCTAAGGACGCAGTGATGGCGGCGCGCTGGGAAAGCATCACCTCATCATCCAGTCCCCAGAGGCGCAAGACGTGGTTATTATTATCCTGTCCCCTCTCCTACCCATTTAAAGATCTCAGTTAGGAGAGGTCTGCTCGATCACTCGACTCAGTATCTATATGATTTCTGTCCAGGTAGACAGCTCTGCTGGTCGCGTTGGCATCGGTCAAATGGGCAGGTATCTGGAGGCATTTTTGGTCAGCGAAATGTGCCAGCGTTTTAGGCCGGCCCACTCTCACGTTTACCTGGGACCCTGGCCCACCTAGGTGCCCTAGGTTCCTAAAGCGCTCGTTTAGACTATGTAGTGAACCTGCAAGTGCTGCCCACGGAGGAGGCAGACCCAGCCCCTTATTGCTGTGTCCTGTTCGCACTTTGCATATTATAAAGGACCGTACTCAGAGCTTAGATCCTCTGAGCAGCTCTTTATACGTTACGGTGATCGGCAGAAGGGAAGTGCCGTATCTAAACAGAGGTTGGCCCACTGAACAGTGAATGCCATCTCCCTCGCTCATCGAGTCAGGACGAGCCATGTCCCCCAGGAGTTAGAGCGCACTCCACTCGGAGCGCACATCCTTTTGGGCGTTAGCACGCGTCGCCTCTCTAACAGACATTGTAAGAGCTGCGGGCTGGGCGACACCTGAGCATTTGCGAGATTTAATCTTCGAGTGAACCGATTTCCTCAATGAGGAAATTCGGTTAGGTGTTGTAAAACGCTTGCTGTGCCTTTCTCTCTAACACAGAGATATGTGTGCTTTTCTCGCTTTGTCAGTTGAGTTCCCCACTCGGCGAACCCTGCAGAGTTCCTCCGAGGCCCCCAGCATCTGACTCAGCGGAGGAGTCAGATGTTGGCTCGTTATGTTGTAGGTATGCCCGCTGGTCATCCCGCGTTCTGGATATAGGTGCCTGCTATGTGCGATCCTCGCTGTCGATCCCATACGCTCACTCAGCCACGATGTAGTCCCCCCTCCTAGGCGGGCTCGTGTCTACCCTCCCCGCTAACCATCTTCTCATATGTGCACTCCCCCTTCTCAGGGCTAGTCCATATGCTATTTAGCCACTAGGCTCCCCCTCCAGGCAGCAGGTGGCCTCCGCAGCGTCCTCCCTATCGAGACTGAACGCTTTCCCAACGTACTGTCGTATTAAAATTCCTAGAAACTAACTAGGTGTATTTTACGACTCCCCGAAAAATATATCTAAACCAGAAAAGGTAAGTAAGGTGAGTTAGGGCCAGGGGACACATTGGAAGACTGCGCCTCCAGTGATGCAGGTGCACTTGTGCTGCTGCGTGGCGCGCCCCTCACCAGAGACGTGGTAAGGTTTTTTCGTTGTGGCGCTTTCCATAAATTTCCCCATAGTGGAAGTTTTTCCACATAGCATTGAAGTTCCCCTGCCGAAGGGGCACGCTATGGTTACTAAAGTAACCCTCATTCCCCGAGGGGGGGAACGGAAATGCTATGTTCCTTCGTCACAACGATTGTCCCTTAGCTGTTGAGAGTGAAAGCCTCTTTAGCTAGAAAAGATGCCGTTGCTGAGCACATGCTGGGCTTTTATCCCAAGCTAATTGTCATTGAAGACAGCTGTGCACGCTGATGCCGCCAATTCATTGGCATTTCATTGGCCCGTTTTTATACTCTTTCAGATGATTGGATTCTGTTTTTATTACCAATACAAATGTGTCTGCTTAATATATTTTCAAATAATGTATCATTTATTGGTGGTTCATTTCGCTGTGGCGACCCCTGATAAAGAAGGTACTAAGCCGAAGGAAAATGAATGAATGATGTATAATTCATTCATTATTCTAATAGATGCATAGATATAAACACAAGATCACTACTGCTGGTGTATAAACCTTCAATGTATTCCCTTTACTAATTCACACACTGTCTTTCTGGAACACAAACACAGACAACCGGAGTGACACAAACAATGCTGCTGAACTGTAAATTATCACGTAGATGTTTCTCATTAACGGAATAATCCTTTCAGCAATGTCACTTTAGCAGCTCGTACTTACTTTCTCCCTCTCTCTCTCTTTCTTTCCAAGTAAACAAACTCGACACCCATGGAGTAGAATGCATGTTAAAGCCTGCGTCTGATGTGTAAATTGTCTCACAGTGAATAGCTGAACTATTGTTGGTGGAACTATTTATTTCATTCAGGCCTATATGAAAATGGAGAGACAAATCTGCCTGGTGGATCAAACAGGAACAAGGAGCATCAGCAAGAAACATAACACACAGCTTGGAATAAACATAATTTACATGGGATGAAAAAGAGGTATGATTTGCATGCAACAGAAAAACAAATCTGTCATTAACGGTGCAGCTCATCAGTAAGTAGGGGGTATAAGATCCACATTGACACTTCAAGGTCTGTGAGTGAGACACTCTAAGACACTCTCTTACTCATGCTGACTTGAATCAAACTCCACAGTGTGTCTGTTCCAGCATTCCCTATCCAGCATGATCAAAGCAGGACCTGACCCTCAATCCTCATGGCCTCTTTAAAAGATTTTGCACAAAGGCAGGGCGAGTACCCTCCACATGCAGAGTTATAGGCAAACTTTCACCAATGCACACACTCAAAAGCACCAGAACAGATAATTACATTGTGACAGCCATCAAAACACTTATACAAATTAATATTACTCACCAGGGTTACCAGATTTCTGAGGAAAACTGAACTTGACCTGGTTGACTTTTGTATTTATTTTTGTATATTATTTTTTCTTTGGCATGTGTGCTGGTTGATCTACATTGAAAGGCATGATCTACTCCCAATATTTTATTTCACTGAAAGAAACAGTTTTTTTTTGTATTGTACTGTATTCTGATGCACTATTTTATGCATTCTGTTATAAGTTGATTCACTATTATTAGAATATTAGTACAATGTTAGGTTAAGGTTAAGGCTTAGACATAAAAGAATACCTTTATATGTACTTGAAAATGTACTTATAGCCACATGAATGTGCTGGGGCAGCATCAAATAAAGTGTCAGCAGATATTAAACAGAGAGAACTCTAATGACTGCTAGTAGGAGAGTTAGGCCCAATGTCAATTCTACCTCTTAGATCTTCCCCTTACCCCGTTGGCATTCATGTGGAGTAAGGGTGTTCCAATTCTCTTTAGCTTGAAGCCATAGGGCTAAGGGGAAGGGTAAGATAGCCCTTGAAACTGAGTGTTTTCAGGACCACACTCGAAACCAAGGGGTACAAAAAATTTGCAGAATACACCATCTACAATGGCAGCATGGCTGCACATGGAAGTCAGGAGATGCATAATTCAGTATTCGTTGTCATTATTACAAATTTTTGCAACAAACAAGCACATGTTTTAATAAAGTCATAGTGGCGTTCGTGTTTTACTGTCATGCATAAAAAAACAGAAAAATTAAAAATGCTAAATTTCGCTACCAATACTGTAATCTCTAATAATACCTCCTGTATAGCAGTCCCACAACATTCTGACACTCGATGACACTCGAATATCCTGTCAGAAAAGTCTAGTGGCTGGGAATGAGCTGTTTACAGTGTCTGGTATAATGTTAAGGTTGTTTTCTTGTGTTTACATAAATGAATATGGTCATGGTGTAAATGCACAGTACTTTTTTGCCACATTATATCATTATGATAACATGATATCGTTGCCTTCAGTGATTTTCTGAAGATAAACTCTAAACGCAATTGGAATAACTACAGCAGTCACCATTGTCAATATTATATGAAGTAAGAGATCGTGATGACATAGGAAGACGTGTGCAGGTGCTGTAGTGCTGTGCCATTTCTTAGTGGGAATTTTGATGGCCTTCCCCTTCACACTCTGTTTCATAGGCCAAGGGGAAGGGGAAGGCGTACAAAAATAGAATTGGGATTGGGCTTTAATAAATCACCAATATAATAAAGGTGACCATCTTGTTTAAACAGATTCCTGGCTTAAATTTAAATTTAACACATAACAGTAACTATAAAATTTGTATTTCTGGACTAAATGTGACATACTTTGAATTTTGATATTTGGACTGGGTTATTGAGCTATAATAAAGACGGCTCACATCAAAGCATGCAAAGCCACCAAAATACCATATTGCTATTCACATGCATTCTATTGAATCTATAGAATATGATCCCTTTTTTTTAAGAATGAAAAAAATAATAATAATTAAATCCTGCTATAGTGAATATCAGTTTAACAGCAGATAATAAATTCAGTATGCTGACAACTAAAGCATTACAAATATAATTTAAAAAGCCATAATTAATATAGATTATTTTTTTTATTTTTTTTAGCTATTTTAAAAATGTCCCATTTTACATTATGCAGATATGTAACAAAGCTCGGTACTGAGGATGCTCATGGTACTCACGGATAACTGCTGCCAAATAGTACCATAAATGTACATTGTCTTCATCCCACTTTTAATCCTTACTGTGCTGCTTTTGGGACCTGAGATCAGTGTGGTGTGCAGGTGTCTCATTACCACTCGTACCACCAGCCTTGCTCTGCTGCCATGGTTCTTGGCTCAGTTCCACATGTCACAGCAAGGTACGCACATACTGTACAAGCTCATTCACATTGTGCAATTGACCCTTAGCAAGACCCTTCCACACTTGGCATGTCCAACAAGCCTCTGCTACCAGCCATGGTGCCCCAACTGTCAATTTATGTAATTAATAAATTTTGTAAGAAAAAGGCACGAAGCTTGTAGACAGAATTATCAAAGAATACTGTTAGAAATTGGCATTTAAAAGAAATAAAGTAAACTAAATCCAAAGGTCAAAAATAATCTACTAAATAACATAGTTAAAGAGAGAATAACAACAAGTGAATCTCCCAGATATCAATGATCATTGACAATGACAATTGCACTTAAAGGTGCAGTATGTCAGTTTTACACCCAGTGGTTGATCTAGGTATTGCACTCCTGGATCAAAATAAACGCAAGCGCGGGTTGCCAGATTGAGGACAGGAGCGAATTATTTAAACTGTGTTCTAAATAAAAGCAACGACACGTGATAGAGGGAATATTTTCCATATTAAAAGGAGTTTTGGTTCTAACCAACACCTCGAATTGATATATTAGAAACGGTTTCTATTTCTCACAGCTGAACAACAGAAACCTATGATAGTGATCACCTCAGGTAAACCTTGTGTGCTTTATCCAGTGCTAAATGCTAACAATGCGAGTTTGAATGCCATTTTACATGACATGTATTGCCATACACTGAAAGCAGCAGCAGATAGTTCACCTCAGATCTTGAAAATACAATAAACTGTTTGAAATTGAACTTTAGAACTAAACATGAGTGATTCAGCATCTAAGTTTAATGATGTTAAAGAGGGTTAACATGTTTTAAATAGATTCTAAACCTTACCGTTTCATGAGTGAGTGCATATTCTGTGCTTCTGAATGGCTGTATTTAAATTTTTTGTCATGTTTCGTCTGGTGCAAACAGCCAAACTGCTCATCATTGCGTATCTCGTCATGAAGATGTTTGGTCCAACAAGGCAATCCGGGGTGCTGATTTATAATTGGCTAAACTGGCATTGTGCAGGTTAAATTAACCTAAACAAAGACAGTGTTCCGGCAGGGAAAAACTATTTTCAAAGCAGAATATCTGACTTCAGCATTGTTTTTCAGTTAAACAAGTATGTTCACTTAGGATGTTTTTTAAATATCTGCACACATATTATGGTATTTTTATGCTTTAGAAGAGTCAAAAACTTACATACAGCACCTTTAAAGTTAAAGTCAACCGCAGTTGACTGACTACAGCAGGGGTGCACAAACTCGGTCCTGGAGGGCCGGTGTCCTGCATAGTTTACCTCTAACCTTAATCAGACACACCTCAGCCAGGTAATCAAGCTCTTACTGGGCTTGCTAGAAACATCCTGGCAGGTGTGTTAAGGCAAGTTGGAGCTAAACTCTGCAGGACACCGGCCCTCCAGGACAGAGTTTGGTCACCCCTGGTCTACAGAACAAACCACTTATACAATGCCTGCTGAATTAACCCAACTAACCGAGTTAAGCCTTTAATTTTCACTTTAAAGTCCACATGAATCAGAAGCTGTGCACTTTTTTTAAATATTTTTTTTTGTAATGTAACACAATTTCAAGAGGAAAAGAATATTAAAAGAAATAAACAGTGGCCGTGGCTTGTTTTCTTTATGCTGTGAGTTGAATGGATGTACTAAAGTAGGTATTTCATTCAGAAAGATCAGAAAATGGGTTCTAAAATACCCCGTAACTCAAAATCACTTAATCTGAGAATTTTACAAAAAAAAGTGCATTTTCAGATTTAAATTTTACATTACAAGGGCAAGTGTTTTTTTTTCTCTTTTTAATGAAATGAACATATTAATTGTTTATCACACAACCTATATTATAAGATAATTTATATTATAACAATGTTCACACTAGATGCATGACACACAAATAAATTGAGCTATTTGCGTGTAAATAGACGGGTGAACATTTTGAGTTTACTCGCATCATTCGCACATCAAATCTGTTTCATTTGAATGTCAAATTCACTTCACAATAGATGCAGATTCGCGTCATGGGTAGGGCTTCTGTCTGCCCGGTCACTCTAGCTTCATTGCTAAATGGCTGACATGGATTTTATTGAGAGAATAGCTGGGTTTATGTGTTTTATAAAGGCTGAAAAACAGGGTCAATTGGTTCGTCGCCTTGTCTTAGTCCACTAGATTCATTCAAAGATGCACGCAGCTCTGTGAGTTCATAAACTCCACCAGAAACTATACCTGGATGATGGAAGATTTCAGCGGTGCTTCAGACTGAGCTGAGCCTAGTTTAATGAACTGTTGTCTGGTGTCAGCAGGAGGATTTTCCCCCAGGACACCAACAACAGGCGCTATGTTATAATCATGGCCCTACAAGATCAAGCTATTGATTGGTTATTGCGGCGAAAATGCCCGCTAAAGTTCATAATTTCCAACTCGAGTGATTCACACAATATGCGCGTCAATTGAGGATCTAAATGCATCACCTTTATTAACAAGAGTACTCAGGCAGGTAATGGTCAAAACAGGAGCAAACAGGTTCATAAAGGGCAATCTAAAAACAAGTCTCAGCAAAGTATGTGTGTGTGTGCTGTTATTATGGTCCATCTGATTAGTCCATCATGAGTTTCCAGCTGTGTGACTGCAATCAGGGAGAGAACTGGAACAGGTGTGTGCAAAGTGCATAATGGAATATGTAGTCCGGTTAAGTGTCAGATGTGTTGTGTAGTGTGTCTGGTGACTGTGGCAACAAACTAACAAAATCATATGCTTAGTTTTATTTAATTTGTAATCTAAGCTGTATACTAGTATCTTGTAAAATATCTAGTGAAATAAGGTGTACTGTCATCATGGCAAAGATAAAAGATAAAAGATAAATAATCAGTTATTAGAAATTAGTTTAGAAATGTGTTAAACAGAAATTGGGAAAAAATATACAGGGGGGCTAATAATTCTGACTTCAACTGTATTGACCTTATTCTTCACATTCATTATTCTACTTATTTAAGTCATAAATGCACTAGTTTGTAGAGCAAATAGTTTGACCGTTTTGTGCTGTTTATTATTCCTAGTCATTTCTCCCAAAGACAACTGAATCGAAAGGTCTAAAATAATCACAAAACAAGCACACTTCCGCATTGAAGAATAAGGTCAATATAGCACAATTTTTACAACTGTTGGGCAATGTGCTTTCCAACAAATCAACAGAATGCAGTCAGACAACCACAAACTGACTAAAATAACGACTATACCTCCTAACAGCCAAATGCTTTTGAGATAAAAAAAATAAATAAATGAGGGTGTATGTCATCATTAGCATAGTGACAAAAATTGCTTATTTCTCTGAATTAAAAAATTCTTAAAAACATTTGGGAATAGAATATATTTAATGAATAAATAATAATGCATTTTGTGCCTGCTTGAGATGACGTGTTTTTATGCCACAAGCAGAAATGAGAAACTTTAATGCACAAAATCTATATAATTTGCAAACATTTGAGAAATGCAGTGAAGTTACAGATGGTTTCTTTGTGTTCCCTCTTTACTTGAATCGTTTGCTTGGTTTCATCACTTCTGTTTTTGTTCTCACACTCGGATTTGTTGCTGAATCAGGCCAAATCACACTGACATTAAACCGATGAGAGGCGATGTGTGGAACACCAAACAAACAGACCTGAGAGATGCTCACTGACAGCCTAATGTTTCCCAGTGGTTGACCAATGGCATGATGTATCTCAATATTTAGATGTTATAGTAGGATCAGCAAACACATTGGCACATTTACATGCATAATCTAAAAATAACATGAAATGCATTTGGTCATTTTTGTTCATACAGACATCATTTGTAATTTTTTTATCTGTGTAAACTTACAATATCAACAAAACATAATTTAAAGCAAACTGGTTACACTTTCTACTATCCTAGAGTTTTTATGGAATATATTTGTACATGTATTTTGTATATTCCATCATCTGTCTGTCACAAGTCTCATACAAGCACCTCTTAACTAATTTGAACTCAATTGTAAATCTACTAAATATACTCAATGATTTGTGGACAAACTTAGCAATGTAATATAAGCGCTGCAATTGGTCACGTCACCTGACAATCGAGCTCCCCTCTCCTCTTTGAATGAAAACTGTCACACCTTATCATCTCACTCAAACATTGTTTATTTACATCCACCTAATGCATGCATATAATATATGTACTGTAAATATATATATTATAGGTGGGCATAGATTACTTTTTTTAAATCTAGATTAATCTCACTGTAATCTTGGAAATAATCTAGATTAATCTAGATTCAAATGGCTCATTTGAATTGTGCTGAAGGCATTCAGAATATGTGTGCTACCCAAATAATGACTAAAAGTAAGTCTTTGAGAAAGTGTTTCTTAAGTAAGGTGGCACATTAGACCAGGGGCTCATCTCCTGTTTCCAAAATGCATCACAAACTGCTTGAGAACCAGTTCTACTATGATAATTGGTGATGAAATTAAATTGTTCAATAAGATGTACTTGTGTTTACTCACTGTTTATTCAGTTAAACATGAATTTTGAGCTGTAGACCTACATAAGCTTGAAACAGCGAATTGTGATGACTTGAGTATATATCTCTTTCCATTCGAGTGCGCATGCGCATTAGCTCGGGCAACCTGAAAAAATGCTGATTTAGTTTGATTCGAACATTTAGAAACAAAACTTATGAGAGAGATGTTGTTTAATTTTATTGGTGATTCCAAATACCACAAGCTTGGCTGACAGTTTTGAAGAATTGGATGTTTTCCCATTCAGACAGAAAGCCCAAGCATACTGCCTGAGAGGCGTTTCAAAGATGGCCGCCTAGTGAAATGACTTGCCTTAAAGGGACTTTAATGTAGCAAAGCAGGCATTTCATTCAGAAAAACAATTCCTAATGACATGCACAGATGAATTGTTCACCACAAAACTAGCAATGTAAGCTATCAAAATCAACATGGTTTTGATTTCATGTGTAATTTAAAAGTCTTGATTTTGTTATTAATTTTATATTTGTTTTATAATTTTTTATGTATTAATTGTAAACTTAAGGAATTACAGTAATGTGTTAAAATTTAGGCTATTGTACAGTCACCCTGAAAGAAGGTTCTCTATTTGGGCTATGGGTCTCTATTTGAGAACAATTGCTACACACTATAGTTTTGGTAGCACTTTATTTTCCAGTCATTTTATGCATGGACAAACTATGCTGTTGAATTACCAGGTGCAACACATACCTCATGTACCTCTAACTCATGTAGTTACCTTTTGATAAACCGTTGGGTTGGTTTGTTAAACAGAACTGGCAACCCTGTATTCAGTTTACCTGCACACCAGCATATCCCAGTGCCACACTCCCTTCCTGTGAAGCCTCAGGGAATGCAGTTACTTGTCTACTTGTGTGCTGCCATAATGAGACAATCAGTTTCTAATTGAACTATTTGCGTCTCAGCAATTATTACACCAATTAGTATCCTTCCAGCAAATATTCCACATCTATACCTACATCCCACTTTTAATTAAGACCTTGTTGGGTGCTATCAAGCTTTCTGCGCATTAATCTGTCTGCATTACCATGTTTAACAAGAGTTTTGTGTCAGCAGATTACCTTGATTGGATGGAGGGTAACAGCACTACGACCAAATTTGCTTTCCCCTAAAGCAATGCTCCGCGCGTTTCATTTATTTGTTTATTTCTTTTAATGAGGAGTAAATTGCACAAATTGTATTTTTTTTTTCTTTTTGGCAACAACAATGGGAAGATCCGCAAGCAGCAGCACTGTAATTTTTCACAACAGACACTTAAATAATAAATCAATAAGAGGTAGTCTTATGTAGTTTGCTTAGTCAGTATGTTTAAATGAACAGGCCGAGGCATTTCATTTTCTGTCTCTGCATTTCCGCTCTGTCTTTATTTCAATGTTGCTTTCCAATTGCCCTCTATTGATGATGGGTAATTGATTTCGACAGCACACTGAACTCTACTTTACACCTCGTTCTTTAACATATCAAAAGCTTCATAGCAAAATCATCTTATTATTGGCACACAATAGAACCTATTTAACTGTTCTTTTGTGTTTGCAAACATTGGCCTCGCCTCTGATGTTGTTGGATAGTCTTTATCAGAAATGGTTGGTATTGTAGCACTTTCTGTCATGCTGAAGGAATGAAGTTATTCAGGCGATGAATCATGTGCATCGTTTCATAAGGTAAGAGTCGGAGCCTGCTTGCCAGTTCAGTCAAGTCCCTGATCTCAGGTCAGCATGAACAGTCCGATAGATCGGTATTGTTTCAGCATGGTTGAGTCTGTACTGGCCGGATTACGACAGTAGCTCTTACAAGGTTCACTGGCATTCTTTTGTATTATCTGGCCCTGGGCGATGTGCACACACACACACACACACACACACACACACACACACACACACACAC